>LOEQ01000028.1:827703-843551 GCA_001685075.1 Bramus lutescens | reverse complement strand
CTTCCCTGGGCCCTCTCTGGATAAGCAGGATGGTGGCAGAAGCACCTAGGTGGGTGTTGATTTGACTGTGGGCATTGGCATTGTAGTCCTGCTGGGCCAGTAGATGTAAGCGTGAAATTTGCATCTAACGTTCATAGACTGCAGTTGCTTTTGAAGAGAGCTGTCGGGGTGTCATGGCTCTTGGCCTGGGGTTTAATTAGACCCTCTGCAAGGTTGTGGGACAATTGTCCTGTAATTTGAACAGCTCTCTTTGTGTACCGCGAGGAGTCTCAGCTTTTCAGGGTGGCTTACAGTTCAGCACAAAGGTGATGCTCAAAGCACCTGGGTGAAGTTACACAGCTCTAGAAAGCCGAGCTTTCCGAAACAGCAGCCACCCTGAACTGATCCCCAGGGGTGGCTGTTGGAGGTATGTACTTACTTGCTGCCAAGGATCCTGGCACAAGTTCTGGGAAACTCAAAATAAAAGAAGCCGTGTTTGAGTGTTTCAGAA
Source organism: Bramus lutescens (assembly GCA_001685075.1). Taxonomy (NCBI): domain Eukaryota; kingdom Metazoa; phylum Chordata; class Mammalia; order Rodentia; family Cricetidae; genus Bramus; species Bramus lutescens. Next base: position 843,061 of record LOEQ01000028.1, on the reverse strand, counting down.
TTTCCCTGAACCTTAAAACTGTGGTCAGTGCCCACCTGGCGGTGCCTCTCTTCTCTGGGTAAGAGTGGGGGCGGTCACACTTTCCCAGGATGCAGTTCTGCCTGTGGGCGAACTGGTACCTGAGCTGCATTCACATTCTACTTGGGTCTGCAAGTGGCCCAGTTTCTGCTGTAGTTAGCGCCGTCTGCGAGAGTCAAATGACCTTGGGCAAGGAAGCTGCTGGACGCAGCCCCAGCTCGGTGTAACTTTTCATTGTTAAATAGATACTGTTTTTCCAGCTTCTGGGATTTGGCCTCCCTGGGAATTGGCATAATGTAGCTGGGAGGAGGGCAACTGGGTAGCTGGGAGCTGAGGGGTATGAAAGGGGTATTGTATTAAACAAGGGGCCAGGAAAGCTCACCAAAATATGGCACGAATGGGGAGAACTCCCTCTTGGAGTTTATAGAACAGTTACAGAGGAAACAAAAAAACATTCTGAGAGCTTACCTCGAGTTTCCATTCCCCAGAAACACTGTTCACATCTATTGTTCAAATAAACTGGAATCTGAAACAATGTTTTGTTCTTTTGAGAGAGGGTCCCTTTCTGTAACCAAGGCTGTTTGGAACTCAGTATAAACCAGACTAGCCTCAACCCTCCTACCCCAGCCTCTGAAGTAGGTAGGAGCCAACCCTGGCCTTTTATTTGATTTTCGGAAACAGAATCTCATATAGTTCAGGCTAACCTGGCACTATTATGTAGCTGAAGATAACTTTGAACTTCTGATCCTTCTGCCTCTACCTCCCCCGTGCTGGGGTTACAGTCATATGCCACTATCCAGTGCTGCAGAGGGTGCGTTTTGTATATTCTACCTGTACGCATTCTACCAATTGAGCTAAATTATTGTTTTTAGTCCCCCCCCCCTTTTTTTGTTTCTGTTTTGTTTTCTTTTTTAAAATTTCTTAGAGACAAAAATCTCTTGTGTACCCCAGGTTTAACTTCAAGCCCTTACCCCCAACATCCTCTTTCTAAAATGCTTTTGTCTGTTAGTAGACTATGAGAATTTACATGGGTTTGCACCTGTAGTCTAGCAAATTTGGACTCTGGACTATAGCAGCAAATTTAGTGCAGCGTTGACTAGAGACTCTGTCTCAAAAATAAACTGGGGGAGGTACATGGCCTTTAATCTCAGTACGCAGGAGGGAGAGGCAGGCAGGTCTCTGGGCTCAAGGCTAGTGAATGTAATAGTTTCAGATCAGCCAATGAGACAAACAAACCAAACTACAAACAAATGAAAAACGAAGCTGGCAAGATAGCTCAGTCAGTGAAGTGCTTGACTTGGAAGTCTGAGGACACGAGTTCGTTCCCTTAGCCCATGGTAAAGAAAGACGCACGCTTTTATAATCCCAGCACTTTTTATAATCCCCAGCAGGAGACGGGGATTCCCTGTGCTTACTGGCCAGCAAGCATAGCCTGTTGGGTGAGTTACAGGACCTGAGATCCTGTAACAAAAACCAAGGTGGATGACTTGCATGCATGTTTACACGCACACACACACACACACACACACACACACACACACAAATCAGTCTTTCCTCCAGGAAATTACATTTTAAAGGAAAATATAATTATTAAAATTTTGTATTTAGACAACAGTTTCTTTTCCATGGAAGGAATTCAGGTCTTGTGCATGCTAGGCAAGCACCCTACTACCTACTAATCCCCCAGCCTCTGTTTCAATTTTCTTTTTCTGAGACAGAGTTTCTTTGTGTAACAATCCTAGATGTCCTGGAACTCGCTTTGTAGACCAGGCTGCCCTTGAATTTACAGTTCTGCCTCTGCCTCCTAAATACTGGGATTAAAGGCATGTACCACTACTGCCTGGCTAACTTTTGAAAATTTAACTTAACTTTTGAGATGGGAGGCTTACTCTGTAGCCTGAGATGCCCTGGAATTTGCTATGTACCCTAGGCTGTCCTTGAAATAGCAATCCTGCTGCCTCAGCCTCCCTAGTGGTGGGATTGTAGACATGTACAACACCTAGGTAATCTCTTATATATTTAGAAAAAAGGTGGTGGGGAATCTCAATACTACTCTGTGGCCTCCTAAACTTCACTTTGACTCTCAGCTTTGTGGTAGTAACTCTTATCCAAATTAGTTTGGATTTCTGTGTGGTTCTGTGTTCATCCCTGCAGGACTGTAATGCAACCATTGTATCTATTCTTAGATATTCTAGTTAATATCTGGCCTGATAAGTGCACACGGCCTCATTTTTCTTAGAGAAATTTCTGGAAGAGGATGGCTATTGGGCAGGCATTTAAAGGATGATTTTCTACCTGATTGATTATCATGCAGAAAGTGTCAATAGAAAAGAATTCTGCCTTACTAATTTTGTTTTGTTTTGTTTTAAGATACTTAGCAGAATTGATCTCTTTGCTCCTTGGACCCTAGCTCCTGGGGGCAAGCTTCATTGGACTTAGTAATTGTAAGTTGTCAGGAATGGAGGATGCTATGGGGGAGGTGTTGTCTTCAAGTCTACAGATGTGGGTTTACAGTCGGCTCTTGGGTGTCACTGACTTGGGTACTGTAGCTTGATCCTTAGGCTGGACACTGCAGAAGAGTGAGGGTGCATTATATATATGACTTAGACCTTTGCCCTTGTCATGGAACTGTTTTGTCTCAGCTCTATAAATCATAGTGACTGGATTGGTACATGATAAGGTATAAGTGCATTCATCCGATCGAATATGCTTAATAAGTGCCACGAGCTCATGCAATCAGAGTCAGAGCAAAGTCTTAATTGTAAGAGCGTAAAGATGAAAGGCAGCACTGCCTTCTCCCCATAGTTCACTGGCATGACAACAGTCTCTGAAATCTGTGCTGCTGTCCTGCTCAGGTCCCATTCACCTTACCCACCTTCTGACCCTTCTCCCTGTCACCTTGACTTTCTGGTAGACGGGCCTCGTGATCTCGATCTGTTACCTTTTCTCACTGAAGCTGTCATGGTCCAATCTGGCTACTCTTCAAGATCACCACTGTGTCTGGTAAGGTGTACCAACTGCTGTTCTTCCAACTCAGGCAGGTAGGGGCTGGGATGTAGTTCAGAGGTAGAGCAACTGTCTAGAATCACCAGTCACCCAGTGAGTGTCTGGCTGGCTGTGTGGCTCAGTGGTAGGGTGCTGGCTTACCATATGAGAGGCCTGGGTTTCTACCCCTAGTACTATGCAAAACACGAGCACCCAGCACTCTTTCTATTCCCAGGGTATTAGCTAGGGTTCTCTAGAAAATAGAGCCAATAGAATGAATACACATTAAAAGGGGGGGGGTGGTTATTGGGCCTACACAATCATCAGCTAATGACATCTCACACCAGAGAAGCCAAGGATATGTTAGATGCACACCGACCCAAGAGACACAGAGGACTCCGGCAGATCTGCTGGCCTACACTGGAAGGTGGAAGAAGCTGGTTTTAATATCAGCAAAAGACTATAGCAGTGGCAACAACAGAGTGGATGAACTTGCCAACAGAGTGGAGGAAAGCAGGCAAAGAGAAAAGTGTCTTTCTTCCAAGTTGTTTTATCTGGGCTGCCCCTAGAAGATGTCACGCGTGCTGAGGGTGAGTCTTCCCATGTCAGCTAATGAGATCTAGATAGTCTCTCACTGGAGTGGCCAATATCCAGATCCAGTCAAGGTGGCAGCCAACGTTAGCCATCATATAGGAGGGTTCACTTTTGCTCACTCTGTGAAAGAGTCATGTTAAGTCATCCAGACATGGCCTAGTGGGATTGGCAAGGTGTGGACCCTTGCAAGGTTCCTTGGGGGTAACTCCATGTGTGTGAATCTGGCATAGCCACCACCCTGGCGGAAGTCCAGGCTGTTGGATGAAGTCTTATCAGAGCACACTTTTTGCTTTCCTGAGTCACTTATCATGTAGGCCCTCTCAGGATTTTATCTTCCAGCGGAGCTATGGACTGGAGAGAACCAGCTGTATCTTTTATTTGCTTAAGCCTGGACTGTCAAGCCTAGCACCCTCTTCCATGTCCAGCAAAGTCTTTCTGAATCCTTGGAACAGCATCCATGCTGCAGGTCAGGGAGTCATGCCCTAGGGTTGGTACCCTGCAGAGCAGGCACCCTCCATGTGAAGACTATGACCTTCACTCCTGCTTCTTATCAGAATTTTTACTTCCTCCAAGTCCACTGTTTATGAGTTAACTGAAGTTCTGGGAGTGATCTCCCTTTCAATAGCTTGTTTCTCTTAAAAGGAAAAAGACTTGGTGTTGAAATAATTGTCTGTGACCCCTGTTTACTGTGTCAAGAGCCATTAGAGCTCTGCTGTTCAGTTTTTCTCTTCGTTTTATTTATTTAGCTTTTTGGGATACTGGGTGTTGGTCCTCAACTTTGCATCAGGCAAGTGCCGAGCTTCAACTGCTTAGCTCTTTGTATTTTATTTTAAGACAAGGTCTCACTGTGTAGCCTGTGCTTACCTTGTTTGAGCTCACTGTGTAGCCCAGGCTGGCCTGAAACTCAAGTGCCTTCTTCCTACCTTGGCCTCTGAGTTAGGAGATGACAGGTACATAGTCATCCTCAGCCCCATCTCTGTTCTAAGCTTGGATGTAGGAGCTGGTTCCCAGCCTTTCTGGTTAGCACGCTGCCTGAGCAAAGAAAGGTGAGATTACCCAGTTTCCTCAGTCCTGTGCCGTGTAGTGTTCTTGCCACAGAGACCTAGTGAAAGAGGCTCCCGTTCTGTCTGGCACAGGCAGGCTGTCTGCGCGCCGGACAGCAGTACTGTGTGTGCGCAGAGGCACCATATCACTTCCTTTTGGCCTGGTTGTGCTCTCTGGGAGTAGCTTCAGTCATTATAGGGGCTCCCCTTAATGTTGAGGAGATGCAACAGCTGCATGTCAGCCATGGACCACAGGTTTCTGCTCTGTCTCAGTTTACACCTTCATCCATCCAGTGGTTTGTCTGGGTTTTGGATCGTTCAGTTTAGGATTAAGTTTCCAAACTTCATTTGTTCCCATTTAACCAGGCAAGGGATGCTGTAAGCCAGTGGCTCTCCACCTTCCTCATGCTGAGACCCCTTAGTACAGTTCCTCTTGTAACGGTAATCCCCAACCGTACGATTATTTTTGTCGCTACTTCCTAACTTTAATTTTACTACTGTTACAAATTGTAATGTAAATATCTGTGCTTTTGGATGGTCTTAGGAGACCCCTGTGAAAGGGGGCCGAGACCCACAGTTTGAGAACTGCTATTCTAAGTCTGTTCTCTTAGACTTACTTGACTTACTTTCCATCTGTAAAACGAGTAACCACGGAACCCACTTTGTCATGCTTTTTGAAAATTTAAAGATACATTGCATATAAAATATTTTATGTGTGTTTAGTGCTCAGTAGGCCACTGGACATTTTAGCTGCTTTTGTTCTAAATCAGGCAGATTGCTTCCATGGTGAGAAGCTGTATAGGCACCACTGAGGATGACTCAGGTGTATTTTATATAAATACTTCAGAAGGAATCTCTCATCCTTGCATCCCTCCTGGCTGTCTGCAGGATATTTGCTGCCATTGTCTGCACAGTGCTATTTTAAACCAGGATTGCCTGGCTCTGGAAATGGTCTGGGTGACTTTTCACCTTGCTCCTCTTAAAAGGGTAGTGTTTTAATTTTATTTTTAAGTGTGTGTGTGTGGTTTGTACACATGTGTATACAGGTATGCACACCCATGTGTGCAGTTGCAGAGGCAGAGGTCAGATACCCTGCTCTATCATGCTCAACCTAAGTCCCTTAATTTAGAGTCTCTCACTGAGCTTGGTGCTGGACCAGATAGCTGGCCCTGGCCATCCTCCTGTCTCTGTCCTGCCCTCCAATGGGGGTTACATGTGTGTGCGGCCATGCCTAGCTTTTTATGTGTATAGGTGCTGGGGATTTGAACTCAGGGCTGAATGCTTGGGTAGCAAGCACTTTTACTTGCTTAGCCATCACCCTAGGCACAAATGTGCTGCTTTTAAAAAATCTTTGTTTTGAGACAGCATCTCATACAGCCCTTTATGGTGTCAAATTTGCTTTGTAGCTGAGGATTTTAAACTCTTTCCTCCATCTCCCAAGTGTTGGGATTGTGGTGTGCATAAATCTGGATTGGACACCCCCCACCCACCCTACCCCCGCCAGCTTGTCTTTCAAATGCTGGGGTTACAGGTGTGTGATACTGTGTCTTGCTTGGCTGAGAAATCTCTCTTTTTTTTTTCTTTTCTAGATAGTATTTCTCTGGGTTGCCTTTTATGCCCTGGAACTCACTCTGTAGACCAGGTTGCCTCAAATTTACAGAGATTCGCCTGCCTCTGCCTCCTGAGTGCTGGGGCCTGGTTGAGATTTTTTTTCAATCAAAGATTCAAGTACATTATTGAGAAATATGTTTCTGAATACAGCATTGCACACATCCTCTATCATCCTCATCCTTTAACTCCACAAGGAAGGCATTAGGAAGTAGGCTCAAACTCTTCTGTTCTGGTTCAAGCTACTTGGTAACATTGTGAAATATTCAGTCACTAGCAGGCCCCTACTTTGAAGGATTTGCTTCTCTAGCATAGGCTGCCTGGGGCTGGTACCTCCTTTCATCTGTTTCCTCCTGCTCGCTCAGATTTCAGTTAAGATTATTCTACAGATTAAAATTAAGATTGATTCTTGTTTGTTTTTCAGATAGGACCTCACTTTGGCCCTGACCAGTTTGGAACTAGATATGTAGATTAGGCTGGCCTCGAACTCAGAGATCCATCTGTGCTTGCCTTCCAAGTGCTGGCATTAAAGGCGTGTACACTATGCTTGGCCTAAGAATGTTTTATGGGGGTGCAGCAATGTGGCATAGCAGGCAAAGGTATCTGCTACTAAGCCTAATGGCATTTGCTCCAAGGTTAAGACCCAACATAATGGAAGGGAAAAGAGAAATGACTCCCAAAAGCTGATCTCTGACCTCTACACACATACCATAGCTCATAGGTACATTACACACACAAATAAGTAATAAATGTACTTCACAGTTTAAAGGATTGTTTCATGAGGCAGGGTCATCACTGGGGGCAATCCACTCTTGTAGCTTTGTGTTGTAGCTATGCTAAGAGGGTTCCTGACATGCTGAATACTTAACCTTCCAGCATTCTGGACTCTTACTGTTTTATTGTTTTGGTTTTCTTTTTCTTTTCTTGCATTGCCCCCCTCCCCTCCCCAGTCCTGTGTTTTTGAGACAGTGTCTTACTATGTGGCCCTAGGTGGCCTGGAACTAGCTATATAGCCAAGACTGATTCAAACCCATGATCTTCCTGCCTCAGCCTCCTAAGTGCTCAGGGGATAGGCATGTGCCACCATGTCTGACTGGCAGTCTGCTCTAAGAAGCTGTTTGTGTAATTCAGATATCTACTAAAGTTTGAGGTGTTACTGGCTTTGTTATGGATGCCAGATCCAATTTGAGACCTGTGGATAAACTTGGCAGTCACAGCCTACCGTGTATAGAGCTTCAAACCTGCTTAGGAAATGGCTTGACTAGGCTGGTCAGGTAGATAGATGTCTGTCACCCTTCCAGAGCCTGCTGTGTGTGCCCAATTTTCTGTGCTCCTGCATACATGTTGCTTTGTATAGCTCTTCTGTTTTTTTTTCAGTGTGTGAGCGTGTGTGTGTGTGTGTGTGTGTGTGTGTGTGTCTGTGCGTGCATGTCTTCTTATTGAACAGTCCACTCGTGAAAGGTCAATCCCCAGCACCCTTTGATGGGGAGAACATACACCTTTGGAAGCAGCTTCTGAGCCTGGTCTCTGCTGGGTGCTGTGGGGCCAGGGCTGTATCTAGTGCTTCTCTGCATCGAGCATCATTTGCTTTGCCTGGATTCTTGCTCCGTAAATTTCTCAAGCTCTTTCTCTCCTCTTCTTTTAGGGATAAGATCTATTTTGTTTTATTCTGATCCTGTCTTTCAACAGCTCACACAGAGGCAGCCTCCAGTCCACCATCTTTTCCAGAAGTCTCTGCAGCTTTGCCTAGAGAGTTTGCTATTTTCTTGTTTAGAAATAGAATCTCACATTGTAGCCCAGGCTAGACTTGAACTCACAGGCTGGCTGCAGAGTAACAATAATCCTCTAGTTTCAGTCTCCTGTGTGCTGGTCAGATGTGAGCCATCGTCATTGGCTAGAAAGTTTTCTTTTAGCAGTGTTCTGAAGATTTGCGCCTTTTCTGGTTGGACTGGGAGGGGGTGTACTCGACCAAAGGGCAAGTGTGTGTGGGCCAGCAGCAGCCAGTGCCTTATGCCATTCCCTGGCGTGTACATTGAATTGGAACTTTTCCCATCTCCTTGTTGGGTGTTTGCAACAAAACTGGGACGAGAACCCAAGACTCCAGACATCAAAGCCCTTGGATATGCAGACCCAGGAGGTATCTGGGAGGCTGGAATCAGATGATGTCACCACACAGCTGCTTTAAAAAGGGTAATGTTCAATTTGAAGTTTAGTTGAAGGCCTTCAGAGAATGTATCCATAAACGGCATTTCCAGTTTCCTCCAGGCCCAACCTCAGAAAGTTGCTGACACAGCTTCCAGTCTCTTACTTCCTCTTCTATTTGCTTCTCTGATATCCTTATGGGAGACCACTATGATCTGAGGTCCCACCAGGATACCATTGTTCCTTCTTACTGGAAGAGACTGGAATACACAGTGACCCATTGAGCTCATTGATCTACACTGTAATCCCAGCCCTTGGGAGGTAGAATCAAGGATCAGAAACTCAAAATCATCTTCAGCTACTTAGTGAGTTCCAAACCTGCTCATTCTTGCCTATATGAAACCCTTTCTAAAACAAATAAGCAAACAGAAAGAACGAGATAGAGAGAAGGCGAGTGGTCTTTGCAGCCACTTCCTCTGAGCAGGGGCACTCGAACTATGGTGTAGCTACTGCTTCCTTTTACCCGAGAGCACTGTCTGGGGCTAGGGAGATGTAACTCAGTGGTAGGGTACTCCCCTGGCATGCAGATGCCTAGAGATGAAGCCAGGAAACACTTCAGTGTGTTGATAGTTTACTAGAGGACACTGCCGAAGGCATGTTTCGGGAAGCCTGGGGCCCTGCTTCACTTTCAGAGCTGAGAGCAAAGAGCCCCACTAACGGTACCTGCTTTGAGGTTCAGTGCTTTGGCATTTTTTATGTGTGTGGTCCTGTGCATGCTGCTCAAGACCCTCAGCCCTGAACCCTCCAGGTGTGTTCTTTCTTTCTGTTCCTGCCAGGATCCACCGACAGGAGCCATCTCCTGAGAGAAGTGCTAAAGCTGTGCCTTTAAAACAGAGCAGCAACAAACAAACGAACAAAGCAACATTTGATATACAGGGAGTAGAGTCCAGCCTGTGGAGCATCTCCTAAGAATGTGATAAGCCTCAAGGGATAGCTTCCTGATTTGAATGGTTGGCATAGGTTCTCTTGCTGGCCGGTGCCTCCCATCTCCTGGGCTGCCACCCACTTCATTTCTTCTCTTTCCCTTTAAAGTTGGAGAGAATTAACGAGCCCAAAATCCTTTGCATGCAGCCACGTCTTTGGGTTCTCCCACGTAAATCAACGTGGGTGAGTGACCTGCAGCAGAGTGGCTGTTGAGGTATGAACAAGTTGGCCACGTTCCACCAGGAAACAGTCTGGACCTGTATTTAGTCCTTGTTTTTAAGGCCAGCTTGAAAGAAAAGCAGTTCCAGTTAATAGTGCTACGGAGATCACTAGTCTCAAAGCAGTGTGAGGTTGAAGCTTCTTAGGACCCCAGGACCTTTGCATTTTTCCTCTTTTGAGTTTTTGAGACAGAGTTTCCTGTAGCCCGGACTGCCTTTGAACTGCCTCCGCTGCCAAAGATGACCTTGAGCTTCTGATCCTCCTGCTTCCCCCACAAGTTTCAAAGCCAGGTGTGCAGCAGTAGGCTGGGTTCCAGGACAGTTGATTATATTTCTTTATCAAGTGTTTTGGTCCTAATGACAGTCTTTTCATGGCGTGCAAAGCTTGTTTGCCCAGTCATCATTGACTGAGACCTGCCTTTGAAATTCAAGCCCAAACTGGTTTTGCAGGGCCTTGGAGAGTCCCTACTCAGCAGCCACATCTGATCTAGCCCAACTTTAATTAGCTTTATAAAGCAAGATGCAGGATCGATAACAGAGACAGTGATGGGAGAATTGGGAGAATGGTCAGCTGCACACAGATGCCGGTGGAAGCTTGCGAACGAGACCCTGCTTGGGACAGTAGAGCTTGAAAATCATTAGGTAGGGGCTGGTGGATGGGAGTGTCTGAGGTCTGCTTTCCATCCCACTCAGTTCCTAACCCTGGAGGTTACCCAAAGCTAAAGGAGAAAGCACATCCTCTCCCTGCCCTGCTCACCATGTGGGTGGCACTGTGTTCCTGCTGTGGCCTTAGGACAATGAGTCATAGCCAGGAGGTAAGGTGCTGTTTCCTCTTCTGTTCTGTCATTTGAGAGAGCAATTTATTTCCTGCTTGGGAAGACTTGATATCTTTCGTGTGTGTGCGTGTGTGTGTGTGTGTGTGTGTGTGTGTGTTTGTGTGTGTGTGTGCACGCGCTCACCCCCACACACAAGACGGATATCAGAAGGACTTTCACCTCAGCTCTTGCTGGGCAGGATAGTCTCTTCCTCTTTTGTGAGAGATATTATCTTAGTCAGGGGTTCTCATGCTATGTTAAAATACCTTGACAAAAGCAACTTGGGAGGGGGCTGTATTTCAACTTATAGTTCCATATCACAGTTTATCATTGGAGGAGTCAGGGCAGGAACCTGGAGTCAGGAACTGAAGCAGAAGCCACAGAGGAGTACTGCTTACTGGATTGCTCAGTTTGCTTTCTTATTCACCCCAGGACCACATGCCTGGGACCCTTCCACATCAATTATCACTTAAGAAAATAGAGGCCTGTCTATAGGTCAGTCTTATAAAGGCATTTTCTGAACTGAGTTTGAGAAATGATCTCAGCTTATACCAAGTTGTCAAAACTACCAACCGACTCCCTCCATCCCCAGCTAGCCAGTGCAGATATTTGTGCCAACTGAATGAAATATTTTTTCTTATGTTTTCAGTGCTGACATTTTATTTCTTTTTTTCTGTGGATGTATGTTTGTGGACATGAAAGGTCTCATTGTGTGTCCCAGGCTAGACTTGAACACGAGATTCTCCCCTGGAATGCTGAGATTGTGTGAGCCACTGCGTCTACGCCTGACTTTATTTATTTTAATCGTCATTGCATGTATTATTTATGTACTCGTGTGTGCATGCATGTGTGATGATGTGTATATGGAGAGCAGAGGACAACTTGGAGGAGGGTTGCTTCTCTCCTTCCACCGACCACACGGTGTCTGGGGATCAACCTTGAGTAGTCAGGATTGGTGGTGAGAGCCTTTTCCTTGTTACACACCGAGACCTTGGAATTCTGATCCGCCTGCCTTTACCTCCTGAGCACTTGGTTTGTGGAGTGCACCGTCAAGCCCAGTTTTCTTCAGTGCTTAGGATCAGACCCAGGGCTTGTTCATGTGTGGCAAGCACTCTAATATATTTTTTTTTAATTTTATTGATCTTATTGAGCTATGTATCTTTCTCTGGTGTCCTCCCTACCTCTCCCCTCCCCTTCTGTCCTCTCCCATGGTCCCATGCTCCCAATTTACTCAGATCTTGTCTTTTTCTACTTCCCATGTAGATTAGATCCGTGTACGTCTCTCTTAGGGTCCTGATTGTTGTCTAAGTTCTCTGTAATTGTGGATTGTAGGCTGGTTTTCTCTGCTTTATGTCTAAAAGCCACTTATGAGTGAGTATGTATGATATTTGTCTTTATGGGTCTGGGTTACCTCATTCAACATGATGTTTTCTAGATCTGTCCATTTGCCCACAAACTTCAAGATGTCATTATTTTTTGCAAGTACTCTTCTAACCAAGTTGTATACCGAGTCTTTTGTTTTCTTTTTCTTTTTTGAGACAGGGTCTCCTGTATTGCAGACTGGCCTGCCCTATCCTCTAATCTAGGATGACCTTGAACGCCTAATCTCCTGCCTTACCTCTGCGAGGCTGAGATACCAGAAGGTCCTTGGCTCCGGGATATTGTATTGAATATTTTAATGAGTAAACTTTTACCTGAACTCTGTCTTAATTCTTGGCCAAGAAAGCTTCTTATTTCCTGTTGGTTCTTGAGCAGGTGAAGCAGAAATCTCTTGCGGTTCAAAGTACAGACTCATCTCCCAGTTGGAAATCGATGTGCTTGGAGCTGTGTGCTCAAGGCCTTGACTGTGTGTATTTCATACTTCAGTGGGTGTCTCAATGGGTGTTCACCTTTCTCCAGTCCTCAGAGCCTTCACCATCCCTGGGCAGCACTGGCTATCCATTTCCTGAAGCCCTGCTTCGAATTTCACAAGACTACGCATTCTGAGGACCTCGAAAAGCTGACAGCCACGCTACAGCTGTGGTATTTTATCCTCTACACAAACAAGCAGCGTGTTTATGAGAATTTGAGCTGTTGTTGTGTCTGTCTGTGATATTTTATAAATTAGCCAGCTGGAAAAAAATATGTGAAGGAGGCCCATTCATTCACTCTATTCTTTAGTATGATCACTGAAGTATTTTATTGAAAATTATTGTGGCAGGAATGATGGTACCTGCCTGTAGTCCCAGTACTAGAGTGGTGGAGACAGGATCAGAAGTTCAAGGTTAGTCTTGGCTCCTCAGCAGGTTTAAGGCCAGCCTGAATTACCTGAGACCATGTATATATTTTATTTATTATTATTGAGTACTTTATGTATGAAAGAAGCTGTGTGTTGTGCTATAAAGGAGGAAGAACACAGTGTTTTAGGAATCGTTGGCCATTAATTCAGAAAGTAAAGTCCCTTTCCCACGGACTGTCTTTGTGGGTTATCAGATAAGATAGTAGCCTGCATATTGTAACTGTTAATTCCTTTAAACCATTGTACTTAAAAGAATAGGGCTGAGAGAGGTTCTGAAAATAGATTGCATTTTGCCTGTGATGTGCAGTTTGTAGTGAAGTTGCTGAGTGGCCTTTACACACAGACGGGTGTTGTGGAGGACAGGAAAGCATTTATTTGTGTCTCTGCCCCACCCTCCCCAGGACAGAGTTTCCCTGGGTAACCCTGGCTGTCCTGGAACTCACTCTGTAGATCATGCTGGCCTCAGACTCAGAGATCCCCTGCCTCTGTTTCCCAAGTGCTGGAATTAAAGGTGTGAGCTACTGCCACCTGGCTTCTTGCATCTTAAGAGGGGGTATCTGGTGGAGGGCTTGGAAGAAAGGGGTATAGTTAAGAAGGACCTTTCCAATGGTCCAAGCCATCTAGTGATAGGATGCCAATGGGCAGGGGAGGGGGACTGAGCTCCCAGCAGCTGAACAGGCTCACATGGAGATTGTTTGCCCTGAAGATGTGTCCTTCTCAGTGGATGCCCTGTGGGCATTCAGGTGTGAAAACTTTTGAGATTCACATTTTTCCTAATTTTCACTGCTCATGTGTCAAACTACGTAGTAAGTGTCACAGTGTTACCATTGAAAACTTAAATCTAGGACTGGTGAGATGGCTTAGAGGTTAAGAGCACTGACTGCTTTTGCATACGATCTGGATTCCGTTCTCAGCATCCTCATCAAGGGCTTACAACCTCCCAGTTCTGGGAACCTGATGCCCTCTTGCCTTCAAGGATATCTGCATGCACACAGTGCACATGCTCTTGTGGAGGCAAATGCACCTGCATATAAATAAAAATAACAAAGCTATGAGAACAATCCCTTAAAACATCCCTTAGTGATGTCTGACAAAGCAGGCGCTAAACACAGTGCAGTCTCTCATTGGCCTCTCCTTTGGCTCCTTGCTGCTGTGGCTGAGCCTGCATCACTTTGACATTGAACAGAATGAGGAAGTCTGCTCTTGGCTCTCCATTGGCTTTGCTGCACTTCGTTCTGGTAGAGATGAGAGAAAACATCCTGGACAAATTAAGCAGGCTTTGCCTTTTGCTTTTCTCATTTTTAAAAGACAAGGTCTCGTAGTCCAGGCCAGCTGGCCTCAAACTCACTAAGCAGCTGAGGATGATTATTTAATCCTGCTTCCACCTCCTGAGTGCTGGGATTCTAAGAGCATGCTGCCACACCTGGTTTCTGCTGTGCTTTGGAGGGAATTCAGGGCTTCATCTAGACAAGCACTAGAACACCCTAGCCTTTTATTTACCTTTCTGAATCTCACATGAGAAGTAGTCTCTTCCTGCTCTTTGGGTGGTAGGAAGCTGTGGGTGTTGTGTGTCTCTCTCCAAGGAAGGATACAAAGACATTTAAAATGACATTGTGGTTTCGATAGTCTGGGAGTAGGATACAGGAGGGATAATGTTAATGGTTTTGAAAATGTTTTTTTAGGCCTGTAATTTTGGTCGGTAGTGTAGAGGTGGAAAAGACTCCTCCTAGGGATGTTTTGCAGTTCGGAAGTAGAGCCTTTCAGGACAGGTTGAAAAGCTAATTCAATGACTGTGTTATTTCTTTTCATTACTATGATGAAATAAGCAACCGCAGCAATTGAGGGAAGGAAAGATTTATTTTGACCGTTGTCTCGAGAAGATACAGTCCATTGCAAAGGGGAAAGCGAGGCCCAGGCCTGGGAGGCACTTGAATTGGGTTGTCTGCAGTCAGCAAGCAGAGAGAGGTGAATGTCAGTGCACAGCTGGCTTTCTCCTTTTCTCTTTTTATTCAGTCCAAGACTTTCCCTAGCTGCTGACATGGTGCCACCCTCCTACAGGTGGGCCTTCTTCAGGTAATCTACTTTGGGCATGCCCACTTGGACACATCCAAGTGTGTCTCCTAGGAGACTCTATATCCAGGCAGGTTGTCAATAGAGATGAATCATTATATTAACACAAAGGGAGTCTTTGTTAGTTCTTGATTTTTCAAAAGGTAAAAATAGAATTTTTGTATTCTAATTTTTTTCATTGTATTAGTTGCTATGTATTTTACTGAGCAGATAACACTAACAGAAGTTGATGAAGCAGTTAGTACATACTGAATGACCTTTGTTTGTTTGTTTGTTTTTATTTTTATTTTGTTTTTTGAGACAGGGTTTCTCTGTAGCTTTGGAGCCTGTCCTGGAACTGGCTCTTGTAGACCTCGAACTCACAGAGATCCATCTGCCTCTGCTGAATGTGATCTTAAGCTTGTATTGGCAGCCAAGGAAGGAGGATTAATAGTTCAGGGTGGCAGTGGCACATGCCTTTAATCCTAGTATTTGAGTGGCAAAGGAAGGCAAATCCCTGGGAGTTCAAGGCCAGCCTGGTCTACAAAGTGAGTTCCAGGACAACCAAGACTGTTACACAGAGAAACCCTGTCTTGAAACACACACACACACACACACACACAC
>LOEQ01000028.1:802768-827683 GCA_001685075.1 Bramus lutescens | reverse complement strand
CACACACACACACACACACACACACACACACATATCTAAAGTGAGGCATAGTATAGTACATGTTCTATACACTACGGAGGCTAAAGTTGGAGGATTAAAATTCTAGGCTTGTCTGTGCTATGCAGTGAAATGTTGTCTCAATAAAACCCTCCATTTACAAAATACCCCCTACAATCAAAACAATTTTCCCAAACCATTACAGTGAATCCATTTAGTACTATGCTGGAACATATAGTTTAGTGGCAATGGGTATATTCAGTGTCCAGGCTGTTTTCATTATTTATGCTGAGTCTCCTCAGCATCTGATACATGCCTGCTCCTGGCCCCAGTGACTGCCTTTCCATTCTCTGTCTTTAAAATGCATTAATTTTGAACACTTATAGAAGTGGAATAATATGGTATTTGGCCTTTTGTGTCTGGCATATCTTTTCTAGTGTAGTATTTTCCTTTATCTTTCATTTTCTTTGTATTTGTTTATTGAGATATGGTCTCGCTATGTAGTCTGGTCTGATCTAGAATTTGTGGTGATCCTCCTGCCTCTGCATGCCTCCACATGTGGTTGTTGTATGTTTTCAAGGTCGATCTTAGCATGTATCAGAAATCCATCCTTTTTAAAGGCTAAATAATATTCTGTTCATGAACGCATGTTTTCCCCTCTAATTTTTATTTTATTGTTATTATGTATGTGTGTGTATATGATTGTGTGGGGGGGTACGTGCATGTATGTTGTGCATGGTCACCATGTGCTTGTTGAGGTCAGAACGTCATTTCTCAGGAGTTACTTCCCTCCTGCTACCTATTGAGTTCTGGGACTTGTTTGGCCAACACTTTTACCCCTTCTCTCGGCACTGTATGTTTTTTGTTTGTTGTTCATTCCTTCTTTGGACACAAACTGCTTCCTCCTGTTAGCAGTGTGGACAGCGCTGGGAGCTGCCTCAGTCTGTCTGGTCTCTGCTTCTGCCCTGTTTCCAGATGCTGAGGAGTTGCTGTATCATTCAGGAACACCAGGGGTCCTGCTAGAGAATCCGTCAGGCTGTATCTTCCTGCCCTGCTCATTTTTAGAACTAAGCAACAGTAACTATGTTTGTGAGAAATGGCCTTATTTTTATCAGCCACTTGGAATTTTCAACTAGAGACAGGAACAGAGTGTCCTTTGGCCATGTGTTTTTTTCATTGTATCATGGAATTTTCTGTTTGTTCTCGCATGTTAGTGTTTGGGTACCTGTGAGTTCCCCACTTTCTTCTCATCTGATTTGCACTCTTCTATCTTTGATCTTTTTTGTATTTTCCGTAGTAGTTGAGATGTTGATTTTATATATATACAGCATTACTCAAAACCTTAAGACCAGATTGTTTACAATGCATTGGTTTCGTTGTGCTACATTTAAGATCTGATGTCATCTCTTAATTTGTTTGGGCTACAGAAGAGGAAGTATTCCTGCTATTAAAAATAAACATTAAGAAGATAGTCAACAGAGAGAAGTATTTAGACAGCAGGGGCCAGCTTCCGCATAGAGTCTAAATAGTGTGGGAAGAGGATTCTATTGTTAGATGTCTTTCTGATACTTTGTCCTCATTTTGTTTATGTCTTTCCTGTGGCTCACTGGTAGCATAGAAATCTGCAGTTTTTCTTTGCATCTTAATTTTTTTATTATATATATCCATTTTGTTTTATGTGTGAATGCTTTGCCTGCATATATGTATGTGTACCATGTTCATGCTTGGTGCCTGAGGAGGTCAGAGGAAGACATTGGATCCCCTGGAACTGGAGCTAGAGATGGTTGTGAGCCTCCATGTAGATGCTGGGACTTAACTTGGGTCTTTTGCAAGAGCAACGAGTGTTTTCTCTCTGGCTGCACTCAGATCTCCCCTTTTATCCCCAGACACTCTCACTGTGAAGTCCATTTGGCATGGAATTTAACGCAATCTTCCTGCCTCTGCTTCCTGAGTATTTTAATAATCGGCACCTGTTACTGTACCTGTCTTAAATTTTTAGTTTAAACTATTTTTTTTTTTGAGAGATGAGGGGGCAAGTGAAAGATGGATTATAGTACTTGCTGATTTTGTTTTTATTGTATACTGAGAATTTTCATCATTTGAGTCAGAATGCTATCCATTTTTTAGCAAGGCACAATTCCAGGCCTGTAATTTCTACAATTAGTGGTGGAGGCCAGGAGATTAGGAATTAAAAGCCAGCCTGTGCTACACAGTTCCTGTCTCACAGAATGAAAGTGGATGTGTGTGTGTCCACTTATTTCCCAAAAGCATGCCTTGCAGGTGGCTGTGGATGTTGGCTTTCAAATATGCAATGATAGGACATTAAATGGGTAGTCACCAGTCGTGCTTTGGCTAAAACAACCACATTAAGCCCTCTATTTCACGTTGCCATAAAATTTACTCTTTTTACTAAAGTATCAGTGGTTGCTTTTAGGTTCTTCCATTTCCCCAAGGATATATGCACGAGCCCCTATTTCTTATCTCTTTTGGTGGTTAACTGTTGGTCATAGCTGAGCTGCATCTGTTTTTGTAGGAATTAAGCTTAAATTTGCAGTTGGCATGAGGCCTGTGCTTCCTCTGCTCTTCTTGATGGACTTAGGAAGCTTTCCCTAGCTGACTGTCATACACAGTTCTACAGGACAGTGTTGTACAGCCCTCTCTTTCACAGGGGAACAGGTGGATAAAAACAGGACTTTTGTCTCTTGTTTTGTTTATTTATTTTGATGTTTTTTTGTTTTTGTTTTTTGTTTGTTTCTTTTTTTTTTTTTGAGGCAGGGTTTCTCTTTGTAGTGTTGGCTGTCCTGGAACACACTTTATAGATCAGGCTAGCCTTGAACTCAGAGATCCGCCAGCCTCTGCCTCCCAATTGCTGTGATTAAAGGCATGTACCATCATGCCCAGCTTATTTTTGTCTCTTGAAAAAAACAAAAATCCAGGGCCAGGGAGACGGCTAGTGGGTAAAGCTCTTCTGTGAAGCCTTGAGGACCAGAGTTCAGATCCCTAGCACTCACACAAATTCCAGGTGAGGCAATGGGTAACCTTTATCCTCCACATGTGTACACACACATGACTGCATCTTCACATACACATGTGCCTCCCTCCACACATGCAAGCACACAGTTACATACACATTCGTACAACACATACACACATGCAAAGGAAAAATTCTTGAGACTCTTCAAGGGTTAGGGACTGGAGGTTATGGTATTGATGTCAGTTAGTGAAAGCAAAGCTCATTTCCTTCTGCAGGTGTTTCTCTGGAGTCTCCCTCCTTAGGGGAAAGCTTCCACAGGGCCAAGGAGTCTCAGGCAGTACTGGAGCCAATGTTGTTATTGTTATTATTAGCATTCCCTGTATCTGTAAGTCGATACTGTGTACACAGTATGGAGGCAAGAGGTCAGGACTGAGTGTCATTCCTAAGTAATTACTACATTATTTTTTCCACTTTTCTTGTCTTTGTCAGTTTCACACAGGGTATATAAGGAATTTTAGTGTGGTGCACCTGCTATTCCCGCCTCTCCTCCTTACTCTGGAACCCTTCTTCACAGGGCTTCCTCTTACTTTTGTGTCTTTTTTTACGTGTGGCTCACCGAACAAAAGGTTTCTTACTGGAACCTAGGGCTCACAAATTTAGTTTGTCTTCTGAAAACACTTTTCAGCTAGGCTAGGCCGATCAGCAAACTTCAGGGATGCTCCTGTTTCTGCCTTCCCAGTGCTTCAACTACAAATGCCCAACCATACTCAGCTTCTAATGTGGGTGCTAGGGATGGAGCTCAGGCCCTAAGGCTTACATGGCACAAGCTCTTTATTGACTGAGCTGTCTCCTCAGCCCCTGTTACTATTTTGTTAGACAGTTGTGTGTGTGTGTGTGTGTGTGTGTGTGTGTGTATGTGATAGGCCTGGCTGTCCTGGAATTCACTTTATAGATCAGATTGGCCTTGAACTCACAGAGATCCACCAGCGTCTGTCTGTGGGACCAGTGCTGGGACCAAAGCCGTGCACCACCATGCTTGACTACTGTTGGTTTTTCTGAGATGAGATTACATGTAGCCGAACCTGGCCTGAACTTGCTATGTAGCAGCTAAGGGTGACCTTAAATTCCTGATTCTACATCTCAAGTGGGCACACAGGTATGGTGAGGCATGCGTGAAAATGTCAGAAACAATTCCTTTGCATTATATCCATCTTCCTTTAAAAAATAGCTTAATTAAGGTCGACTCCCATGCTATATAGGCCTCAGCTCAGCCGCATCTGCAGGTGTGAACATCCCCCACCCTAGTTTATTTTAGGACTGCTTTACTCCCGAAATGAAGCCCCATGCCCTTTAGCTCTCACTCCCAGCCCTCTACTCTCAGCATTTGGCCAATGCTGATCTACTTCCTGTCTCTATGCCTGTCCTGTGTATTTTATGTAAATAGATTCTATAATAAGTGGCTGATTTATACCGGTTAGCCTTATATTTCCAAAGTTTCTTCATGTTATAGCATGTCCCCATACTTCACTTCCTTTTTATGGCAAAATAATATTTTATACTTTGTATGTCCACTTATTTGTTGATGGACATTTAGATTGTTTTCTCCTTCTGGATTTGTGAGTAACAGTACTATGAAAGAGCTTGGACATTTTCCCCTGGGGCCAGTGAGGTGGCTCAGTGAGTAAATGCTCTCTCTTGTTGCCAAGCCAGATCACTTGAGTTCAGTCCCTGGAACTTGCATGGTGGAAGGAGAGAACTGACTCCCACTAGTTGTCCCCTGGCATCCACACATACACCTTGACATGTGTCCGCTTCTGTATCAAAATAAATGTGTATAAAGAAAGGGGTTGCTTCTTCTTGTTATTCTTTGCACCCTCCAGATAGATCCATCTCTCAGGAGCCCGTTGTACTAGAGTAATGTAGACGTCTTAGGTCTATGGAATGTGAAAGAGGGAAACACAGCCCGCATTTAGGAGACCAGGAGGCTGCTGCTGTGGCTGTGCATCCAAGTGAGACTACAGGCAAATAGAAGTGTTTCTAGCTGTAAGTAACATCCATTGATGCACTGTGACATCCACTCAGTGAGCCATGGTCAACCTTTTCAGGATGTAAGCTGAAATGAAGGGGTAGCTGGTGGGGTAGTAGCTGAGCAGGAAGGAAAGCATGGAATCCTGTCAGTGCCATGTGAGTAGGCAATAAAGAGTGGAAGATGTGTTCTTTCAGAGCAGTGTGCCAACGGCTGTTCTGGGGATTGTTGGGAATGGATACTGCACTATCCCTTGGGGGCCTAAAGCATGTTCCAGTAAAAGAGAAAGGGGTACAGGATGAGGAGAAACGATGAGTTAGGAATTTGAAGATTCTTTGACAATGATACTTCTGGGATCTTTGTGTATACATGTCTGGCCGGAAGAAGCTGGACTATAAAGGTCTCAGCAAGGGATGCCAACTCCTTAGAACCCCAACAGCCCATGAGTGAAATCTCCTGATATTCTGAGGCTGTGGGGTGTGGAGCTGCAGGACAGCTTCTATTGAAGGCCGGCAACAGCATTCAGCAGTATCTCTATTTCCACTGGGCTAGTGGGACTTTCCTGCCATCTCCCAAGAAGGTTCTCTGACTGTGTTGCTAACTACTGACTGCTGACACCCCTTCCCACTCCTTCCACACCTAAGGGATGAAATGTTCCCCAACAGTGATGGTTCAGCAGTGATTCCTAGATGGAGTCAGGGAAGGAGAAAGGAGCTTGTGATCTCAGAAGGCTGCTATGGTCTCAGAGGGCTGCTGTGGTCTCAGAGGGCTAAGAACTGTGTTGTGAAAAGCTGCCTCTAGGAAGGTTCTCAACCTTCCTATTGCTGCAACCCTTTAATACAGTTCCTCATGTTGTGGTGACCTCGATCCATAACATTATTTTCTTTGCTTCTTCCTAACTGTAATTTCACTACTGTTATGTATTGTAATGTAAATATCTCTGTTTTTCAATGATCCTATGAAATAAATCATCATTTGATCCCCCAAGGGCTGCAACCCACAGATTAAGAACCGCTGTAGTTTTTTTTTTTTTCTAAACGCTTTACTCTTAGGGAGAGTGGGCACCACCCAGCTCCCACTTATTAAGTATAAATGCCCGGCCTTAATTTGACTTATTTATAGCCATCTTTTCTTAAATTATCCCATCTAACTTTTGCCTCTGAGTTTTATCTTTTCTTTCTTTCTTATTGTGTATCTGGCTGTGTGGCTGATCCCTGGCATCCTTTTCTCACTCCTTCTTCTTGTCTTTTTTTCATTCTATTCTCTCTGCCTGACAGTTCCTCCTTTTCCTCTTCTGACTTGCTGCTGGCCTTTCAGCTCTTTACTAGACCAATCAGGTATTTTAGACAGTTGGAGTAACCCAACTTCACAGAGTTAAACAAATGCAACATAAAAGAATGCAACATATCTTTGCACCATTAAACAAATGTTCTACAGCATAAACGGATATAACACATCTTCAACTAATATTCTGCAACACACTGCTGCTCTAGAGGAATGCAGAAGATACTTTCTGGTCTGATTCTATCCTAGGAGGCCCTGACTGGGTGACAAAGTCACTGGAACTGTTGGGGTCAGAATCTGTGCCCTGGTAGCCCTAACACACTAGGCTCAGCCGCAGTCCTCAATAGGCCAAATAAACAAAACAACTAAGAGTGAAAGGAAGAGAAAGAGCCATTTGACGTGGCTACGCTAGAAAGAAGTGGTCCAGTGACACCTCCCAACGACTTCCATCTTCAGGGGTCCTGATGTGGAGGTATAGATTAAATGGAGGACCAGAGGTCTGCATAGCTAGGCAGTCAGGTCTAGACCTGGCCCTGCTCACCCCAGACCTGTCATTGTTTCATTTCCTGCTCTTCTGCAAGGCGGTCCTAACAAGACCTCAGAACTTCAGGAGATCTCTTCCTGGGAGACAAGCTCTTCCCCTTGCTGGTTCCAGGCTTCATCCCTCCTAGAATTCCTGGGGAAATTCCAATTTCTTGGGTCCCAACTGTGATAACCTAAAGGGAGGGCACAAAAGTCCCTTATGTCTCCATTCTTGCCTGGATGGTCACAAAGGAAAGCAACAAGAGAGGGGAAGATAATGAAAATTCAAACAGGTTTTTATTTACTGAATAAATTCTAAATTGCATCCTTTTTTTTTTTTTGTATTTTTGGTTTTGTGCCAGGGTCTTGTTAAGCTGACCAGGTTGGCCTCAAACTTATGGCAGTCCTCCTGCTTCAGCTTCCTGAATGCTTGGAATTACAAATGTATGCCGTTACATCTGGCTCAAGTGCTTTCAAAAAAAGGCCTCTTGTCAAGGTGAATGTCAACTCCCCATTGCTTAGTTCTGTCCTTTCGGCACCTGTGAGATCCATGCCCAACCCTCTGGGGCTTTCTGCAGTATCCTTAGCAGAGGTTGGCTTATTCATAAGGAAGTACTAAAATTCTGTGTTAGCCTAAGATCATGTGACTCCAGAACACAGGCCAGGAGCTGTTCAGAGTTCAGATGCTGAGGGTGGGTCTGAATTCTAATCAGCCTTCCTTTCCTTTTCCTTCTACTTTTCTCCTTTTAGGAAAAGGGCCAGCAGTGTTGCAAACATTAGTCATCAATTATGCAGGCAGGCTAAGTTCCATGCATGTGAGAGAGCAAGATTTCCGGAGGGCGGACACCCACGATAATTCAGGAATTTGTTGATTCTCCACACTGTTTTTTTTTTTTCTCACATGTGTGGCAGGTCTCTAAGATGGAGGCCACTTGGTTGGGAGATTCATATTATGAATGGATTTTTTTGGGGGGAGGGTGTCTTGCTCTGTAGTCCAAGGCTGGTTTGGAACTCACATTTGTTACAATCCTCCTGCCTCAGCTCTCCCAAATGACTGTGATTACAGGCCAGGTGTGTGCCCTCATCCCTTGCTTTGGAGACATTGCAGTTTATTTATTTGCATTTTTGTCACTTTGGCTAGGGATGGCTTTAGGATTGCCCATCCTGCCCCACTTCGCGTGATTTGTGTCTTTTTTCACTAAGGATGGAGCCAGGGCCACATTGCCAGGCTGTAAAGTTTTACGTTGCTTGAGGAGACAGCTGGCACGTCTCTGTAGTGTCCCACCTCGGCTCTGCCACTGCTTGAAATTTCAGTTGCATGACTCAGTTTGGGAAAAAAAAAAAAACCCAAAAACCTAGGGATCCTGCGAGCCAGTGAGTGGGAGGAGAAAGCAGTGCTTCCCCTCCTGGCTGCAAGGACCTTTGTATGGGGCTTAGGGACCTGGGTCAGTTTCTCCAGCCACTTAGGCCTGTGCTGAACTGAGAGACTCCCTCCCCACTCTTCACCTTGGAGGAACTCAGAAGCTGGAGGATCTCTTGCAATTTTAGTTAGGAATATAAACCAAACAGAACAGAATTTATTTCTGTCTCATGAGCGTGGCTGTCTGTAGGAGGGCTGGGATGGTTGAAAGAAAATCAACCAACAGAGTTTTGCATGAAGGCAGACTTCCAGTGACCCATGTGCTGGCTAATTTTATATCACCTTGACACAAGTTAGAGTCACCAGAGGTGAGAGCCACAATTGAGAAAATGCCTCCATAAATCAGGCTGTAGACGAGCCTATAAGGTATTTTCTTAATTAGTGATTGAAAGAGGAGGGCCCAGCCCATTGTGTGTTGTGCCATCCCTGGGCTGGTGGCCCTGGGTTCTATAAGAAAGCACGTTGAACACCATGGGAAGCAAGCCCAGTAAGCAGTACTCTTCCTTAGTCTCTGCATCAGTGCCTGCCCCAAGAACCTGCCCTGTTTGAGTTCCTGTCCTGACTTTGATGAACAGTGACATGGAAGTGTAAGCCAAATAAGTCCTTTCCTCTATGAGTTGCTTTTGGTCATGGTGTTTCACCATAGCAGTACTAATCACCCTAAGACAACCCAGAAAGAGGGAAGAGCTCTCTGGTCCTTTGGCCCTTCCCTTCCTGTGCCCAGCCTGCCTAGACTTAGCTCCCTAGCAGGGTTAAGAGGAATCCTGGCTCCTGCTCACTGGCTTGTGTCCTCATGGTTTGTTCCCTGCTCAGGATGCTGCTCTTATTATTACTTTGGTTGTTTGAGACTGGGTCTCACTTAACCCAGGTTGGCCTTGAACTCACTGTGTGGCCATGCTGACTTGCATCTGGTCCCACATCTTTCCATGCCCTGTGTCTTTGACTTTATAGACTCAGATGTACACTGGCACAAAAAATAAAAAGAAAAGCTAGTCTATCAGGGTAGCACACACCCATAATCCCATCACTTGAATGGTGGAGGCAGAAACATCAAGGGTTCAAGGTCAGCTGCAGAATGAAACCCGTCTCAAACACCAAACCAAACCACTACCATTGTCCTTCCCAAGGACTGGCTGTGGTTTCAAGTGATATGCTGTAGATAAATGTTCCGAATCACTTTTGATTTTAGAATGCTTTGACATTTTTAAAGGTTACAAAAAATTAAGTGCTAGATATGTGAGAACTGCATCTAAATCACTCCTGCCTTCCCAACTCCTCCTATGTCTCCCTTACTCCCTCCCAAATTCTCAGTCTCTTCTTTACTATGAAATATTGATACATGTATATGTGTGTGTGTGTATGTATACATATATGTATACATGGGAATGGATAACCTCTGAGGGGAGCTTCTCTCCAAAGGAAACGGATTGTCCTACTCTGGGAGCCACTGGTCACCTGTAGCTCTTCAACCGTGGGTGGAACCTTGTGGAATTTCTCTGTCATGCTGGCGTGCTGGCTGGTGCTGTCACTGTATATCCAGCTGTTGAGATTTTATGGGTGTGCTTCCCCTGTCACGTCTCCAGGACACTATCTAATATGTAGTAGCAGACATCCTGGTCTTCTGGCTTTCATGATCTTTTGCTCCCATCTTCCACAGTTCTCCCTGAGCCTGTGCTCAGGAGTTGTACTGCAGATGTATCACGTGGGGTTGACCCTCCATGACCTCTGTCCTCTGCATTTTGTTCAGTTATGGATCCTGTAATGGTCTCTATCCATTGCACCAAGAGGCTTCTTTGATAAGGGCTGAGAGTGACACTTATCTGTGGGCAGAAGCGTAAATATTTAGAATACAATAAGAAATTGTACTGCTTTAGGAAAGTGGCACTAGTGGGCTCTCTTTTAGGACCTGTGATCTGTCCAGCCATGGGTGGTTGGCTGGGTTTACAGGACCAAGCGTGCATTCCCTATTGGTGAGTGGGCCTTAAGTTCAACAGTGCTTCTATCTCACCATTGTGGATATCTTGCTGTGCCAACCATTTCATTGTTGTGGTTTACAGTTGGGTTGGACAACAGATTGCTCCTCTCTCTTGGCAGCTTGCATTGAACCTTCCAATGAGAGCTAGTCATCAGGGAGGAGGTTTCTGGGCAGCTCCAACTTAATTCTCTTAAGTCTTGGCTCAGAAGTTTGTGGTGTTTTAAGCAATAGGGGTAAAAAATAAAATATGGAATGTTAAGCTGGGGGTGGTGTCATATGCCTTTAATTCCAGCACTTGGGTGGCAGAAGCAGGTGGATCTCTGAGTTCGAGGCCACTCTGGTCCATAGGAGTTACAGGACAGCCAGGACTACACAGAGAAACCCTGTCTCAACTCTCCACCCCCATAAATGTTATTATAACTATTATTATTTTTGAAATGTCCTGTTTTATTTCCTAACTGGCCCTCTGCGAATCTTATACAACATCATGCTCACTTTCTCCATGGTCCTCCTGGGTTCACCCCTGCTTCCCTTCCCACCTAACTTTGTGTTGTCATTGCCGTTCCCCCTACCCATCAAGTCCATTTTGTACTGCCCGTATTTTCTTGGCAATCTGGGCTTCCCCTGGAGTGTGGTCGGTCCACTTAACAAGAGGCTAGAGTCCTATGGAAAACTGACTTTCCCTCTCAGCAGCTCTTAGTTACTAGTAACTCTCAAAATCCCTGTGAGTTCATATGTGCAGCTGCCCTGATATGTCCCGAGGACACTGTTTCCTTGCGTTCATCCATCACCTCTGTCTTTCCGTCTTTCGGCCTCCTCTTCCAGAATAATATCTTGAGACACGTCCTCACACCACCATGCACTGACACTGATGCATGCTTCACTTCACATGGTGCAGGACCGAATCCTAGGTTGCGTCAAGTTGATCATTAAAGGCAATCATTGCAGTCTTTTGTTTTATCTTAGTCAGAAGCTCAGTATATAGTCCAGGCTACTCTCCAACTTGCCATGATCCTCTCACCTCAGTCTCCATAGTTCCGGGATTGTAAGCCCAATAAGCTCAGTTGGCAGGCATCTTTTGGATCCTCTAAGTGACACCTGTCTCCCCGCAGGTGCAGCCCTGGCATACCAGCTCCCTCTGCTGCTCACTTTTAAGGGCTCCATCGGAATCTACCTGCAGTGCGGTAGACGGCAGTCCAGTTCTCCCACCACCCCCACACCACTTCCTTCTTAATTTCCCAGCAGCCTCTTCTCGTACCTCTTTTCATTTTTTGGGCTTTTCATCCAAGCAGATTAATTCCATCTGATGTCTCCTCTCACCGCGCATGACGTAGCCTCTCACCCTGCATGATATAGCAAATGCATTCCTCCCACACCATTGTCGTCCAGGTGGACGCAGAGGTAGCAGGATTGGTTAGTCCGTCTTTTGCCCTCACTTCTGTTCACTGTCCTCACTCAGATTAGGGACAGCAGAAAGTAAAACAAAAGCAGTAGGCTCTCCGTCTCGAGCTGTGGTCCACAGGTCACCATTGCTTGTGAGAAAGAATCTCATCCCTGTTAGAGCAGGAATCAGGAGACCACAGTCATGCTGCGGTGACTGTAAATTATACGCTAGGGTCGCTGCGACCATGGCTGCACTCCCCTCCCCTCCCCTCCCCTTCCTGTCTCTAGACTTGCTTTGAGCGTGGGTACCTTGCCCATGCTCCTTGCCCTCTCCCCGGTCTTTTCTTCTCCTGGTGGCCTCATTATGTTGTCTAGGTTGGCCTTAAACTTGTGATCTTCTTAACCTCAGTCACATCTGGCCTAGTGTTCCAGAATCTTCATTTGCGTTTGCTCTCTCTAGTTTCTTTTGGGAGTCATGAGGGAAGACATTGATCTACTCAGATCAGTGTATTCTGGAAGAAGCAGTAAGCAGGCTCACTGGCTTTCTGCGTTATCAGGCTTTCCAGCTGGGCAGCTTTGTGTGCAGTGGGGCTCTCTGCGTGTCACACCGTACAGCCCTTTTGATGCCCAAATGCAGGTCATCTCAGTGATCTCATACTATACACACTGAAACTGGAGAGGACAGGATGAAGATGGGACAAAATGAGACCCATCATGGCTGCCAGTGAGGTGCAGAGGAGTAAGGAAAAGGGGTTGTGTTTGTGACCCTGCTTCAGACCTTAGATTGTGATGGTCTTTCCTTGGGTCAGCAGAGAGACCATGGAAAGTACCATTTATCACACTCTCTTCCCTCACGTCACCTCCTCTGACTGTCGTACCCAGGGGTGAGGGCGCTGAGGTAGTACTGTTGTGAGTTTCAGGCCAGCCAGGTCTGTATGACATGACCCTGTCTCAAAGTCAGAAGCCAAGCCAAGCAATACAGACATAAACATGGCCTGGGGAGATGGCTAGCCAGTCCAGTTGAGCTGTTCCAGGTTCAGTGAGAGACTGTCTTAAAATTTAAAGAAGGAGCCATTAAGCACCCAATGCTAACCTGTTTGTCACATGTACTTGTACACACACCTTTATGTACGTGCACACACATCCTTACGTACACATGCACGTGCACATACATACACACATACACACGCACGCGTGCGCGCACACACACACACACACACACACATACACATCCTCAAACAAGTCCTCCCTTGTCTTAGAAGTGTGGCACGGTTCCATTTCTTTCTTTTACCTCTGCCCCACAGCTCCGTTTGTGCCGCTAGAGGGAGGAGACTGGATTACTGTTGATCCGGCACTCCTCCTTCAGGCAAACTCCTGACCATGGTGAAGCTCTGGGTATGGACAAGTATTTCCTAGGTTCCCCATAGGAGGTCTTGTATGGGAGCAGTTTCCCTGCTCTTCTCTCTGGAGGAGGGTCATGAGAACACCCAGAAGGTAAATGTGCTTATTTTACTCAACCCAAAACAGGGCCTGGACATAGCTAATACATAGTAAAAGCTTCATTTAGTGAACCCTAAAACTTGAAAGATGCATTCATGGGAGACTGGGCTCTTTGGACTGTCTTGAGTTAGGTATCTTAATGTCAGCAAGGGAAGGCAGGCACAACAAGGAGCGGCCTGCTTTGAAACAATGGGGAACATAGCCTCTTTTTAAAGAGTTCAACAGAAGCCTCAGATTACACAGGGAGTAAGCTAATTAGAGCATTTGTGAGCTGCTCTCCTGTACTCTGAGAAATCCTTGCACGTGGTCAGGCTTCCCTTGGCTGCCTTCCTGGTGGGAGTTTGTATTTGCCATTAAGAAAAGAAGATGTGTGGCAGTAATTTAGCGCAGTAACTTAGAAAGATTTTTGCAGGGTGCATTATCATGTATTCCTCTAATCTGTGCCCTTTGATACTAAAAGTTATGCTAATTTCAGAGGGCTCCATTTCCTTAAAAGGAAGCGTCTATGAATCTAGCAGGAGCTAATTAAGGGAGGATCATTGGCTTTAGAGGGGGCTGGGTGATCCTGAGAGGTTAGTTGCTCTTTCAGACCGACAATCCAAATCTAGAGCCATTGACGTCCTGAACCACACATGCAAATCTGATATTTATTAGCAGCTTCAGCTTCTTCTTTCTTCTTGTTCTTCTTCATTTTCCTCTTCCTCTTCTTCTTCCTCCTCTTCCTCTTCCTCCTCCTCCTCCTCCTTCTTCTTTCTGGAGCCCATGCTGCTATTAGATCTGGGTTCTTTGGACTCTTTTGAGCTCTTCAGCCTCATGTGAACAAGGGAATGCAGGTCCGACAAGGAGTGGCCTTCTTCAGGCTCCTTTTAAAGACGCCACCTGCTGCTCTTAAGGAGTGGATGATCCCTAGAAGTGTAACACTTTTGCAAAATGTTTTCTTGAAGTTCATAAAATTGCTGCAGGTTTTAAAAATACTGAATTATACCGTGTTCTCACCTCTTTAAGACTACATGGCTCTCCAGGTGGTGGTGGTGCAGGCCTTTGATTCCAGCACTCAAGGCAGAGGGAGACCGATCTCTGAGTTCAATTCTAGGCTGGCCTACAGAGTCAGTTCCAGAATAGGCAGGGCTACAGAGAAGCCCTGTCTTGAAAACCAAACCAAACTAACCAAACAAACAAAAATACATGGCTCTCTGAAGGAGGATTAGCGATGTACCACTTACCTTGTCTGTTTGTCCTCAAAATCCCGGTGCACAGCTTATGCTGAGACAAGAGTCAGTTAATGGAGCTCAGATGCTGAGGGCAGGCCAGGAGCATAGGTCGCCTCACTTGAAGACCCAGAATGAAAATTAGACATGGTAGTATGTGCCTATAATCTCAGCACTTGGGTATGTAATGCAGGGAGATTGCCCTAAGTTTGAGGCTTGTCTGAGCTGCCTAGTAAGTTTGAGGCCAGTCTGGGCTACAGATTGAATCCCAGCCTTAAAACACTGACAGAGAAGCTGGAAAGGATAGTGCACACCTGTAATCCTAGCACAGAGAAGCCTGGGACAATGGCACCTCACATTTAAAGTCAGCCTGGGCTACACAGCTGGGCTATGTTACCCCTCCCCCACAGAACAGCTTTAGAATGCGGGTGAACCTCACTAGTTTATAACGTTTTAAAAACAAGCCAGGTAAGATAGAAAAACTTACTCTGTCTCTCCCTCTGGCCTGTCCAACCCTCTGTATGTGTGAACAACACGTTTGCTGGAAGGAGGAACCCAGGGGTAAGAAAAAGTAGGGTGGGCCAGGCCTGCTATAGTCGCCAGTAGAAAAGATGGGACTGGCTGGAGAAAGAGGGAGGACCTAAAAGGAAAGCAAGCCACGCTAATAGCTGACAAACCCTGGCTTCCTGCTTCCCATCTGCTTGCGATCAATTCAGAATGCTTTACGTATAACTCACTGTATGCCTTGCAGCCCTGTAACACATTATCAGTTCCCCTGAGTAGGTCCACGGAGAGAGGGAGCTGCCATCTTTTCCTGTGCGGGCTGGCCTGGCTGTTTCAGGGGTCTCTCTTGTTACTTGGCATCCATGGTAGCCCTGGTCTTTCGACTGGACACTGCCCTAGCTTCCTGTGGGGTCCAGTGAAAGGGGTCTGCATTGGTTATTTCAGAGGCTTCCAGGAGTGGGGAGGACCTTAAGGATCTAGACCTTTCTGTACTCCTAACCCCACTTATATTTAGCAGTCTGTGAACAGCTCCCTGCCCGTCTTGTCTCTCTTGTTCATGGATCTTATGTAGCTGAGGGGAACCACTGGTACACTAGCCTTGAACTCTTGATCCTCCTGCCTCCATCTCACATGTGTTATAATTACAGGGTTGTGCCGTGATACCAATCTTTTTAAGTTAATTCTAGAGAAAGCCAGAGGAAGAAGAAGAACGATTTTTTTTAGAGCCCATGGATGGCACTCAAGTGTGTGTGCACTCACAGGTGCGGCACACATGCTGTTTGGGCAACATAAAGCTGGTTGTACATGTGGAACAACCTTTACAATGCCTGCTCCACTATGGGCAGTGGACATAGCTTCCCATGTACTCATAATCAACAGAATTTTTTTGATTGATGCCAGAATGTGTTACAGAGTAGTGGAGAGACTTCTGAAGAAGTGTGAAGTAGATGGAAAACACTTGTCAAGTCTGACCAATGAGGTAATGCAGTAACAGAGA
This sequence comes from Bramus lutescens, assembly GCA_001685075.1. Classification (NCBI taxonomy): domain Eukaryota; kingdom Metazoa; phylum Chordata; class Mammalia; order Rodentia; family Cricetidae; genus Bramus; species Bramus lutescens. The sequence goes on along the minus strand of LOEQ01000028.1, from coordinate 811,893 downwards.
TGATGTGTGTCTGCAGGTTTCCCTGGGCATAGAGGAGATGCCAGTGTTTGGCTGGCTTTCTTGGGCTGTTTCTTATATGTTTAAGTAATGCCAACATCAGATCGTGGCTGTATTGATGGGCAGCCACTAAGAAAAATATTTCAGCTGAAAGGTGTCATTAGCATTAATTGACACTTTAACCTATTCTAGTGCAGGAGGGGAAATTTCAGTGCAGTTGGTTGGCTGCTGGAATGTGAGCCCCACGGTGTGCCAACACTTGGCACAATGCTGCTTGGCACTCCACATGCAGCACCATCACTGTAAGTTGGGGAGTGCCTGCTTCTCTGTGGGTTCATCTTTGAATGACAATAGCAGAAGACAGGAGGCATAGACTCCTCAAGCAGTAAGAGCGTGTTTCCCATGTTGTTAGTGCATGTCAGAATTTCTATACTTTTTAAAAATTGCCAGTCCATTGAATATGCATATCACTCAGTTATAGATGAATGTTTGAATCACGGCCTCCTCATGGGTATAGTTATTATTATTATTATTATTATTTTTAAATAGGCTAGCTCAGGCTGACCTGGAACTCATTTCGTAATCCCAAGGATGGCCTTGAACATCCATTTTCCCACCTCTAACTCTCAGTGAGAGCTGAAGTTACACACATGCATCACCACACCCGGTCTCTGCTGTGCTAAGGGTTGGACATAGAGTTTTGTGAGTGCTAGCTCAGGCATGGCTTGCTTTCTTATGATTCTGACTTGTCAGGCAAAGAGCTAAGATTTGAAACAGGAAGTAGATTTGGCCCAGATCTGACCCTAAAGGATATCACAGTGTCTTTGAGGAGAGAGGAGGTAAATCAAGTATTCTTTGGTTTTCTACAAGAAGAGCTATGATAGGAACGAACAGAGATTACTGTGTGGCCTGAATTCAGTTCACTAGGTCTTGAAGGGACATGAGAGTATGTCACACTGTGTTGGAAGGGTCTGAGGTGGCTCTTAATCCAAAGGAAGATGGGCTCTATTCCAGGACAGGAAATAGCTAGAATGTGGAGAGAGGTGACATAGCCAGAGCATAGAAAACAACCTGGGAAGAGAAGAGACAGGATTCGGACACATACTGAAGAGAAGAGTGCTTTCCGTGAAGGCCACTGGAGCATGGGAGGCTTTGTAGCAGCCACTGGGGAGAGTGACAATGGATTTGAAAGGGGTTATGCCAAAGGTGGACACTATACAATGCTGCTCAAGGTGACTTTCTCTCCTTCCCCTTATCCCCTCTGTCATTTCCTTTCTTTTTCTCTTTTCCCCTACCCTTTCTTCCCATCTTCCTTTTTGCTTCAAGTGTCCTGGGCTGGCTTTGAACTGTGTAGCTAAGGCTGTCTTTGAACTCCTGATCCTCCTGTCTCAGTCTTCTATGTGCCATCCATCCATCCATCCATCCATCCATCCATCCATCCATCCATCCACCCATCCATCCATCATCTATTCATTGCTTTATAAAATACATATTTTCTGGTTGAGCGGGTGTGGAAGAGGCCTTTTCTCAGCCAGCAGAGAAGGGCACACTCTGACTTAGGGACCAGGTTCCTCTGAGCCTCATGTGATGTGCTCAGTTTGCTCTTGGGTATCTAGGAGAGCAATTCTCAGAGATGAGGTTGTCATTGTTTGGGTGGGGGACAGCCATGGAGTTATGAGTATTTGCCACCATGAGGCATTTGTTCTGTAAGAGTGTTCACATGTTGCCGCAAGCTGTTTAGGCTGAAAGGATTTGTGCTATGTCATCTGCTGTGAAAGCTGATGGCTTAAGTACCTTAAAAAAATGTGGGAATGAGGACCTGCTTCGAGACTCGAGGGCTCTGCTGGGGGCCTGTTGCTAAGTGGCATCCCCCTACCGCAGCTTTCACATGGTATTGTTTTGACATGCAGGGAAGATAACTTATCTTAAAGAGACTGACTGAAGGAGCCTGACAGTTTGCATAATTCCATTAGCTTGAAGTTTGATGTTATTGCTTATATTATACAGTTCTTTATTTACTTATCACAGAGATAATAGAAATGTATTCAGCTACCATCTAGGCAGCAAGAGAGACTGATAATGACCTGATCTTGGTCCCTTTTCTATTGCTATAATAAAATATTTAAGGATGGGTCCTTGGTAAAGGAAGGTTTATTTAGCTCAGTTTTGGAGGGTGAAAACCTCTGTTGAGGTTTTCTTGATTGGTGGTATCCCACTGATGAGAGATTCTGGAGCCCTCAATGGAGAGGTGACAGAGCAAAGCTGGAGGGAGATTCAAGGGCCTGCTTATTCTTTTGTATAACAACTTGTTCTTGAGAGCTAGTTAACTGAGGGCCCTGAGAACTATGTTTATCTTTTGCAAGAGTACCAGTGATCTAAGGACTTCCCATTAGATACTGCATCTTAAAGGCTCCATCATCTCCACACTGGGATCCGGCTTCTGCACCCACAGCTAGTGGAGCAGGACACTTCAACCCACAACACTGTGCATGCATGCTGCTGATGATAAGGCCTAAAAAGCATCAAAAAGTGATGTTTGGAGTGGGATGGGGGAATGTATAGCATAACCAGGCTCATGGTACCATGCCTGGCTTTTAACATAGTAGCTGGGTATCCAAACTCAGGTCCTTGTGCTTGCATGGCAAGCATTTAACCATGGAGCCATGTCCTCATTTGTTCTCAGTCATTTAACTTATTATTATTATTATAGGCAAGATCTCATATAGCTCAGACCGGACTTAAACTCCCGAATGTACTGTCCATTTCCCATGTTCTTGTTGTAAATATGTGACATCATGCATGGCTTGGAGTTAGGCTTTAAATTTTGTTATTGTTATTATTATTTGCATGTGTGTGTGCTAACATCAGTTTCTGTGCACCTCGTGCATACTGGAGCCCCCATGGAGGCCAGAAGAAGACATCAGTTGGATTCCCTGGGACTGTAGTTACAGATGGTTGTGAGCTTCCATGTGGGTGCCAGTAAACTGAAACTGGGTCTTCTGCAAGAGCAGTCTGTGCTCTTAACCATTAAGTCATCTCTCCAGCCCTTGGAGTTTAGTGTTAAACAGAGAAAAGAGCTGGGTATGGTGGTACCTGTGTATAATCCCAGCATCTGGAAGTTGGAAGCAGGAGCATCAGAAGTACAAAGTCATCTTCTACTACTAATTGAACTTGAGATCACCCTGGGGTACTTGTGACGAGAGAGAGAGAGAGAGAGAGAGAGAGAGAGAGAGAGAGAAATAGGAATGAAGGGAGGGAGGAAAGTACAGGGAGGGGCAGAGTGTATGAATGAATAAGAATGAGAATGAGCCCTCAAGGATCAGGAAAAACGACCCATGGGAAAATGCTGAGAACCAGGAAAATTGACTTTCTTTCTGGGGAGTATCTGGAAGGACCCCTGTGGCGCCTGGGCCCTGGGCCCTTGCAAAGCTGAGTGGCTAATTGAAGCAGCATAGACAACACCGACCTGAGCAGGTCAAGTTAAAATTCAAGGATCGCCTCAACTTCGCCATGGGAATTTTGCAATGGAAGGAACCAGAGATGCACAGCCTCCTTGTTTGTATTTAGTGGTTTTCCAAACATCAAGCTTTCATTGATTTCTCTGGCTCCCATCCAGCTGCCACTGCTGTGCGTAAACACACACTGGGTGAGCATTTTCTTGTCTCAGAAAGGAGAGCATATGGGCTCCGACAGCCAACCTTATTTTCATTTATTACTCTATTTATGACTACATCCAAGATAAAACAAGATTTCCTGGTAGCCAGTGTAACAGATGGTAATAAACGTGATCTCTGACCACTGTGTGGGCCTCTGTGTGCTTCCAACACTTCCTAAATCTGGTGTCGCGGAATTGACAGTCACAGAGCTAATCTGGCACTAAGTGGATTTCCATTAACAGTACAAAAAGGCTTGTAACTTTAGGCATCTTCAGGTTGCTGTTCAAATGGGGTTGTTGTGTCTTCATTGTTTTTACATTTGGGGTAACTGCTGGGTCTCAGGTGGGAGGGTCTGGAGAGCGAGTCCTTGGATCTGCTTCATGCTTGATTTCGGGTCTTTGGAGTTATTTCTTTTAATCACAGTTATGAGGTATTGCTATTTTCTACTCTTGCAAAGGAAGAAGTCAGCTACTAAAGGTAGCTCCTGTCATCTTCCCTGCCATCCTCACCATAACTGCACCAATGCCAATTATCTTTGTAGTACTTGGGAGGGCACACCAGCCCTAGCCCGTGCTAGTAATTTCCTGCAGTGTTAGGGATGGAAGTTTTGGTCTTGTCCATGCCAGGCAAGTGATCTACCACTAAGCTCTTTTCCAGTCTAAGAAAATGCCTGTTTGAATCTAGGTCTCAGCATTTGGGAAGTAGAGGCAGGAGGGTCAGGAGTTCAAGGCCAGCTTTGGCTGCATAGTAACTTTGAGGCCAACCTGGGCTGCGTTAGACCTTCAATATAATGATCAAGAGATGGCATGCTTAGACGTTTGTGCAGTCAGCTCCTTGGCTCTGTAAGTTTCTCTTCTGTGGATGTGACCAACCATAGGTCAAAAATATAAAAAAAACTGTATCTTTTATAAGTATGCGTACATTTTCCTCATCATTACCCTTCAAATACTTCAGCTTAACTGTGACATTTATGTTATGGATTTCTATCGCATCCAAGGATGATAACATATACCATTTGTACCTTACTGAATATGATAAGGAACCTAGGGAGGCTTTGAAGTACATGAAGGCACATGTTTAAATTATATGCAAAGACTGCCGTTTGAGATGAGGGCCTTGAGATTTTTGTCTCTGAAGGTGCCATTTGAATCAGTCCTCCTCACACATGGAGCCATAGCTGTTATCTTTATGAAGGCTAAGGATGAGGACCTGCCTTCAGAGAGACACTGCTGTTATGCAGACCAAGGTGTGAGTAAAAAGGAGCTCTCGCTTTGGTGGAATTCATAGGAATCCCGGGAGAAGCTGAAGAAGAGGACTTGAATCAGGCATAGTTACGCATGCATTCCTGAAATCACAGCTCTCTAATTCCCTATTAGGGAGGGTGAGAGGCAGGAGGATTCTCATGAGTTTGACACTAGCCTGGGCAACACTTGCAAGATCGTGAAAAGAAACAAATGAAAGGCTTTGGTTATGTTTTTAGTCATAGCTAAATGCAGATTGCTTCTTGTACCAGTCAGATTGCCTTCAAATATTCACAGACTCTCAGCTGCTGTTATATGTGGTGTTTGCATGTGTGTGCATGAGGATTTGTGTTTGCATGTGTGTGCAAGTGTGCATGCTCTTGTATATGTATGGGTGTAAGGCCCGAAGTCTTTCTTGACCACTCTCTGTTTTTTGAGGCAAGATCTCTTACTGAACCCAGAACTTGCTAATTCCAGTTAGTCTACATAGCCAGCTTACTCCAGTGTTTTAGGGTTTCTACTGCTGTGGCAAAACACCATGACCAAAAAAAGCACCTAGAGAGGAAAGGGTTTATTTCAGGTTATAGCTTATAGTCCATAATCCAGAGAAGTCAGGGCAGGAGCTGATGCAGAGACCATGGAGGAACACTGCTGACAGGCTTGCCCTTCCTGCTTTTCTCAGATTACTTCCTAATAACACCCAGGACCACCAACGGCCCAGGATGGCACTGCCCACAGTGAACTCGGGCCTCACACACCAATCATCAATCAAGAAAATGCACCACAGGCTTGCCCACAGACCAGTTGGGTGGAAACTTTTTTTTTTTTTAGTTACAGTTCCTTTTCAAAAATGATTCTAATTTGTATCAAGTTGATGTAAGACTAGCATCCCCGTCTCTGCTGCCTGAGTGCTAGGATGGCAGGTGCCAGACACACCTGTCTCACTTTTACTTGGACTCTTGTCACCCGAACTGGTCTTCGCTACTGCGTGGTGTGAGCCCTCTCCGCAGCCCTCTTTGAGTGTTTTGACTGGCAGGACTGAGTAAACCAGTGAAAAGTGTGGCAAGGTTTTCTTTCACTTGGAGCTGCACAGCAGGCTTGATGTATGGGAAGGTGTCTTCTGAGTCTTGGCTGCCCATGTCATCATGATAAGTTGTTTAACAATGGACCTGTGTGGAGCTTGCGCTCTGGTTCCCTACTGAGAACTCATGGTTAGCAGAAGCCATTTGCACACACTGGGGAACATGGGAGTGCCCTAAGACTGGAAGGTAGGAGTGGACGAGGTAGCAGAAAAACAGAGCCTCATTCTGTGGCTTGGTGAATGCCCCTGGAATGCCCCGTGACGGGGTCAGGCCCTTTTATTGCTGCTAGGAGAAGGAAGATAAGATAGAGTGTGCAGACTAGTAGGAATCCAGTGTGGCCTGTACAGCCATCTTGGGCATAACTACCATTTTGTTTGTTGGGTGACCTTGGCACAGATTCTAAACCCTATGGAATAAATAATTTTTAAACTACACAGCCAAGGAACTGGGAAAATGGTTCAATGGATAAAGTGCTTGCCATGCAAGCATGAGGACCTGAATTTGGATCCCAAGCATCCATGTAAAAAGATGTACTTTGGTGTTCATCTATAAGCTTAGTGCTCATGTGTATCTGTGGGAAGACAGAGGAAGAATAGGATCCTTGGGGGCTAATTTATTGACAAGCTCAAAGTTCAGTGAGAAACCCTGCCTCAAAATAAGGTGGAAAGTGGTTTTCAGGTTTGCATGAACTCCCTGCTGTCCTGTATCCCCACCATGCACTCGGCCACCCAAGAGCGTCATTCTTAATAAAACAATGGGCATTTTTTTTAAGAAAAAAAAAGGTGGAAAGCAATATGTAGGTGATCATGCATATATACACACAAATAAGCACACACGATCAGCTGAGGTCAAGTGTTTTATGACATGCCCAGACTGTTTCTTCACTGATAATTGGGTTTTTAATATTTTTTGTTTATTTCTAGCGCTGGAGATTCAACTTGAGTCTTTGTACACACCAAGCAAATGTTCTACCATGGACTTAACGAGCTCTCCTACTTTGTTAATCCTTTTTGGGAAGTCTGATACATCTTGGCTGATGGCTGTCTAACTTTTGTCTGCCTTCACATGTACTTCCCTTTGTTCTCTCTTGGGATTTTGGGGTCCTCCTGTCTTGCTGCCTCTCAGGGTATGCTTCTTTCCATCACCCTATATTATTGTCATCTGAACAGTGATTCTGAACTCGCTTTCTCTGGTCTCGTAGTGCCTTCTACCACAGAGCCCAGTTCTCATGCCACATTCACCACTTCTCTTTGGTACCTTCTGCTTTTCTGACTGTTTTAGATGCACTGGGGTTTTTGCAAAACAGGACTTTGATAAAAAAAAGTTCCAGTGCTGTGTGAGTAGAGTCATAGCAGTGGTACTGGGGTTAGGGCCGTTAGAGTAAATGGCACTCTGCCCACTCAGGGCTGGGTGAATATCCCTGTGGAGAAACCGATGCCTGGGGCTGGTGACAGTGGGCGAGACATCTAGAATTCATGATGATGTATGGTGGGAGGTGGATGGAAGGTTGTCTCACAGAGGAGTTTGCTGACGATTTCGGGGAGCCAGAGAGGAAGGATGAAATGATCAGAGTGCCACCTTGACATCAGGATGGCATGGCTGGAGTCCAGAACACCAGAAAAGTGGCATCCAAGTTTAAAAAGTCCTTTTGACTACAGATGAGAGTCAGAGTTTTAGAATGGCCAAGGCCACATGTTACCTGCAGCTTTAGGTGAGACACTTTGCAGATGTGTGTGCCTTTTTGTTGCTCTAATTTATTTCAAAAGGTTTTCCCACCCCACTCTGCCCCAGCCCCACAAAGCTGGAACCCATGCCCTTGAACATTCCAGACAAGTGCTGTATTATTGAGCTGTCTCTAGCCCTGTTACAATCATTTTGATAAGTTTAGCAGAAGTAAGGCATGCTGAAGATATAAGTTGTACTAGATGCTGATCATACCATTGTTTCTATGCTAAATCCCTCTGTAAGAAAAAGCAGTAGCCTTCTGGGAGGAGCACATATCTCAGTCTCTACCTACAGGAAGCCGAGGACTGAAGCCTGGTCCTTGCTCACACTCTGGGCTTGATAATATTAGAGTGCTGTGATTGGACGAGGTTGTCAAGGACACTGCAGATAAGCAGGCGGGTTCTGAATATAATTTTATGTTAAATAGCTTTTCTGTAGCTCAGAAGTGGGATAAAGGGAAACAGGAATGGTTCTTAAGGCCTTTGTTGTTTTGAGACAGGGCCTCACTATGTAGTCTGGGCTGGACTAGAATTCAGGATGGCCCTGGAACTGAGTTATTCTTTGGCCTCTGCCTCACAACTGCTGCAATGACAACTGCCTTCCCTCAAGCCCAGAAGTTCTCAGGATTTGATCCACAGTAAGGATGACTTGGGCTGAGTTGGGGAGAGGAGCAAATGAGGGAGGGAGATAGAAAACTAAACATTGGAGACTTTTAAATTTGAAATAGTCATGGCTCAGGCAAATGGAGATGATATTTAACACTCTAGAGCTCAGCATACAGATTCCTCTTCCCCCTCTGTATCTGGCTTTCATGAGTGGCTGTGTATGCATATACCTTGCATGCATGTACACACATTCAAACACACTTTTAAAGGGAACTTTGTCTTGACCACTGAGATCACATGATCTTTGTGTGGTTTGGCTTCCCCGGCTGCAGAGAAGGCCCTGTGATTTTGTGTCCATGGCCCCTGAACCCTAGTTTTCAGGCTCCAGTTGTTCATGTGACCCAAGCAGGTGTCCTTCTCTGGGACTTTGAAAATATACTGAAGAAATATATACATCTCTCTTTGCTGTCTGCTCTATCAAGGAAGCCCCTGAAGATTAGAGAGGAGATGCTTACCAGGAATGCGGAGACTAGAGAGTTGTGTGCCCATCTGATGTTAGCTACACCGCATCCCTTGGAAAGTCAGGGCTACATGGTGTTAGATAAGGAAAATTCTGCTCAGCAAGTTTAAAGAAGAGTTTCCTGATAATAGAAATTTTTTGAGCATTTCATATCAGGCGAGTTTCCTGCTGCCCAAGGCTGGTTTGTGGGCAGTGTTTCCTGAGGTTATTTGATGGTAGAGTGCTTTGGTTTGTTTCCATGAGGGGTGTGTGTGTTTGTGTGTGTGTGTGTGAGAGAGAGAGAGAGAGAGAGAGAGAGA
>LOEQ01000028.1:759805-797196 GCA_001685075.1 Bramus lutescens | reverse complement strand
TGTGTGTGTGCGTGTGTGTGTGTGTGTGTGCACGCAGAACTCAATGTTGAGATGTCTTTCTCAGTCAATCGCTACCTTATTTTGAGACAGAGTCTCTGAACCTGGAACTTGCTGTTTCAGTTACATTGGCCGGCCCGTGAGCCCCAGGCATCTGGTTTCCCTTCCCCTCCATTGCTGAAATTGTGGATGCATGTCACTGCACTGTCTTTCTTCATGAGTGCTGGAGATCAGAACTCAGTTTCTCATTCTTGTGCGGCAGCACTTGGCTGACTAAGCCATCTCCAGTCCCTTTTCTGTTTCCTCACTGGTTTGATGAAGAAAGTCTATATGTGGTCACAGTTTTCCATTTTGTCATTACCTTTGGACAAATGTTAATTGCCATATTTAACTGATAGAATAAGAACGTTTCATTTCTCTGAAAGTTTTTAGTGCTCTTCTAAAAAGTGGGCCCCAGACAACATTAGCACCTAATTTTACTAACGAGTTCTGTCTATGATAGAATTTCACCCAGTGTTTCTTGCTGCTGTGCAGCTTTTGTCTTTAGAAAGTTATTGAACATTAACAAGATCAGCATGTATGGTTTATATGTGGCAGGTGGAAGAATGACCTCACTGATTCATTACTGAGGACTTGGCCAGTGTTATTCCTCCCTCAGTGGCCCCCTAAAGGTAATATTGTATTTTGATGGAATTTACATATTCCATGAATGAAAAGAAGCCTGTGGGATTCACTTCTTGTGAGTTCCCTCCTTTGCCACATTATAGTTTTCTTACCAGTGAAAACTAGAAGACTCCGACAAACTGAAGGGGAGCATGAACCAGTTGTCATTGGTGCCGTGGGCTCACTCAGTAAGACAGCTGCTGATGCAGGTATGTGTCTGTGGTTGAAGCTTTGGGCTTGAATCCCAGCCTTCCTCTGTGCCACCTAGGCCCAGGTCATTGCCTTGTTAAACTTCAATGATCTTGTGATTGGGCATTTTCTAAAGATTAAAGAGTTAATGAGTAGAGAACAAAGTCTTGTGTGAGCAAGGTAAATCGTGGAGAGGTTTTGGTTTTTGGACAGTTTTATGTAGCTCAGGCTGGCTTCAAACTCTCCACATAGCTGAGGATGACTTTGGACTCCTGATCCTCTTGCTTTACTTCCCCAGTACTGGTATTCCAGGCATGGATCTCTGTGTCCAGTGTTGTGTGGTACAACTTTGTTCATGCTAAGCCAGCACTCTCCTATATAGCAGCCTGAGAGCGATGATTTAACTAACATAGAACTGAATATAGATGCCAGCCTCCAGGCTCCGGGCTCGTCCTGCCTGTCAAACCCTAACTGTCAACGCCATTGTCCAGTTGGTCTTCATTACTGTTCCCACCTTACAGACACATGGCTCTTATTTTCAAGATTGCTTTCTCTTTAGTCCTGCCATAGTCAGATAATTTCAAACCTTCTCTTCCGTTTTTCATGGGGTCTTGCTATGTAGCCCAGGCTGACTTTTAACTTGTGATTTCCCAGTAGCGATGCCTCAGCATGCTGACTCAGATTGTTTTCGATGTAGGTAGAACAATGCAAAAATTTGAGCATCCTCATCCGAGTCTCTCCCAAGTTAACCAGCTGCACAGACCTTCCTTAGGAGGGTGCGGCTTAACTCTGGAACCACATGGTAAGGCAGTAAGGGGTCCTTGTTCCGTCAAAAGCCAGTTTCCATTAAATGGTCCCTCTTCAGAGTGCTACTTAATGTCTTGTGAAAAGATAGCTGGGTTTTCATTTTTTATTTCTGAAGCAAAGCCCCATGCAGTGCTCTTGGCCCTCCAAGCTGCTATATAGCTGAGGATGACTTTGAACCTGTGAACCTGACTCCTACCTCCCCACATACTGGAGTTACAGTTGTGCATAATGAGGCTCAAAAATTAATGTGTTTATTTGTTTTTTTTGAGACAGGTTTTCTCTGTGTAGCCCTAACTGCCCTGGAACTTGCTTTGTAGACCAGACTGGCCTTGAACTCACAGAGATCCACTTGCTTCTGTCCCCTAAGTGTTGTGATTAAAAGCATGAACCACCATCACCCAGCCAGAGATTGCTGGTTTTTAAACACATGTTTATAATGTAATACTATGAGCATAGGATATTCACTGTCTGCTGACTTTCAGCTTGTCAGGATTTATAGACTAGGAGTCACCTGATTAGAATGTACTACTTTGGGCTATATGCCAATAATATGGGCATCTCTTGGTTAGAGTTAATTCTTAAAGAAGCCAAAGACTTGTAGGCCAGTTAGTGCATCAAAGTGACAATGTGTCTTTGAAATGTCACTATTGACCACAGAAGCATTGGTCACAATAGTCAAGGGACTGGATGGATCCTCTGAAGACCTATGACCACCTGCACTGTAAGGAGAGAATGATTACCGATCTGCATTGTCAGATAGTGTTGGGGGTGTGTTGCCAGTAGAGCCAACCTCCAAAATGAGTCCTGTGGAGATCACCAACCTGAGTTCAGTTGTCAGAATCCACTTGGTGGAAGGAGAGAACCAAGTGCTGCAAGTTATCCTCGGACCTCTGCGGTGTGTGCTTGTGCACACATACAAGTACAAATCACTGTAAAACTAAAAATTAAAAAGAATGTGGGTAAGTGTTGCTAAGTGACAGAACCTCAGAGTTTCAGAAAATCTTAGATACTTGAATTCTGATTTGGGGCTTAGATGCTTCATTGACAAAAGATAAGGGGGTGGGATTCAGAGGGACTTGACAATGGCAGTTCTCAAATGAATTTAGAATTAAAAAACACCTCGTAGAAAAGATGGAAGCCTGGTCCCTGGAGCCCTTGATAACAGCAGCAGATGTGTGCATACTGTTGCTAAGTGCTGCTGTGAACGTTCTGATTCTGGTTGCCTCTTGTTCTGCCATCATTGCCATGTTGCAGAGGGGCAAACCAAGGAGCAGAGTTGTTAGATATTTGATACAGCTACTTAAGTAGCTGAGCTGTAGTTTAAATTGAGGTCATCTATTTCCAGAAAGATCTGAGACTTGCAGAAGATGAATAAAGGTGATATTAATAGGAATCAATACTTATTGTTATCGATAAATATGTATTTATATAACTTAATACATTATACTGCCTTTACTCATCATACATATGTGTGTATGTATGTGTATAAATATAAATATATATGGAAGTTTTCAGAGTTTGGTGTTGTGTCAAATACTTGGAATCCCATGATTCTAGAGGCCAAAGCAGAAAGATGCTAAGTTCAAAGCCAGCCTTTGATGTAGAGATGCTACCTCAAAATGCAAAGCAAGCAAACCAAACCAAAACAAAGCAAAAAGAACAACAAAAAGGAAAAACAACCCACTAAACCAAAGAAATTGGCAGAAATACCTACTATGTTAAAAATAAGTATTTGAGAAGTAATAAAGATTTAGTTTTACCAAATGAATTTATTTTTCTTTTTTTAATATTTATTTTTTATGTCTACAATATTCTGTCTGTATGCCTGCAGGCCAGAAGAGGGCACAGACCTCATTACAGATGGTTGTGAGCCACCATGTGGTTTCCGGGAATTGAACTCAGGACCTTTGGAAGAGCAGGCAATGCTCTTAACCACGGAGCCATCTCTCCAGCCCATGAATTTATTTTTCAACAAGGTCTTGCTATGTAGCCCAGGATGGCCTCAAATGACAGAATTCTTGTGTGTGTTATCACACCCAGTTTTTATTAGTGCTAGAGTTCAAACCCAGGGCTTCATACTTGCCTGGGCAAGCAGTCTAGCCAGTGAACTATACTCCCTACTCCTAATTTAGGGATCCTAATATGATTTCAGGGACCTGAGAATACTTTGGACATAAGGCTATAGGTTCAGCTTAGTGGAAGAACAGTGGCCTGCAAACATGAGGGCCTGGGTTTAGTCCCCAATACCACAAAACAAGCAAACAAAAAGAACATTTGGGATATTGATTTTTTTTTTTTTGGCCATTACCATGATCTCTAAGGAAGGACAGAGTGATGTTAATCCTGGAGAAGTGGAAGATAAACAACCATGTTCTTGCTGGGGAAAAGACTGGGAAGCCTTGCCCACCAACCCCAAGCACGCCTTCTTTTTCTTTCTTACACACTTCAAGCTTACCCCTTAGAAACCTGTAGGGTTCTGCAGGTTTCCTTATTAGCTAGTGAATGGCCCATGTTTGAAAGACTTCCATATTTACTGATCAAATTTGTAGTTCCTTCTGAGGAAGCAATTTGTATCTCTAAGAAACTGGACCAGACACTTGTCTGGCTGTTTGGTTTTCCATTTGGGATAAGGTCATTTAAATCTCATTTCCATAAGGAGAAAGTCAAGTTCAGAGAGACTGGAACTACTCTCCTAAGACCACCTAGCTGTCAGGTGACTTAAGCAAGCCAGCTGCTCCCCTGTCTCTATTCTTTTCTGATGCTCCTACAGGTTGGGAATGGGGCCTCACATTCAGATCCAGCTCTGCGGCTGCTCCCATAACTCTCAGTATTTTACTACTGAAGATAAGGGCTGAGCAAACCGTGAGGACTAAATACATGTTTTTCTCCTTTCTAGTTGGGCTTGAAGTCTTTCTTTAATCTATGTAGTTAAAAATAATATTTTTGATTGTTTTGAGACAATCTCACTGTGTGATTCAGGCAGGCCTTGAACTCAGGATCTCCTTGCTGTAGCCTTCTGAGTGCTGCACTTAGAGGCATGCACCATCATGGCCAATGGGTTTCCCTTGTAGCTCTGCGACTTTATAAGGGCATTCCTTAGAGTTCTTTAGCTGTAAAGATGTTGGTCTAAGGCACAGGAAAGAGTCAGGGAATTGCAGAGCCATTTCCAGCTCTAAAAATTTGGATTCTATTCTTTTGAAAAAGATGCTCCTAACTTTCTTGGTGTCCCAGCTGTGAGAGCAGTTTCTGTTGCTGTGGCAACCACACTCCAATAGTCCTATCAGGAAATACGATGCGTCTGTCTAATCTTGCTTTTCAGTTCTGAAATGAGGACACAGTTTCCTTCGAAGAGTCCTGTGAAGTATATGGCCTGTAACAATCTTCATTCTGATGGTTAGGATCTGCAGCAGAGTGCATCTTGGGAGGGATTTCTTCAACTCTGACATCACCCATTTTCTACGTGTACCCATACAGCTGAACATGGCTTGAGAAAAGCACACATTATTTTTAAAAGGGTCTCACATTAAATAGAATGGCCTCCAAACCCCTTCTGCAGCTGAAGAGGACCTTGAACAACTAATTCCTCATCCTTCTGCCTTTACCTCCCAGGCAGCAGACCATAGCCATAGGCCGCCATGCCCAGCTTCCTCCTGCCACATTGATTGTTGCCCTCTTGACACTGGGCACACAGTACCGAGCAGACCCGAGATGCTGCCTGTCAATCGTACCGCCCCTTGCCTGTCCAATCTCTTTGACAACTGTGTCTGCGTTGTACTTGTTCTGCAGATGTCCTCTTTCTTTCAGTTGGTTCCTTTTTCATCAAGAAGCAAAGAAAATCAGAAGACGGCTTCTGTCCTCCGCAGCTGTCCATGTAGCCACGCCGTAGCCCCTGCTCCATTTCTCTCCACTCATCCTCCTTATTCCACCCTGGGTGCCACCTCTCTTAGCGCTACCCTCCAGTGTGTCTCCACCCCTGTATGTTTCCTCAAGGACACTGACACGTACAAGCTTCCTGCCCTTTCCTCTGTCGTCAGTTTTGACTGAAGTCCTTCTGGCAAGCATGTTACTATTTCCCTTCATTCAATAAAAACTTCTTCTCTAGATTCTGATTTCCTCCTGCCTCTGGCCCATTTCTTTTTATCCTTTACGGCCATAGACGTTTTCACCCTCTTCAAATGGACCATTTGAGCAGCTTGACCGTGTTCACTGTCTGGTGTCTCCTTTTCCATGCTCTCCTGAGCATGGCTGAGGTTCAGACCCTGCGCGCACTCCCCTCCTCTGCCTTAGTCAGGACTCCAGGAGTGTTTCTTTGCTGAAGCCCCTGGTCAGGTCAGGTCCCTGTATGCTCTTACTCTGAGTTCACTGAAGTTCATTTTCTCCTCCATAATCGCTCTTCCCTGGGCTCTCTGAACAATATCCCTGGCTGTTCTTTTCCCTTTAGGGATAGGCTGCCCTTTAGCCTCCTTTTCTGGTTCCTCATCTGTTTAGCCTCTAAATGGAGTGCCTCTGGCTGCACGGTCCATGAACTTATCTACAGTTACACTTGTCTATAGAAACATGTCTACAGGATGGGGTTTCTATCTGTAGCCCCACCTCATCACAGGCTCCTTTATCCAGTCACTAACTGGGCCTCCTGTGGGTCCTTCAATCATCGTGGGTGTTTCAGATATAGCTTGTCCAGGAGGGAAGCCAGTCTCTGCAAATGCCCAGGATGATCCTGCTTTGGCTGGCAGCCCACACTGTCCCTTCAGAGAAGCCATTGTCTCAGTTTTGATGTGTTGTTCTCATACACCCTTCCAGCAGATGCTTTAGAGTCTCTTTAGAGTCCATCCAGTTTCTCTACCCGTACCGCTGTCACCCAGACCATACTTCATTCATTTATCTGTGCATTAATGATGTATCCTTGTAGCTGGCCTTTCCATTGCCTGTTTGATCTTCCTCAGTCATCAGGTGGACATAGATTGTAGCCGGAACCTCCTATCTCACCCATTATAAAAGCCAATGTTATTACGTGACCTGCAAGGATAGTATGCGGTTTACACTCTGTCATTTGGACACTTCTTGCACATCCCCCTGCCTCCCCATTTGCAGGGCTGCTGTGACCTCAGCTTTCCCAGTGGCTCTCCTCTCTGCCTAGCATCTCCTGCCATTTCCTGCTGGATAGATCCAGGTAGCTCCCTCATTTCCTTCAGGCCTTTCCTCGGCTATCTCTTTAAAAACTGTTTTTATGTGTGTCTCTGTGTGCATATGGTATATGTCTGTGTGCAGGTACATGTGTGCCATGGCCCTCAAGTAGAGGTCAGAGAACCAGTTTGGAGGGTTGGTTCCTTCCTTCCATGTTGGGTTCTAGGGCTTAAAGGTTGTCAGACTTGCATGGCAAGTGCCCTTACCCTCTGAGCTGTTGGCTAGCCCTCGAATGTTCCCTTTCAGTGAGGGCTTTCTCACTACCCATCTGATGTCCATCATCCTCTTTCTATTCATCTAAGAGCTTATCCCTTAGTGTTTGCCACAGCCTAGCAGCATATATTCTATTTATCTCATTCCTTGTCTCCTTGCCCACTGGACTATTCCACAAGGCCAGGGACCTCTGTTTAGCCCAGTACCCATTCCCAGGCTATAAATCTGGACATTCTTTTGCCTTAAATTCCTTGTAAATCTGCCAGAGAGTATTTCTAAAGCTCATTGTCAATCTCAAGTTTTCTCCTAAACTGTTTTTACTCTCTGTCTGATTGAAGACCATACTTCCAGGGTTGTCGGCATGAGATGGAGTTTTCTCCACACTTCCTGCTGTCTGGTTTCAGCAAGAGTGTTCACAGGGAAGCTCTGTTCGGGACTGTGTTGGCTTATTGCCTTATCAAAAAACAATGAATCAAGGGGCCACCTGGGAATGTGATGATGCCAGGAGGTTGTGATTTCTTTATTTATGCCATAGAGTCCCTTCTGAAGCTATGAATCCGTCTGTGGTGCAGTTGGCCACTGCTTTTGTATTCTTTGCTTCAGTTCCACCTCTCCTGTTTGGGCAGTGAAGTCCGCAGCACTCCAAAAGTGAGCTCGTTTAGATTCTACAGAGAAAAACCATGGAGCGTTTGACAATTTGCTTAATCCAAGCTAAACTAATCATATTGTCTAAATGTAGCTGTTCAATATTTTACTAAAAGTCCTTTGATTTCATGTTTCATTAGTTATAGCACCTTCATTAACAGGCAAGGGACAGAGCCTTGATTTTGACCAGTTTTTCAGGTAGTCTAGGCTGACCTAGAACTCCTCATAGAGCCTAGGCAATCCTCAACCATGTGGTAGTCCTATTGCCTCAGCCTCCTAATGCTAGGATCACAAGGATTCTCCACTACACATGACTAAGGAGTTTATGCTAATGCTGAGAGTTAGTAGTGCGAAGTCCTGAGACCAGTGGCATGTTGGAGGTAGGACATCCTGTCTGAACTGTCACACCTGAAACTGACTTTTGGGGCGGAATTTGACCCTCATGCTTTCTAAAATGTTTTTTGAATTCAGTGATTAAAAGCCTTTTTTTCCCCTATAGATACTTTTAATTTTGACTCCTCCTTAGGAAACTCCCAGCACTCATATTGGATGGCTCAAGCCCTCTACGAGAGCAAAAAATGCTCTTAACCACTGAGCCATCTTTCCACCTGCAAGTGAGATAATTTTTGAGAAATTAGTTGAGTTGGCTTGTTTCCTTGCTGGGGTCCAGTTGTTCCCCTATTGGTATATGCTTACTTACCTGGTATCTTTTTCTTTTCCTCTGAGGGGCCTGCTTGTGTCTCTGGGGGCTGTGAAATTCACAGTGCTTGCCTGAGGATCAAAGAACTTTCTTCCCTCCCTCTCTGCCTCCTTCCCTCCCTCCCCTTCCCGCTCTACTTGTGTCTGTTTCTTTGTGTGGTGTTGTATGTGATTATGTGTTCATGAGCGAGGAACTTGAGATAGGTGAGGTGTGCTCAAAGCAGTTACATATCTTTGTTTCCTGCGACCCTACCATCTCTCCAGATAGGTTATTATCCATTCCTTCTATGTGGCCTCAAGTTTTCATGACAGACATATCGGCTTAGCATGTTCTCCTTTCAGGAGCATCTTTTTGTTTGCTCACAACTCGCAGCATTATATTTAAAGAATGAAGTGGAAGCCACACTGGAGTTTTTGGGATTAGCTGCTGTCAGCTCCCGTCTCTTGTCCAGGGCGGGAATTTTAGAAATGAGAGCAAAGCACTCCCATTTCAATCGCTATGAAAAAGTGGACAAACGATTACAAATCTAGCTGTTGAAATTTGGTAACACGTTTCCAAGCCTGTATGAACCTCTCTCAAATCTGAACTGTCTAAGGACTTCCACAGCAGAACTTGAGATTAACATTGTGTTTGTGTGTAAGTGTAAGGACTAGGTACATGCTGCCCTCAATGGTAGCTACCAATCACACGCAGCTCCCGAACACATTGGAATGGACCTGTTTGGGTTGTGATGTATTGTGAGTGTAAATACACACCATGTTTCTCACTGTGAGGAAATAATGTGGAGTGTTTCATTGATCATTTTTTATTGATTGTTTATGTGATAAAAATTTGGATATGTGCAGTTAAATAAGTTAACATTATTATTATTAGTATTTTAGATTTTTGGATCACTTCTTATTCTGTGCTCAGGTTGGATTTAAACTGACTGTGTAGTCTAGGCTAGACTTGAATTTGAGACAAATCCTTACCTTCTGGAGTATCAAGATTATAGGCATGTGTCACTATACCTGTCTTAAATAAACTATTCTGAATGTTAGTATTCTATTCCTTGCCTCTCTCTTTCCTTCCTTCCCTGCCTACTGTGGCTACAAGATAGTTTAGACTTACACACACACAGGTGTAGCCTGTTCTTTTATTCCCAGATATTCTAGGTCCTGCTGTACTTCATGGTCAGAGAGCCTTAGCAGTCTGTTTTCCAGGCCTTGGTAAAGCACAAAAGACAAATGTAGGCAGTGGAGAGCTGTTTTCACAACTCTTGACTCTCAAAATGTCCGTGCTCACGTTAGTATCTTTGGTGTTTGTATTGAGATGGATTTGACGTTGCTTTTGTCACTCACTGTACTGGCTCGTTTTATGTCAACTTGATACAAGAGACAGATGTTTTGGAAGAGAAATTACACCAACCAGATTGGCTTGTGGTCAAGCCTGTGGTCCATTTTCTTGATTGATGATTAATGGGGAAGGGCCCATCTCTTTGTGGGTGGTGCCACTGACTGGTGGTGGTCCTAGGCTCTATAAGAAATCAAACTGAGATCCATGAAGGAGCAAGACAGTAAGCAGTAACCTTCCCTGGATGTTGTACTCCAAGCTATAAGACACAAATTCTTTTTTTCCCCAAGTTGTTTTGGGTCATAGTATTTTATTAAGCAATAGAAACCCTAACTAAGACACTTAGTTGTGTTTCGGCATGTCTGCCTTACCTAGTGGTCAAGAGAAATGAATTAGGAGACATACAGGTGCTGGTTTGAATTCCAAGTCAGACACCTGACCTCAGGTCAATCATTTTGACGTCTGTAAGCATCATTGTCTTCCCTCCCACAGGGACCCAGATGACTCATCCCATTGAGTGTATTAGCACATCCAAGTGGGGTTTGTCTGTGCACTGCTTCTGTGGCCTGGACCATTCCAATAAACTCACTAACCCCTCCTGCTGATGGTCTTTGTTCTTGCAAACCTTCAGTGAAGAAATGTTTAAGAAAGCTTGGAACAATTGGGCTTCTACATAGAAACACATATGTTGGGCTCCCTACTGACCACATAGCAACTGCAGAGGACAGGAGCTGGAGTGAGGATCCTCTCTTATCACTGAGAGAGACACCATGAAAAGGGTGGACCTGCTCAGAGAATCTGGCTTTAGTCACACATACAACAGGTCTGGGGTTATGCTTAGGATGTGACAGGACAATAGGTCATCAGAATAGGATCTTGTGTCTGGACATCTGGCCTCTCTTCCTGTATAGTATTGATTATTATATAGCTTGTAATACTAATAGAAACTTTACTCTGGCATGTGATCCTGGCTGTTGTTAAATGTAAGCTGTTGTTACAGCTTTCTGGCAGGCGACTTTGACCATTGATTGATTCTCATTTGCTCCTCTCGGTGCCCCTGAGGTTAGATGCTCAGATTCTTGTTATTCAGTTGATGGAACTGAGGCACAGAAGGTCAGGTAAGCTGCCTAGATCTCAGAGTGCAGCTGGGTCTGGAGCCTAGGTCCACAGTCCTTTTCCAGTCTTCCTGTTTGTTGTTTTCCTTCTGTTCTGTCACCCATGGAGCACAAACCCTCCTCTGAAGTGTCATTTCATTAAAGATGCCAGACTACATCATTGAGTGTTTTATACCCCTCCCCCCGCAAACTGTTACTCTGGGAATTCGACTATGTATTTTCTCCTTGATTGTTTCTTATGCATAGGTTTTGGATTTACAGACTTTATTGTCAGTTCTTGTAATGTAGGGACATTGTATTTTTCTCTTTAATTTTCATAAAGAATTAGTTCAGTAGTGAGTAAGCACATCTAAACAGGTGTGTAAAGTTTCGTTCGTTCCATTTCCTCTGCATCTTAGCCCAATGAGTTGGGGATTGGTCTAAGTGGTTTTCAGCTAGGACCAGCTTTGCCATGCAGGGATCATCTATCCCATGGTGGGAGATAGTTTTAATTGTCACAGTGAAGTTCGAGATGCTAACTGCTGCTAAACATTGCATAGATGAAAGCATTATCTACGCTGGGTGTGTTGATAGATGCACCTAATCCCAGCCCTCTCGAAGCAGGAGGGTTGCTGGGAATGTCAGGCTAGCCTGGGCTATATATAGCAAGGCCTTGCCTTAGAAGCCCTCTCCCATGTATTATCTATGCACAGATGTCAATAGTGCTGAGGCTGAGGAATGGCCTGGCAGTGTTCATGTGACAACTGTCTCTACATGTCAGTGCATTATCAGTAGCACTTGGCTTGCAACTTTCTCGAAAAAATTTGCTCTCCCGAGATAGCAGTTCTTTCCTGTTTCAGTTTCTTCTGCCCACAGCAGGGGCTAGAGCCTAGAACTAAAAATCTTGTGACCAAGTGGCCCTGGATGAGAAGATAAATGTCAGCATGCTCATGGGGTGAGAAAAAAAAAAAGAGTTTCTGGTTTTCTTGTATTTGAAGTGAAAGCATTCTTAACTGCCGTGCCAGAGACTTAGTTGGGAATGACATCAGTCCATCATCTTCTAATGACATTTGCTCTACCATTTCTATAGAACAGTTGCAGCTGAGGGAGTGGAGGCATCCTCACATTGGGGAAATGCCAGAGCGTGTGGATTGCTGCTCACTTAGGACTTCACCTTCTTGGCTCTTTTAACCCAAACTCTTACGAAAGTCACTGGAGAACCACCCTCATAAAGCTGGCAAGTTTGCTGACATACATTCTCCTCCAGATATTCTAGAATGGTCTGCATCCTATGACCTAATACCTTCTTCTTGGACATTTCCCACAGCCGAGACTCTCAGGTTGGGTCCTGTGCAAAGGAGTCACCTCTGGAACTGCCATCAGGGACATCCTATGTGCTTCTGATTTATCTTGTGAACAGCATGGAGCTGCCTCTCACTGCCCTCCTTGACTCACGGGGGCCTGGAACTGCTTTCTTACCACATCTGCATCCATCAAGTCTGTTTTCTGAGAAGTGCCTCATGCCTCTCAGAGCAACTGCTGGACACCTGTTCTCTTAACCCTGTACCTGACTGTAGTGCATAGCCCAGGCTGGCCTCATACTCTGTTGTAGCTGAGGACAGCCCTGAACTTCTGACCCTCCTGCCCCTACCTCTAAATGCAAAGGTGACTGAATGATGGAGTGACTGGTGCTTTCCACCATGCCCTATTTATGCAGAACTGAGGATCAAGTCCCAATGTCATGCTTGCTAGGCAAGCATTCTCCTGAGTTATATATCAAGTGTGGCATTACCCCTCTCCCCCTTAAATGCCCCCATGTGCTTGGGCGGAGCATCAAGGCACTGGGAGTGTGAGGTGTGGGATGTTCTTTACCTGATAATGAACTGGAAGCAGAGATGGAGGAAGGAGAGGCAGAGACCCATCCCCAGGACCCTACTTCCTGTAGCTAAGCACTTCCTCCTAAGTTTCCAGAACATTCCAAGATAGTGCCACCAGGTGGGGACCAAGCCTTCAACACATACTTTGTCTTCCAGCCACAGTGCTATTCTGGCTATTTCTTTACTTTTTGTTGTGTCAGTTATCAAATCTGTGGTTTCGTGCATGTAAAGCACTCTGTCAGCAAGCACACAGGTACATATCCATGCAGAGTCTAGAGGACAACCTCAGACGTCTTTCCTCAGGAGCCCCTTGTTCTTGACACAGCTTGGAATTCACCTGGAGCTGGCCAAGGAGAATAGATTGGCTTGAGAGGTTTCCCCATGCTCCCATTCCACCCTGTCTCTGGCTTCCTAGAGTTGGGATTACCAACACACTATGTCTGGCATTTTATGTGAGTCTAAAAGAGTCAAACTCCGGTCATCATACTTGCATGGCGTGTATTTTACCAAATGAACTATTTCCCTGGGCTCCTTTTAACTATCTTTAAGTTCACAATCCAGCAGTATTAGTATGTTCCCATTGCTGGACCATAGACCTGAATGTTCCCATCTTGTCTGCAGGATACATCTTATGGCTGGGCAGGGTGACCCGTGTCTTTGTAATTGTCTTGCCTGCTTCTTGTGTCTCCTCTACAAAGTGATTCTTCCCACTTAGCACAAGAACCAGGGTCCTTGGTGAACTTTCCTCCTCCTAGTCCTGTGGGCCAGCTGGTCAGTGAGTTTGCTCTAGTAGAATGTAGACCATGCAGGCTCATTAGGTGGGCTTTAGAGTAGAGGTGAATTTAATACCAATCTGGAGGGATGGTGGATTCTTGGTTGCCAGGGGGTTAACTGCATCAGGCAACAACTGAAAGCATCCTCTCCATCTTATACCAGGTCTCAGGCTGTAGCCACATGCCAAGGTTTGTTCCTAGTACCCATGCTTCCCTCCCACCCCCATCCTCCGCTATGACAGTTCCCAGTTCTGATCACAGTCTTATGGCAAGGCAGCTGAACCACAGTTGACAGGCTCTGTCTAGTTTTGAGTTAATTGAGCTTCAGATGCTACCTATGAGGTTTCTTCAGCCTTGAATTCATCAGTGTGTCATCAGTAGGTTTGCTGTGCTGGCAAACTTTGGGGAAGGGTGCTTTCTGCTCAAACTTTAGTAAGTGGTGTGGTCCTGGGAAAGAGAGGTTCTTCCTGGATCTTCTGGCCATGGCCTTGTCTTTATCTCTAAGATTTTTGTCTTTTACCCCACCCCACCCCTGCTTTTTCTTTTTAATAGAGACAGTCTTTCATTGTGTAGCCCTGGCTGACCTAGGTCTGAGTAGATCAGGCTGGCCTGGAATTCATAGAGATCTGCCTGCCTCTGCCACTTGAGTGATGGGACTAATGGATATGCACCACCACACCTGCCTGGCTACTTACTTTGCAGCTGGTTTGTGACTCTCATTGCATAATTGCTATTTCAGTGGGTTTTCTAGGGGTGGGATAGACATCTTGTTCTAAGAGCGCTTTATTATTTTTGTGACAACCTAAAATATTAGAGTCAGTTACTTTGATTTTTCTCTAGGGGTCTCTCACCTTTAGCTTAAAATAGATTAAGTTGGATAATTGGGATTTCCCAGGAGGGACTGGTAGTGGTGAGATTGCTTATGTTTTACAACCAGGAGAACAACACCAAACACAGAAACTAGAACAAAGTGTGCAGGCTGGTGGTGTTACTGTTTTACCTAAGGGGAAGCCTTTAGAAGCTGTTTATAGCCCACAGTGACTTAAGGGCAAGTTCCTTAGTTTAGGGGGCTTATGATGCAAGAGTTTTATTGCCTTTAATGGGATGGGATGCTTTGTGACAAATAGTTGATAATAAAGTAAAGGCGTGGCCATTTCTTTATGGAATATTTCTGGTTGCTTTGTATTTCCAGGTGAGGCCCCCTCAGCATTTGGAATCCTCTCTCTGAGCCTTTTCAGTCTAACTGAGCTGGCTGTAAGCCTCTGGTTCGACAGCACAGGCTGACATATTTTTTTCCCCTGCGTTTGCCCATATAAGGAGTTCCATAGAAGGACCTTATGTACAGCAGAGGTGAAGTCTGGTTGTCAGCTTGATTGGCCTCACAGTGGCTCTAGGGCGCCTGATGGTGTTTCCCGGAGAGATTAGCTGAGGAGGGAAGACACATCCTGACTGTGGCTAGGGTTCNGGCTAGGGTTCCAGGCAAAGGGGAAGCCACTTCAGTGCTATCACAGGACTCTGTGCCCTGGCCTGTGGACATTTGAGCAGAAGTCTCACACTCCTCCTACCTTGCCTCCCCTGCCTGATGGATGCCCTCAAACCAGGAGCCCAAACAAACCTTCCTTCCTCTTGTTGTTGCTTGTCACAGGAGGCCTTGTAATTGTCACAGGATAGACAGTAGACAGCAAGTGGCATTGGGAGGTGAGAGGAGCTTTTGTCTGCCTTGTCATTTGTCACCTACCGGGTGAGGCTGCTACATAAAGGCCTCAAACAACAAGGCCCAGCATCTTGGGCTTCACCTTGCTTCTGTGAGCTGATAGTAGCACACTGGCCAGAAATGAAAGCCTAAGGAGGTTGCAAGCAGACACACTCTGAGCCCTGAGGCGGGAAGCCTTTAAGTGGCCTACTACAAGCTGGTGTTACAGAACAGTTGAAAGGGCACCAGCTTCCCAGGCTCACACCCCACTTGCTGATGAGCAGGTCCAAAGTCAGATGCCTTGCCTATAAACTGGCCCTGGGCTCAAAGCCACACGCAAAGGTGCTTAGCGCAGGGAAGATTTGCCTAGCCCCTAGCTCCTTCCAGCTTCCTGGCCTGTGGTCTGTGTTTGGAATTTGAGAGGAGGAACTTTGAGGAGCCAGCTGCAAAATATTCAAGGAGGAATCTTTTTCCCATGGGCTCCCTCATGTGGCAGGGAGTGGGGGCAGGGCAAGAGTATGACTTGGGGCCATTTTTCTGATTTCTGAATCTGGGTGTGGTGCTTCGTTTAGGAATAGAGTTGTTCAGTTTAGTTGTTTGTATTTCCTACTGGGCAAATAGAAGGTTTCCCCAAGTCTGGCTAAATCGCTTAGTCATTTAATGAAAACGAAAGTGCTTTTTCTAACGTGGGGGAAAGTTGAAAAAGTTTGACTTAATTTATTAGAACTTAGTATTGTGGGCCTAAGTGAACAATGGTGGAACTTGTGCTGATGCTTGGCCACATCTGTCGCCTTTGTAGGTGTGGCTTGTCCAGATGGAGACCGCTAGGGAGGACCTCGTTCTGAGAGATGTAGGTGGGAGGATCATAACAGTGTTGGGGTCAGCCTGGACTACATGAGACCCTATCTAAAAACAACTGACACACACACACACACACACACACACACGCACACACACACACACACACACACGGATGGACAGAGGGAAGGAGAGAAAGAAGGCCACTTTCTGCTTTCCTGAGGGGTGGGGGCAGACCTTTGGACACAGCAGCCATTGTTCCCACCCACGAACTCACTGGCTCTCATGGCGCATGGGAGTTTGCAGTCCTGTTAATAGAACTGTGGGTTAGGAAGGAAGACACCTGGACTTCTTTTTGCAAGGGATTTTTGGATAGTCTGCAAATGACCAGGGAGGGAAGAAGGAAGGGACTCTGTAAGGGAGAGGAATCCTGCGGAGGAAGGAGTGGGAAGGGAAACCTTCCCCAAAGGTTCAGACACTCAGCAGCTAGGTGTTCACTTTCCTACTGCCCTTTGCAGGTGTGGAAAGTCAGGACCTCTCCATAATACACAGGTTCGCTACCCTGAGCTGCAGCCCTGCTCTCTGTTGCAGAGCTGGGGCCAGTGGGGGTGGGGGGAGGACCAGCAGCGTGGGATGTGGGGGAATAAGAACAAAGCCTAAAGATACATACATAAAATGCCATAATGAAACACATTACTTTGTATGCTAACTAAAAGAAATTAATTAAAAATATGAAAGAAGAGACCAGAAATTTCTAGCCTTAAGCACAGAAGTTGCAATCAGCTTCAAAGGAAGCTGAGCTTTGGCAGATCCGCCATTCACCATTTATGCCTGTTATTATAACATACAAATATTGCCTGTCAGTACTTGACATGTGTTGTATATTTAGGATTTAATAAGGCCTGGGAAAGCCAGGGCAAGAGAGGGTATTTAATGACTGCATTTTTTCATTTGTGTTTTGAGGCAAGTAGGCCTCAAACTTAACATTTGACCAAAGCTTCTTTTGAATTTCTGATCCTCCTGCCTCCACCTCCCAGACGCTTCCAGGGTCATAGCATGTACCACCATGCCTGGCCTGATTGCTTCTTCTCTTAATCATAGAACATTTTGCCTTTCTATGGGCAAGATGGTATTAAGAGCTGACCATCTATTTCACACTAGGAGTTTGCTGGTTAGTGACAGACAAGGGAATCAGTCTGGTGTTTGTATGAAATAGGGCTCCACTCTCCTGTCTAATGGAGGTTTCATAGATTTTTCCAGCTTCAGGCTTCAGAGTTTAGATACCTTTTTATTTTAGATATGCAGATAGTTGTCTGCTAAATTTGTTGAGATTTATCCTGATTGGCTGTTCCTAGAATTAGTCCTAATAAATGACTCTTGAGTCTGCAAAGTAACTCAACATGGGTGGAACTAAAAATCCTTTAGTTACTGTGTGCTAGAGAAAGAAGGGATTGGCATGAGGGTGGGGCTGAGGAAGAAGAGCACTCTCTTACTACTATGCCAGCTTGCCTGGTCCTTGGTTTGCCTCACCTGCTTGCAGAGCCGGGGTGCTGCGGAAGTCTTAAAGTAAAACTGAATTCAATTTCTGTTTGAAAGCTGTTTTGCTTTCAAACATGGAAACTCTTGACTAAGGGTGTGTGTTCCGGTGCCTGGGTGGAGCGGTCCCTGGCTAGACCTGGCTATGCTCCAGGGATTGAGACCTCCTCTCTCCCTTCCAAAATTCTAGCATTGGGAGCACTTGCTTGGATGCTTATAGGTTTGAGGTGATCTTTTGAACAGGTCAGTTTGTAGAAAGAGAGAGATGGACTGGGGGAAGTCAATAGACACTTACTTAAATTGGCGCTGCCAGAGGATGTGTGCAAGACTTTAAAGACCTCTGATCCTTTATTTTGGAAGACTTTAGGGAATCACAGTGTCACAGAGAACACTTGGACAAATGCTTTTCCAAGTCGTAAAGTCTATTTTTTCCCTTTTTCCTGAGACTCTTTTATGTTGGTGTTCGTGTTTGTCATTCATACAGAAAGCCTTTGCCACTGTGGCTATTGTACATGTGAGTTTCTTCGTCGGTTACGTAAGAAACCTTTGTATTTCTCCTGGGCATTAGCAAGGTCCTGAAGGGCATCCGGCTAGAATCTTGTTAGTGGGAAGTAAGAACTAGCAGCTTGTTTCTTGGGCGAGAGGAAAACTTGACCAGTATACCAAGAATCCACGCCCAGCACTTTTTTAAGGTGATGAGATTTTATAAAACACTGATTTGAGATAATTGTAGGCTGAACACAGCTGCCAGAAATAGCACAGTGACCTGAGTACCACTCATTTCTTCCAAAGAGCGGCACGTTTGTGGTGATTGGTTTCTATGTCGACTGGATTGGATTAGAAACGCCCAGAGCTTTAGTGAGGTCCACCTTTGGGTGTGTCTATGAATTTCCAGGAAGGTTTAATTCAGGAGGGAAGAGGCATCCTAAATGTGAGTGGGATCATCCCAACCATGGCCTGGGAGCCCAGACAGAGTAAAACAGGAGAAAGCTTGACCAGCTTCTCAATAAGACCCAGACCTGATCAAACTGCAGGTCATTTCATGTTCCCTGTATGAAAGGGGCTGTATCACCAGATCAGGGAGTCAGAATAAACCCTTTCCTTCTTCAGTTGCTTCTCCTCAGGTATTTGGTTTCAGTTAGGGGAAAGTAACCTGGTTACAGTGTGGTGTCACAGAGCAACACAAGTGTGTACTGAGGAAATCCACATGGATGTTGTCGTTGACCTGTCTGTAGATACCATAGGTTTATCATGTGTTCTGATATGTGTTTAGCTCTGTTCAGTTTTATCATGAGAAACTCTGTAGTTCCCATGCTAAACTACAGAACAGTTCCATCACTAGGACCCTGAGTGGGTATCCTTTTATAACCATAATTTTTTTCTCCCTTTCCAGCCCCAACCCCCGACAACCACTAATTCTCCATGCCTATAATTTTATCCTTTCAGGCAGATTCTATAAATGGATCATATGGTATGTATCTTTCTGATTCAGCTTTTTAATAGGCTGGCTGTTTGAATCTCTTATTCCAACCTTTGCAGCAGTTCCACAAAGGGATGAATTCCCTTCTATCCCTGAGACAGTGAAGTCTGACCTTTCGTGGGTCAGGAAGCCAGGAGGAGTCCAGGTGCAGCTGACCCTCAGTCTTGCTGCTGTTGCAGAAGACTTGGGTTCAGCGCGCAGTAGCCACATGATAGCTCACACAACCCCTTCTAACTCTGGTTCCTGGGATCTGATGTCATCTTCCTCTCTGAAGGTTCCAAGAGTGAATGGGGTGCACACAAACTTACAACACACATGCAAAATCAGGAAAATGTAACAAAAGTTAGGTGGTTAGTGGCTATGCCTTCTTCTAGGACACAGGTGAACCACCTAGTCGCTACATGGCAGCTTAGTACAGGCATACTCAGAACACACTTCTAGCAGTGACTTTCCCGCTGGAAAATGATTAGCTTTGGGGAGCACTTTGGGATGTTGAGGGAATTAGCCAGCAGATCTGGGTAATTGAGCCTTGCATGCAAACTATCCAAGAAGCGTTTAGACTTCTGCCAAGCTGAAGCACACGTTTGGTGTTTGCACAGCCTCCCATGTAATTACACATGTTAGCATGTTTGCTGGGCTACACTCTTCACTGTTAGAATGAAAGTATTTTCACATGCTGGCTGCTGCTGTGTAAACTGCTTTCTCTTGTGCCTTGGGAAGGAAAACTGTGCCATTCTCATTGGGAGGGTGTAGCCTGATTCTGCAAGGGAAGCAAACTTTTGGTTTCAATTTCTCTGCCTCTGAGTGTTTTTTGTGGGTACTCAGAAGGGAAAATGAAACAAGTGTCGCCTTAGGGATACTTTATGTAACACACACTCCATCTACAAAGCACAGTGTCGTCTTTGAGAAAGTCGGGCCTAGTAGGGTTGGTGCTTGCTGAGCTGGCAAAGGCCCAGTCTCTTTGAGGCTGTGTTGGTGGTTTGGGATGCTGTGGTGAGGAACAGGAAGGGCAGTCATCTGTGGCTGGAAAAGCTCTCCTAAGGGAGGGCTCACCCTGCCCATGATCCCAGCTCTCATAAGTTGTTTATGGTGTAATTGTGTATGACTTTCCTGTTAGTGGGTTTGTGTGCATTAGGTGATCTTGAGTCAAGGCCTGAAGAAGGAAGAATAAAAGGAGATTATTATTGCAACAAGGAAGGAATTAATATTTGGGGACAGTTAACATTTCAGTAACTCACACTATCCTCATCTTTAGACTTCCCTGAGCCATGGCCCACTTCTCTATGTCAGCTGGGGAAGAAGTTCAGAGTTCAATCCTTTGATATGGCCTGATGCTCCCTAGAGCCACAAGAAGACTGTCTTTGTACCTTGGGGGTACTGTTAAACTTAACTAATAGAGGTAAGACATGGACAATTTCTGAGCAAAATCCTTAGCTGCTCCTTTCCTAAGGGAAATAAGCTCAGCTGAGTTCCCTAAAGCACCATGCACGTTTACCATTTCTTGAAATAATTTCCATTTTCCTGCCCTGGAAAAGCAGGCAATTGCAAAGAGGTTGAGAAAGAATTACAAAGTCATTGAGTTAAATTAGCTCAATATATCACTTTTAGATCTCATGAAACAGGCAGGTAATGCCGTTCAACAAACACCCGTACATACGGATGAGCGCTTTCAGATGAAAGCCAGGGCAGACAGTCAACACAAGGGGACGGAACAGAAACAGCACCATAGTCTCAGGTAAGGCTACCTGTAGAATGACAGCAGATAACTAGTGACCCAAAGTGGCCTGACAATTCTAGAATTTTCCTGTGGAAATGTTTAAATCTGACACATTTTACCTTTGTGTCCTTTCTTTTCACATTTCCAAAATGGTTGAAATACCTAGATGTGAATCCCCCCCCCCTTTTTTTTGTAGAGTCAGGCTGGCCTTGAACTTGCTAAGTAGTGTGGTTTACATCAATCTCCTGGTCCTCCTTCCTCCTCCTCCCAAGTGCTGAGATTACTGATGCACACCACTGCAGCCAGTTGGGTGTAGAGTTAAGGAGAATTTTACATCTCTATGATGCTGCTGAATATACTTTAATATGACAATTGGCTTAGTGTCTCTTGTCCTATGTGCATTTTAATTAAAACATTTAATTGGACAAAATATGTTGTATTGCCTAATGTAATATACAGAATGGTAGAATTCCTGATAGTGAAGAATTATCATTTAATGAAGTGATTGTTAGGAGAGTTTTGGACACCCCCACCCCCACCAGGTTTAGCAAGTCATAATCTATGTGACTCTATATCTGTGATTTTTGATCAAATTTAAAACTCGTCTTGTGATTATTTGCCTGTGTGCCATGTATCTAGCAAAACTGGGGACTGAGCCCCAGGACCTATTCATTCTAGGCAAATACTTCGCCAGTATGCCCTGCCCCAGCTCCATCTGGCATTTTACAGGACTACTCGAGAGGCTGAAGTTAAATAATGGTAGGTCTATCTTGGGTCCTATGCTGGGGGTGGGGTCCATAGATAGATACCAGTAGAGAAAGGCCCAGCAGCCATGGCTTTTGTTTGACTGTCAACCCATTCATCGAGTTTGCTTACTTACAGTTGATAATCACGCTGTATTTTGGTTTTGTTTTCCCCCAAGGTATTTCAGAAATTGCCATAGCTGTTTCTCACGGAGTCAGTTTGTACACTTCTTCAAGGCTCTGTGTGTGTTTCAACACCACAGTTGCCTCCCCTCACCCCTTTCTGCCTATCTGCCACCTCTCCACTCCCTGAACTTTACTATGCTTTGAGGAGAAGTCTCTAACAAGTCCTGGACTTTCTGCCCTGCAGGGAGGGCTGGGCCTTTGGGTCACAGTAGCTTCTTTCATTAGCAGAGCCCAGCTAGTTAGGGGACCACCTGTGGGTGGACCCCTGCTCTTGGAAGTGCCAGAGTTACTTGGGTGTGCATGTTCCTCCCTGGCTTGGAAACACTGGCACGGAGGCTGAAGGGTTCTTTGTGTGACCCACAGTAGCTTGCCCTTGTATCCATCCCTGAGCTGTAAAAGCTCAGAGCCTTGCTGGAAGCCTGCAGCAGGGGGGTTTGTCCCTGAGTGAGAACCAGGCTGGTACTGTGGATGCCTCTGCTTCCCAAGAAGGCAGCAAAGCATACGCAGTCCTGACTGTGTTCCTGCCTTCTGCTCTGCTGAGCTACTTTTCTTTGACACCTTCTTAAAGGTGTATCTGGCTGTGCCTCAGCCTCCCTTAGGACATTGTTACACTGAACACAGAAGCACACCAGGATCCCACTTCCTTCCAAGGGCATTAGAAGCCAGGAATATAACCACAGGAATTAAGCATGAAAACTAGCTCAATAAGGGGCCCTCTTCATGCTTGACAGCGAGTATTTTTATTTCCCATCTAGGAACTCTGCAGCTTCTGTCCGCCTCCCCCAGCCGTCCTGCAGTTGGAGGCAGGAGGAGGAAGGGGAAGGAGAGAAAGGGGCTGCTTGGATCTGGGGTGCCCCAGCTTCTGTGGGAAGAGCTTTATGATGCTAATAAGCCTGCAGTTGACTGGGCTTTCCCTAACAGTTATTTATTTTTGAGACTGTGTTATTGTCAACTCTAACAATGGGGATGGCTTCACTAGTAAAAGAAGATGAGTAGAAAATAATTGTGAGCTGTCTGCATGGTGCAGTGGCTTGTTGGATGGAAAGAACAGGAGCTTTTTTTTATTCATTTATCCAAGGTAGGTAGGTAGGTAGGTAGGTAGGTAGGTAGGTAGTATCTATCTATCTTTGTACCACCCTGCCGGAGTTTCCTAGCCCAAGCATTTGTGTGGATTGCCTTGCTACTGTGGTTGTACCTCCCTGGTAACTTGTGTAAGTCTGATGTGATGATGCATCTTGTAATCATAAGGGAAGCCGAGGCAGAAGGATTCCCACAAGTTTGAGGTCTGCCTGGGCCATAGAGCACAATCCTGTCTTAAAAAAAGAAAAGAAAAGAAAAGAAAAAGAAATAAAGAATTAGGAAAGAAATAAAGAAGAACTCAAGGAAGATCATATAATCAGATTTTTGGTCTGCTTTTGTTCACTTAGTTGGTATTACTATCTGCCTTCAGGACAAGGTAGAATGTTTGATGTTGGCCTTAGACTCAAACATGCTAGTGGGAACCCTGGTTCAGCCACTTTTAGAAAGGCCTCCATCAAATTTAACATTCCCAGCAATAAAGGTGGACAGTGATGATCCCACCTGCCCCCAGGACTGTTCCTAGGATAACAGATGTAGTGATTGCCTAAGGATACTTATTGGTGTTCTTACTGACTTGGGGAACCAAAAAAGCAAATGAGTCCTGCCTTTTGGGAACTCTCAGCCTACAAGACTACAAATCACATGATTAGGAGAGGGTAGGGGAGTGTTCACTTCCTGTGGTGTGGCCCAAGGGACCTTCTGGGGCATTGGGATTAAGGCTGTCACACTATCCACGGCCTAGGAGCACCATCAGTTTCTTTGTCAATGGCCCATATGCAGTAGTGTGCTTGTGATGTCTGGGATGTTGGAAAAAACCTTAAAGGATATAAGGCTTTTGGATAGGTGGAAGGTGGGTGGCGCTTGGTTTGGTGGGACTGGACAAGGTCCTGAAGAGGACATGAGGTCTCCAGTGGTGGGAGAGACTTTGGCATGGAGCAGGTGAGTGGCTGTCTTTGTGGCCTGGCTTCTTTGTTATCCCTGCCAGCTGGTGGAAGGAGCATTCTGGTGACCAGCACAGGTCAATTGAAGTGTGACACTCTCCTCTTGTTTCCATGGAGACACTTTTGCTTAGGATCAGGTTGACCGTGTTTCCCAGAAGGCACCCTCCTGATTGCCTTTCCCGTTGGTTCTGTTACTTTCCTGAGCATGTAGGGTCCATTTGTGTTACTCGGCATATGGAGCTGTGAAGATCTGTGTGGCCTTGTACCCCATTTCTGGTTTATGCCATGCCCTCTTTGTGGAGGGAAGGCCATGGATGGAGACCAGGGCAGCCTTGTCTTCCTGAGTGGGAATTATAGGAGTGTGGCAGCAGACCTTGCCCAGCATTTTGCAGGGTTTCCATTGCTTTCCTTACCTACTTAGGAATTTAATCTTCTTAATTCTGCTGCAGGTTCTAGAGGGTCAGCCTAGGGCCTCAAGGTTTTAAGTGTCTCTGGGCATATTGGTAAATTTCCATTGTGAGGCTGTGATCAGCAGAAAAGCCCTTGGTTGTCACGTAAAATTACCTCCAGTCAGTAGCTCCTCCAAGTTGTTTACAGTAAACACTTCTGGTCCAGGCATGCACCTGGGGCTCAGCAGGTAAAGGCCCTTGCTGTCAGTCTGTGACTGAAGTTCCCTGATTTCACATGGTGGGAGGAGAGATTCAGGACAGTTGTCCTTTGACTTGATACATGTGCCATGGCATTCTCTCTCTCTCTCTCTCTCTCTCTCTCTCTCTCTCTCTCTCTCTCNCACACACACACACAAAGAGAAATAAAAAGGTACATAGTATTTTTACTAACTGTTCAGTATTTACATGATGCCCTGAAACAGAGATCTCAAACGTTTTTTAATAGAGAAACAGCAAATATTGAGTCAGTCAGTTCTGTGGCACAGACCTGGGCCTGCTGTCAAGTGTGTGCTCTTGACACCTCTGCTACAGGCAGTACACACTGGTCGCTTTGTGGTGAAGTTTGCATTGCTGTAAATGGGCCAGGTTTGGGTCTCTGAAGTGTCTACTGCTCCGTACTCCAAAGGAAAGACACTTTGTCAGTGAGAGAAAATAAACTGAAATTAAAATGGGATGAGCCACACAATTTAAAGATAATTCCACAAAGGAGAAATTCACTTTTTTTTTTTAACTCTTGCTGTGGTGTGCTTTATACATGGTTTCATTTTCAATGGCTTTAGTAACACGTGGTCCTCCAGGAATGGAGGTGCATGCCTCTAATCTCAGCACTTAGTAAGTAGAGGCAGAAGGATCAGAAGTTCAAGGCCGTCCTGTGACACCTCGTGTGTTTTAGACCTTCCTGGGATGTAAGAGATCTTGTAATGAACAGCAACAACAACAAAATAAATGAACTTATTCCAAAAAAAGGTGTGTTTAGTTATCAGTGATTATCTGTGGTTCAAATGGAGAATGCCAGAAGTAAAGACATCATAATTTAAAATTGCTTGTCACTCGGCACAGAGTGACAAAACTTAGTTATTCTCCTCCCTTACCTTCTCTCTGCCATCCCTCCTTTTTTGAGACAGGGTCCCATGTATCTCAGGCTGACTTGTGCACTTGTTGCATAGGTGAGGGATGGATGACCTTGTACTCTACACCCCCTGGGTGCCAGAATTTCAGGCCTGTGCCCCTGGACATCCTTTTCCTCTGCCCAGTCATCACTCAGCAGCCTCTTGAGTGTTGCGGTTGCTGCACTCAAATGGCTTAGTTTTTTCTTGATTAAAAGGTCCTAGAGCCTGGGGAGTGAATTTGGGCAGTTGTACTACAGTATATTGATAAATCTTTCGTATTTAATTATTGGTGCTAAATTTGCTGTCTTTCTAAGTGAAATGTTGCTGCAGGCACGAAGGAAAGGCAGAATCAGTGTGGGCGTGTCTATACTCAGCTGCAGGAATCTCCTGGGGTTTAAGAACCTGTTCCCTCTAGATAATTGGGACTGCTATTGCTTCAATTAAAGTGGATAGTTAACAGTGGTTTGGGAATAAATCCTAAATATTATTGTCTGTAGTTTTTCTTGTTTTCCTACCATTCAACACCTTATCCCCCCNGTTTTTAAAATCTGGCATCTGTTTATGGGCTGTCTTCTTCCTACCAGACTTCGGGAATTTACAAGTGCTTAAGTCACAAAGCATTCCTTTAGGGGAGAAGCTGGCTGGATTTTATCCTCATTCCAGCCAGATGTGGGCTCTTGCTTTTTGACCGCATCAAACACAGGGCCTAGGGCACCAGGAACCCTGTGTTGCAAAAGGAACTTGCCCTTTTCCTCAGTCTACTGCGTATGTGTTTGGGAAAGTGGTTTTGTTTTGTTTTTTCCTTTTTCCGTTTTTTTTTCTTTCTGCGTGTAGTGTAGAGAAAGTCTGGAAGAATTTACAAGCAGTGAAAAATATTTTAATAACTTAGCTGTCAAAATTCCCAGTCTCGATGATTCAAGCGATTGTTTTCCTGCCCTTTAGAGTTTTCACTTAGTTCATGCCTTGAATTTCTAGAAGTTCAAATTATAAATAACCTGTACCTGGCTGCAGAGGACTTTGTTTGCCCTTGAGTGGGTTCAAAATAATGGTCCCTTTGTGTCTAATGGCTCCTCCTGAGTGTCCTTCTGTATGTCTGTCCTCTGTCTGGCAACCCGTGTGTGTATGCGGTGTGTGTGTGTCTGTCTGTCTGTCTAACAACTCCTTTCCAATTTTTCCTTGTATGCCTATCCCTCAGCCCTTCGGGCCCTTTCAAATTGGGTGTGTCTGTTTCTGTTTATACCACTTCTGGCAGCACCAAATAGTCCAGCACCACCCTCTCCCGCCACTCCCAAATCAGTTCTTTAACTCCTGATCAGATACAGAAAAGAGCCAGGCTTGGAGTGTGCACTCTTTGCCACCCCTGCACTTGGGAGATGGAGCTAGGAGGATCATAAGCCACAGCTATGCACCCAGTTCCTAAATCTTTAACCCTTCCGCTCACTGTGAGCTAGCAGGAGTTAGTGTAGTCCTGCTGCTTATGGGCTCAGAGCCACAGCTGACTATCCTTTAGTCCAACTGGCTATAAAGTTGGAGTTCCTATGGATGCCTGTTTGGGTTCCATATGATTGGAATGGCTCACAGAATGGTCACACATTTCTTCTTCTTTTACTGTGTCTTAGAACAGCTATGATTCAGGGTCAGTCCTCTAGAAGAGCGGCATGCCGCTTCCGTGCCCTCTCTAGATGCCTCACCCTCTCAGCACCCCTGTACTCACCAAAGCAGCATCTTCTGAACCCCATAATTTGGAGCTTGTAAAGTGGGGCCATTGTGGGTGTCCTGGCACCCGCCTTTAACCCCAGCTCTCAGGAGGCAGAGGCAGGCGAGTTCGAGGCCAGCCTGGTTTACATAGGTCCAGGACAGTTGGGCTACATAGAAAGACCCTGTCTCCAAAAAGAAGAAAAAATAAACAAAGAGGGCCCATTATGGTCACAGGTGATTTAATCATTGACCAGTGATGATTCACTCATTCTCCTTTCTCCCACAGGAGGTTGAGGTGGGGATGCTGAAAATTCCCCTTCCAAGCACTCTGCCATTTACTGTTTTTGTCCTGAACCTGTCCAAGTATTTATAACAAACTCTCCTTGGCCTAAACTTAGGTGTTATTGAAAGGGGCATAGTATGAGAAAAGGCAAAACAAATCACTTTTTATTCCTGTTGCCCAGGAGCTCCCAATGGTTTTAGAAGCTCTCTGTAAGGGACCTCGGGCTGAAGACCAAATGCCCATTCTTTCCCAGCACTGTGGTGAGGTTGAGGGGCATGGGTGAAGCACTGGGGAGGAAGGAGGAAGGCTCTGAGGTGCTCTCGGGTGTGGAATTGGACCTTCGGATCTCAAGCAGTACAAAATGCTTGGCACCATGGGTGACTTGGTGAAGCTTTAGGAGCGTTCCCATATGAACGGTAGGATGAGGGTAGTGAGCAGAGGAAGGAGCCTTGATGACTAACAAGTGCAAAGGAAGAGACAGAAAGATGATGCAGTAGCTTCAAGGCAGGAAGAGCCTATGGGAAAGACTTCGGCAAAAAAAGTAAGCTATTTATTTTTCCCCCTCATTTTCTTCCCAGCTATGGAAAGTTCACTGAGTCAGTGAAGTGCTTTGAGGTGAGACATAAAATTAAAATTCTTTTTTTTACAAATATGGTTTGTAAAATATGCCAATGATAAAAACATGATGAGAATGTAACTATAAAAATATAATGGCATTGCTGGGTGATGGTAGTGCACGCCTCTAATCCCAGTGCTCAGAGGCAGGTGTATCTCAGTGAGTTTGAGGCCAGCCTGGTCTACAAGAGCTAGTTCTAGGACAGGCTCTAAAGCTACAGAGAAACCCTGTCTCAAAAAACAAAAAATAAAACAAACAAACAAACAAATAGAAAATGGCTGTCACTCGTGTATTCTGGTATATAAATAGAGGAAAGATCATTTCTGTTTCACTTAAACAGTGCTTGTCTAAGGCTGGAGAGATGGCTCAGAGTTTAAGAGCCCTTGCTAACAACCTAAGTGCAGTTGTCAGCACCCACCTGGCAGCATATGCGCGTGCGCACAAACACACACACACACACACACACACACCCCTACTTGTAGACAAAACTCATACAGATAAAACAAAGCCGAACAAATTTGTGCCTTGAAATCTGGGACAATTCTACTTGAGTGTGTACAGAACCTTCCTGCTGGGAGTAAGGCTTGGATTCAGTTGCAGCTTTGAGTATGCCCTGAAACTTCTAAGAAAAAATGTAAACATTGATAAATGTATACAAAGAGAGAAAAAAAAATCACCATTTTTTCTAAACTTTCTTAGAAATGAAAATATATCTCAAGGGCATCTTTAAGGAAGCTCATCTTCAATGCCGAGTGTCTAGCAGAGTGCCTCGTGCATAGCAGGTCCCTGACGCCTGCTTACTGAACAAGTGGGGACATGACAGTGTAGCTACCCAAAAATCACCAGTGCCTGTTTTCTCTTTCCTTAAGTTTCAACGGTACCGTACAAGGTAAATGTACTCCCTTATAAAATTTTTATAAACATGTCATCACACTTTGTGCTAATTCATCTGCTCCCCACTGCTCTCCCCAGACATGCTTTTAATTTTTTACTTATGTGTATATATGTGTGTGTGCCACATGTGCGTACGTATCTGTGGAAGTCAGAAGAAGGCATCAGATCCATTGGAACTTGAGGAACAGGTGGTTTAAGCCACCCAACATGGGTGCTGAGACCCAAACTCCAGTCCTCTGGAAGAGTAGCAAGTGCTTTGACTTCTGAACCATCTCTTTTGTCCCAATCTTTGCTTTAAAAAAGAAGAAGAAGGATTGGAGAGGCTGAGGAGATTAGACCTACAAAGAGAAGAAATAAATAGACTGGGTTTCTTAACAAATGCCTACCACTGTTATTGGTGATGGCAGTTTGTCCTCAGCAGGTGAAGCTGCGTGCAACTTCACAGCAGGAGTGACAGCCACCCAGGGCAGGGAGCTGAGGTGGTGGCTATGTATTGAAGGCGTAAGTCACAAAACAACCCCACACCAGTTTGGAATTATAACTAATAAAAGGGTTATTTATTTAAAGGAAAAACTTACCATCTAGGACGGTGATCTGCATGACCAGGAAAGGAGTCGTGGAGCTGGAAGCAAGAGAGAGAGAGAGCACATGGAAGCAAGAGAGAGAGAGAGAGCACACATGGCTGCCTCTGCTTTTTAAAGCAGCAGAGACCACACCCAAGTGGGCTGGTATCTTAAAGGCTATTGGCTGAAGGAGCAGAAGGAGCTCTCGCAGCAAAGTATCCTAGCATTCTCTGCTTCAGAGGGCAAGGTCTGAAGACAGATCCACCAACAAAAATGGCTTTAGCTATTGCTAAGGAAGGCAAGTGGGGGGCCGTGTAGTGCCTTGCATGCATGGCAGTTACACTTAGTGGTCTGGGGAGAGGCCACTAAGAGCTTAAGACATCCTATCTATCACCCAAGGGACACCCTAGCCCAGCTATTCTGAGTAGAAGAGATTACTGGCAGCTGGAGTATATGATGGGACCCCAGTGACTCCTACAAAGGGCACCACAGATGCTCTGGTTTGTGTCTTCATGTCAGTTGTCCTCTTTGCACAGGTGTTGTGTGTTGTCACAGGAAACACAGAGCGGAGCATCAGCCTGGCCAAGAGCAGACAGAAGTACTCTGGGTGATCTGGGCTGTGCTAGAGCAGGCGTAAAGGGTGCCTCTCCCCCACATCAGTGTTCCGTAGTATAGACTATGTGCCAAGTAGAGCAGTGAGGAGCACTCCAGGCTTTGTCCAGTAGAGCAATGAGGAGCATTGGCCTTTATTTTCAGAGACCTTTGAAATTGGATGTCAAAATCACTAAATGAGCTCTGAGCTCTGTTTCCTAGTTGCCCTCATTCAAGGGAGACTTGGTAGTTAGTTCAGTGGCATGAATATTTGTGTTTAGGAAGACTTCCTTTGGGTGTTATGGACACTTTTTTGTTTATCTTGTTTGGTTAAGGTTTTTTGAATTTTATAGTATCACACCTGTGTGTGCTAACTGGGTGCAGTGCCTGTAGAGGCCAGAAGGGGGTGACAGATCTTCTATAACTGGAGTTGCCTATGGTTGTTAGCTGCTGTGTAGGTGCTGGGAACCAACTCTGGTCCTCTGTAAGAGCAGCAACTATTCATAAACTGCTGAGTCATTTCTCTAGTCCTGGATTGTAGATTTTAAAGATGAAATAACAGGTTATAATGCTGGGCCTAATTATTTTAATTATTCATCCCTACATTTAACTTAGTACTCACTGACTTGAGTACTTTGTTCTGAGTACTTGGGACTATATGTTTACATGCACCAATAAAAGAGAATTAGCCATATTTATTTATTTGATTAATACCCAATGAATTGCAGAGATTACTGGGTTTGGTTATGACAGACTCATTGATCCATGCTGTTTTCTTGAGGGATGAACTGATGTGTGACTGTTATATCTGGGCTTTTAGATTAGAAAACTTTGATGTGGTAGATGGCCCCATCCACGGTACAGATTAATAAAGCTTTGACATCTACTCTTGAATTTTCTAGGACAGATTCTTGGGGCCTGTAGATTATTCTCAGCCTTAAAGCCTATTTACTGTTCATGAGTACTTCTGTCTAATCATGGGGACAAAGGAGAGATATGCTTCAGGCTGACTGGATGCTTCTTGGCAGGTTTGATAATGCAGGCAATGCAATTAATCTTGACTTATCAAAACCAGGCTGCAGATGGTCTCTGGGTTGCCCCTGTGTTTGGCTCTTGCTCTCTTGCCAGTGTGGTTGATGCTCCCTTTGAGTGTGTCAGGCTGATATGAGTCCGCAAGCATAGAAGAGTGCAATTCACCTTGGAAATCTGGTGTGGGCAGTAGCCTGGTAATCGGCATATTTAATTATACCGCTAATCACGTTAATCATTTGCAATATCAAAATACTTACTCTGGTACAAATTAAGAACACAACATTTTATTTTGATATCTACAGTGTAGTATCCATTATTGAACTTATTAACATAATTTAGGAATAAGAAATGAAAAATGGAAATAAAAGTTCCAGCACCTACTTCCTGGATTGATATAAGACAAGCATAAGGCACAGTCCATATTAAATGCTGTGTGAACCTTGCTTATTATTGCTGATTTATTTTTTAAAAATCTGTCAGAATTTGCAGGTAACAGGTGGGAATCCTCCTGTAGCAGGTCTCTGAGTCACTAGCAGGACATTGCAGGTTTATATTATTCTATTATCCAATTTTATCTGTTTGGATTTAAGGAGAGTGTGAAATGCTTCTAGGTGTAAGTCTACATTTGAAAACAAATACTAGTTATGCTGGGTGTGATGATACATGCCTATGATCAGAGCAGCTTAGGAAAAGAAGGGAGGATTTTCCCAAGTTTGAGGTTAAAACGTTCCAGGCCAGATAATAGTACACAGTAAGACTGTGTCCCAAGACAAATGAGCAAATAAACAAAAGAAAAGTATTAGCTATGAACTGAGGACAGGGTAGATTTAATGTTTGGACCATGCCTTTTCTTCTAGTCTCTAGAACAGTAATTCTGAGAAGTCTATGTCGAGATGTAAGAGTTGACAGCAGAATCTCCTGAACACAGAATCTGTTGAACATCATGGACATAGTTCCTATTTCATAACATATGAAACATTATGCTGGGTCTAGTGGATCACACCAGTCTCCTTAAAATGAGAGAAGCTGAGGCTGGAGATTGCTGTGATTTCAAGGACATGCTGATTTTGAAATTTTGTTTGAGAATATGAGGGAGGGAAGGAGGGAGGAAGGAAGGGAGGGAAGGAGGGAGGGAGGGAGGGAGAGAGAGAAAGACAAGAACAATGTGAAGATATTCAGAAGGAAGGCATGAAGGACTTTGAACAGATGGGCAGGTGGGTGTCAGGGCTTCCCTTTTGAGGTCCCTGGTAAGCCTCGAAACTTGTCAGAACCTGAGGCCCATTTGATGGAGAAACATTTTGCTTTTCCAACGTTGAGTTTGAACTCAGGGTCTCATGTATGTAGAGAAAGTGCTCTGCCTCTTAATAAATCCCCAGACCTGGATGAGGCATTTTTTGAGAGTCAGAAGTGTGTAAAAACACGTTACAGGTAATGTTTTTGTTTCCTCCACGATTCTGAGACTGTTAACTCGGAGAGCACAGAAAAGCTGCTTATGGTGGTGTCTGTCTGAATTGAATTAGTGGAGCACCCTTGATAGAAATGAAGACTTCAAGTTATCCTAACGTTTTATCTACCTAGCAATGACTACTTCATGGGGTCAGTTTTCACTCAGTATGCTATGAGCTCCCTTCTCCCACCACCCTGCACATACCATATCCACGCTTGCACTCCCAACACTACCCAGATGCTTCCTCATGTTGGGATCTCATGCCACTGGGCTTCTCTAACTGGGAACCAGCTACATGCAAAAATTCAGCAACTGTCAATGAGAAAAGGCATTATCTCTGTGGAACCTTGACAGACTGATTTTTCTCTTCCTGGTTCCTTCCCTACACCAGTGCTCTGTATGCCAACTATTGACACAGCCTTTATATATAATGTTAGGCATTGTAAGTGAGCCAGAGATGGCTTAGTATGCAGGAGGATATGCACAGTTTATATGAAAATGCCATTCACTCAGTGTAGAGAGCTTAAACATTCAGCATCATGGATTCGGTATCCCCAAGGTGTCCTAAAATAAATCCCTCAGGAAATGCAGGGGCAACATCTGAAATGTCAACAGTTTTATTTCAAGAGATACTGAGCTGACTTCAAAGGGACCCGTCCTTCAGTTTCTGCCTAACCGTTTAGAAATTACAGAGCTGTCTATCATATGTTTTTTATAACTGCAAATCCTCTTTATATCAAAAATCCCCCTGTAAAATGATAGTTGTTTGAGGTTTTAGTGGAATTGGAAGCTGTTTATCAAATCTTTTCTTCACAGTTCACATTCTAAAATGGAATAATCAAAGGAGTTGAATTACTACCTCCATATCTTCATATATATATAGACACTAGGGAAAACAATTCCCCATGGACAAGAAGGCAGTTAATTCTTTCTCCATGCAGTGATTGGAGCCTAGGTATGGAAGCTGATGCTGGTATGGGCCACAGCAAGGAGGAGCAGGTCCTGTGATAATTACAACAGGAATGTGGTTATCTCAGGACCCACTCAAAGCATTAGGAATTGGCAAGCAGAACCTGAATTTCCTATGCAGAAATATTCTCAACGTGGTGGGAGCCAGTTGAGTTATAGTGTCAGGAAATATTTCCCTTATAAACAGGCAGCTGGTTTATAGCATGCAGGCTCTTCTGGTGGCAGCTGCCTCTTTTAAAAGAGGACAAACCTGGTGGGGGAGGCCTGTGACCCCAAGAGTTTGAAGACCAAGGCAGGAGGATTGTGAGTTTGAGGACAGCGGAACACGACCCTATGTAAAAGCAAATAAACTGAACAACTTTAGAATACTGCAAAGGCGGAACAGTACAAAAGAACTTCCTAGATGTCCTGCCATGGGTCATTGGTAGAGACAGCTCACTGCCAAATTATTCATTGACATTACAATCTCCTGCACTGAAATGCTGGCTTTGTTAGTCAGGGTTACTGGCTGCTTTGGCCTTGGTAACACTTTTTTTAAGAAAAGAAATCCAAGTTAACTATTTTTAGCAGCCCTCATGGTGGCCATGCTTTGATTAGAGTTGTCAGTATATAGGGTTGTTACCCAAAAGATGTGTCTTCTACCAAAAAGGATACTATCAGGCAGCTGGCAATTTTGTTTTTAATTTTCTTTTCATGTTCCAAAATATAAATCAACGTTAATTTATTTATATGTAATATTTGTAATATATAAATTGAGATTCTGCTGAAATGTAGTGATATTTCATTTGTATTTTAATAAATAAAACTTACCTGAAGATCAGAGAGTAAAACAGCCACACTGGTTAGCTGTATAGACATACAGTGGTGACACACACTTCTAATCCCAGTAGTCACACTAGTTAGCCATAGTGGTGCAGGCCTTTAATCCCAGCACCAGAGAGTAATAGAAGATGGGAGGAGATAGTTCTCGACAGTCACGTTCTGAGGATTTGTGGAGGCAGAATCGCCAGTTTGGTCTGAGCCAGTGGCTGGTTGCTTTGCTTTTCTGATCTTCAGGTTGAACCCCAATATCTGTCTCTGGGTTTATATTATTCATGCCTCCAGGGCTTTCCTATGCTTCCTAAGGCAAGCGTGCAAGCTTTTCCTATTGGAGAGCTGTTCTCCAGGTCATGCAAAGAACTGATGGGTTGCCTACAGGGTTTCATCCCAGGAAAAATTAAAATCAACTCCTCTGAGCTAGAGTTGAGTCCCCAGGCTCATTTCTTCCTCCCCAGTCATGGACTTACAGGAACACACTACCACTCCAGGCTTTGCACGTCTCTCCCAGCCACCTCATCTATCCTTTTCCTTTCCCTTTTCTTTTATTCTCCCCCTTTCCTCTTTAGTTATAACTTTATAAGCCACACTGTAAACATATCAAATAGTAGAATTAAAACATATTTTCAAAAGTCCTT
Organism: Bramus lutescens; assembly: GCA_001685075.1. Lineage (NCBI taxonomy): Eukaryota > Metazoa > Chordata > Mammalia > Rodentia > Cricetidae > Bramus > Bramus lutescens. The sequence continues at coordinate 762,443 of LOEQ01000028.1, read as the reverse complement.
ACTGTATCAGAGAATTATAGAGGTGAATGAGTCTTTGCTGGGGCAGAACTGTCTTGAGGGAATCAGCAGAGAGCATACTTTAGTGCTAAGGTGGTTGTAGTCTATCCTTCATGGTAGGTCACCTTAGTCCCCACTCTCAGTATTAGGGATGAACACAGGTCCTTGGGCATGCCAGGTGGGTGCTCTACAGCTGAGTGACACCCCAATCTGCTTGTTAACACCCTGCCTCATCAGGATGGTTTTTGTTCATTTGTTTCTTCGTTTTTTGAGGCAGGATTTCTCTGTGTAACCTTGGTTATCCCAGAACTCATTATGTAGACCAGGCTGGTCTCGAACTCACAGAGATCCACCTGCATCTGCCTCCCAAGTGCTGAGATTAAAGGCATGCATCACCATGCCCAATAAGTAAAGTTCTTACTCTGAATGCACAGATTGGCTGAGACACAGGTGTGCTGGAGAAGACCTGGTTGACTCTGCATACATAAGAGACTGGGTCAAAAGGACAGTGGACATTTTCTTACTGGTGTATGGCTAGGCAGAGATGAGTTTTTCTCTCTGGTGGCCAGACCAGTGTCTTCATGACAGGAAGTCATTTACCTTCAGATGCCCTGGCCCTGGATGATGGACACTTTTTACGAGCAGCCTATCGGTAGAGGAAGATGGCATCAGCACTGTGGGGGAGGTGGGAGGTGGAGGTGAGAATGGCAAGGCCACAAGGAGTGAACCACTCAGATAAAGTATGCTTGCAGACAAGCTTGGTGAAGGATAGAGCAGCCTTCCTACTCAGCGATGTGCCTTACCCAGCTGATATTTACTGAGTCTATTGCTGTGGAGGCTCTGCAGTGAAAGCCTTCATATGAGCCCTCATTTAATGCTCGCAGCACTCATGTGTGGTAGTTGCTGTCCTATGTGGATTTACAGATATGGGTATAAGGTTTGAGGGCCAATCATGCAGCTAGTGAAGAGTGAGGCAGGCCCAGACATGCCTGTCCTGGGAGTTTTGAGCCATCCACCCGCAATTATGCCTGTGGTGATGACCTGACTTGCAGAATTCATGTGTCTGGGCAGTGCCAGGTGTGGCCACAGTAACCATTGCTTTGTCTCCGCATCCATCTGTCGTCACCCCAGAACTTCCATGGGATGGGACATATGCTGCTTTAGCACAGTGTTGTGTACTCCAGCTCACCCCAGCATCATGAGTCAAGGAGTAGGAAGGCCCAGGAGGGAGGAGAATTCATCCCGGGGCTCTCCTATACCAGTTCTGGGGCCTGAGCTTCTGTTAGGCCGACATGAGCCTTCTTGGATGCCCCAGCCCCAATATGTGGAAGATTAGAACTACAATCAGTTTTCCCTCCATGGAGGTTTCCTTTCCCAGGATTAGGTCTGGAAATTTTTTGGATGGATTCACCACCCTCTCTATCTATTAAATCAAAGTCATATATATTGTAAGCTCTGGCTATCCCAAAACTAAACTATGTGGTTCAGTCTAGCCTAGGACTCACTGTACTCTTCCTGTTTCAGCCTTCTCAGTGCTTCCAAGTGTGAACTACCACACCTGCCTTAATAACAGGGTCTCCGAAGGAGACTAAGCCCAGAGCCTCAGATACGCTAGGCAAGTGTTCTCCCACTTACCTACATTCCCTGCCGGATTCCTCTTGAGTTCTCTTAAGAATGTCTGAGCTGGGGAATTAATATAACTGTGCTATAAAGGAGTAGGAATAGTGGCCATCAAAATAATCAGCCAAGTGATGTCCTGACAGCATCTCCTTATTTGTGTGATAATTTCTGTGGGTAGCACAGAAAACCTGCAGTTGAGAAAGGTGTTTCAGAGTTGAAACTTCACTCCTCACCACAGCTTTGCTGTCCTTAGAAACACATGTAAAGTCACTGCTCAGATCTGACATTTGACATTATGACAAGGTGGGGACAACTTGACCATCTGCTCAGTCAGAGGAGCCTGGCTTTGGTGCGCTGCAGAGGCCGGGCTAGATAAACGAGGAGTCAGCCTCAGTGTCCCCACCAATGCAAAATGATATTAATTGGCTAGCAATAATTTTGACTCAGACTTAGGACATAGTTCTAGTTTGTTTCAGTGTGTAATATGCTTGCTGTAGTTGAGCTTAGTTCACAGGAACTGACTCCTGGATGATGTTATTGCTATTAGTTTCTAATTTTATTATAGTGTATGTTCACATGCATATGCTCATGTGTTGGAGCATGCATGTAGAGGTCAGAGGACAACTATGGGACTCTGTTCCCCTGTAGGACTTGGTTCTTGCTGTCCACCATGGATCCTGGAGATTTAATTCCAGGTGTCAGGTTTGTATGAGAAGTGCTTTTACCCACTGAGCCATCCCATCAGTCCAATTTTAAATTAATTTAATGGCTTATACTTTTTTTTTTAACAGACTTAATTCACTTTTAATTTTCTTGTATAAAAATCCTTATGTGGTGGTCACAGCTGGAGCCTGGGTCCTCTGAACAGAGACTCTGGTGTGGGTTTTCACAAGATGGTCAATGGATTCCTGATAAGGAGACTTGGTGAACACAGTCTCTTTCCAGATATTGGGGGTCAGGTAGCTGTGTCTTAGAGATGGCATCAAAGGTGGCCTTGGCAAAGTTGCCCAGGGTGGCAGTA
>LOEQ01000028.1:730337-744194 GCA_001685075.1 Bramus lutescens | reverse complement strand
CCTAAGTTCTACCCTATCAAAAGGCCAAGGCAGTTTCTTTCTTTATTAACCAGGAAAGCAACATATGAACAGAAGAACCTCCTACTTCCCTCTTCCCCTCTCCCCTTCCACTTCCTTCCCATTTTTCTACCTCCTGTCTCTCCTGTTTCCTTTATCCCTCCCTTCACTCCCTTCCCTCACCTCTTCCCCTCCCTCCCTTTCTGCCCCTTCCCGTGTCCTTCCCTTCCCCCTTCCTTTCTTCAGGCCTTAGTCTGGCCCCTATTCCCTGTGTACCTCAGGCTGACCTTGAACTCACAGCAATCCTCCTTTCTCAGCTTCCCAGGTGTGAGCCGCACACTAAGTTCCCAGTTTACAAGCTTCTCTAAGGAAAGATACTTTAGGTTCTAACCCTTTGATGTGTAAAGTGATGCATGTTTACTGTGTTATAAACAAATTAGTTACTATGGCAATGAGATTGGACTAAACTCTCTCTAAAATTCCTAAGGCAGAGCCAGTGTGGTATTATGCTTCAATAATCTTGGGTTCCAGGCCAGCCTGGGCTACATAGTAAACCTTAAACGGGAAAGAGGCAGGGGTGAGAAGGCGAGGTGGAAGGGTAGGCATGGAAGCACATTCAGGCAGGCAGTGTGTAACAAAGTAAACGCTGACTTATTGCAGAGGGAGTTATTTTGGGCTTGAGGAAAAGAGCTTGCCCTGATGAAGGGAAGACTCCAATGCTCAGTGTGGTGGTTCTTGCACATGATTCTAGCACTAGGGTGGTAGAGGCAGGAGGTTCAGGAATTGAAAGTCATCCTCAACCATACAATGAATTAATTCCAGGCTAACCTGCCCTACATAGTGGGTTTAAAGTCGACCTGGACAATAGGAGGGATAATATCTGGGAAAGAAAGAGAAGGCTCCTGGGTACTATTTGGGTAAACATGTGAGCTAACCCAGATGTATAGACATATGCACACAATTGAGTCATGTGTCTCAGATCATTCATGAAGAAATAGCTAGGTAGTGTGACATACACCTGTAGATCCATTGTTTTGGGGAGTTGAAGACAGGAGGATTGCTGTCAATTCAAGGCACTCCTGGGCTCTACAGTGAGTACCAGCCAGCCTAAAAAAGAATGAAAGAGGAAGGGTGACAGGGGAAAGCAGGTTTATGAGGTGTTGGGGGTTGAACCCAGGGCCTCATGCATTTTAGGCAAGCAATCTGCCAACTGAATTACATCCCAGCCCTTCCTTAAGTATGTCTAATAATAACCCAAAGCTCTGACTCATCCCAGGCTCGGCCAGTCATCCTTTATTAAATGTTGGTCACTTTCCACCTCTTATTGGCTCATCAAACTTGAAGTTATTCTGCAAAGACTACCTGCCACCTCACCAGGCTTCCCTGGTTCTGTTAGCCCAGTGAAAGCCCTCATTGGGGACAATGTAAGCATTTTAATTATGGTCCCGCATCAGCCAGACAAATTGACAAAAGTGGCAGAGTCCTACCTGGTGACTCATACAGTTCATGGCTGTGTACCCACCCTGCCTCTGATGTATGTGATGACTGCTGAGGGTCCATGGGGATGCTCCTCATGTAGCGGTTATGGCAGAAGTTTAAATGATAGACCTTGTCCATGGCAACCGAATACGAGTATACAAGGAAGGAGTGCCTGTGAGATAGTGGAGGCCAATGGGAGTGAATTATTGAGAAAATCAATGCCTTGAGGTTCACACAGAGGTGGAGTAAGAAGCATAATTTAGAACATGCCTGTGCTTGCCTACAAAGCAGGTGCCTTCAAATGCTTTTTTTCTTCTTTTTTCTATTCTTTCTTTCTTTCTTTTTTTTTTTTTTTAAGTTTTTGAGACAGGGACTCATATAGCCCACTCTGCCTCTACCTCCCAGATGCTGTGATGACAAGCATGTAATACCATGCCTGATTCATATAGTGTTGGGAATCAAACTCAGTGCTTGTGCATACGAGGCAAGCACTCAACCAGCTGAGCCAACATCCTCGGCCTAAGTTCTCGTTTTCAAAAGGGATTTTAACTGGAAACTGCCACGCCTGTTAGGCTCAACTCAAGTAATAGCTCTGGCATTGTGAAAAAGAGTGGACTATCATTCTCTTTTTATTTATTTGTTATTTATTTTTTGTTATTTGTTATTTATTTTTAAGTAATAGTACTAGTAGGCAAGTATGCGATTTTAGGACACTTTTTTTGCTGTACTTTAAAGAATTTAACAGAGATGTAGATCTTTTTTTTTAAAAAAAAAGATTTATTTATTTATTATGTATACAACATTCTCAGTATTCTGTCTGCATGTATGCCTGCAGGCCAGAAGAGGGTACCAGATCTCATTACAGATGGTTGTGAGCCACCATGAGGTTGCTTGGAATTGAACTCAGGACCTTTGGAAGAGCAGGCAGTGCTCTTAACCGCTGAGCCATCTCTCCAGCCCGGAGATGTAGATCTTGGTAGTACTGGGTAAAAATGTTGCTGTAATTGAATGTTTCAAAATTTGGGCCTCCAAGGGTGCATGTAGCCCATAGAGGAGAACACTCTCATTCCTCAGTGAGTTTCCAGAGTGGCACCTAGTAGGCTGCTCAGAAGTGTCAACTGAGTGAATGCGAAAGAACAAATCCATTTATTCATTTTGATATACCACCCCTTCCAATGAAGTCTTGCTATGTAGCCCAGCTGGCCTGAGCTCATGGTGAACCTCCTGCCTCAAGATCCTGAGTTCTGGAATTACAGACCTCAGCCACCACACCAAGTTCTATGAGTCAAGCTCCAGACATCACTGTGCCTCTGGGGTTTCACTTTGGGATCTTCTCTTTTAATATTTTCTCCTACTTGCGTACCTTGGCACAACCTGCCAGCAGGGGGCAGAGTCCAGTCCCTGTGGGTTGATTCTACACTTGCTTCTCAAGCATGACAGCCGGCCTTCTATATTCATTGGTTTCACATCTGTGGATTCCATTTATACGAACCCCAAATCTGTGCTTCCCTTTAGACATTTTCTTTTCATTCTGCCCCAGGCAATTCAACACTTCTGTTTACACTGCATCGCCTTGTATAGGAGCTGTAAAGATGACCTTAAATATTTGGGAGGATGTGTGTACGTGCACAGTGTGCCCTGGTACAAGAGACTTGAACATCTGTAGATTGTGGTGTCTTTGGGCATCCCTAGAATCCCCCAGGGGTACCAAAGGATGCACACTTGTTTCTAGATTTAATGTGAAGTGGCGCAAACATGGCCTAGTCATTTCCCTCCGTCTTCCAGTCTCATATCCTGTATGTTTGGTGTGAGATGAGAGACTGCACACCTAGGAGAAAAGTTAGCGATGAAAGATAGATCTGGGAATGTGCTGCACAGTCTGAAGAATGTGCAGGGTAGCAAGAGCTGATGATGATCACGGGAGAAGAAATGAAGGGGCACTTCTTAATTCATTGAAAAGAGGTAGCTGAGTGGTGAGGGTGTTAGTCTGGTTTGCCCATGCTAGCTTTGGTGCCTCGCATCATAAAATAAAAATAAATGAATAAATAAAGCATAAGCAAAATATTATATGAATACTTGGCGAAAGAGTAGCTTTGTCAACTATGTACGCGCTATTAAACATAGTTTAAAATTCATAAGTATATATTCATCCACATCCATCTAAATAGGAATTTTGTGGACTTGGGGGGAAGAAGGTGATGTTAGTGAGTAACTCGAGTGCAACACAAAGAGGAACGTGATGTCTAGAAGGACTAGTCCATGGGGACTGAGGTTTTCCAAAGGAACTTTGTGGAGGAGGGGGGGTGTGGTTGCTTGATGTCCTGCAGGCATTTGCCACACATGGAGTAGAGTGAGCCTGGATGAAGTGTAGGAGTCAAGGGTGCCGCTTCCTCTCCTCTGTTTGGGAGGTGGGTAATGCCTCTTTTGATAGGGTAAATCCCAGCTCTGTTACTGTGGACAGAGGTATCAAGCAGCCTGTCTTCAGAAGGTGCACAAGCCTTACTTAGCCTTGGGGTTAGCTCTGATTATAGCATGTTTTGAACCTCAAATGATATGTTTTTAAGCCCTCATTACAGGTCTCTTTTCCCCCTCCCCTCTCATTACAGCTTGAGTTAACCTTCAGCTATCTGGAGATTCATGGAGTCATCTGCCACAAGCCAACTCAAGTAAGTATGAGCTCTAGGAGCCTGCCACTGTGAGGTCACTTAAATGAAGATGTCTTGAGACAGAACAGAAAAGCAAGAGAAGAATAGAATTTTCAGAAGGAGAGATATGAAGAGGTTGTATGTGGGAGGGGTCAGGAGCTCATTCTGTTAAGAAAAATGGTCCGAGAGAACCAAGCAACTCCTTGCCTGCTGCTGCTGTGCACACAACTTGTCCATTTGGTACGTTGTTTGACAGGTACTAACATCAATGCTTCATGACTTTTATAAAAGGACTATGTAAAATACCTCCCACCCCAGAGGAGTAGCCTCAAGTTCTCAGCAAATCCTCCTGCCTCAGCCTCCTAAGTATGGGGATCACAGGTATGAACCCTGTGCCTAGCTTTTTGAAAGTCTTTCTTGGAAGGAAATGATAAGTGATTTATTTTTGGTGTTCCAAAGCTGATTAAAAATAGTTTCCTTTTAGCTATAAGTTGTTGCAGTGAAGTGCAAAATTTGATAACATTTGGCATATATATCTACATATCTATAGCTATAGCTATATAATGAAACCATTAGTACAACCAGGATACTGATTATATTCATTCCCTTCCCATCTGCAGTCTCTTACAGGCACCTGCTTTCTGTCGTCGTAGAGGGGGTCATACTTTATAACATTTCATATGGATGGAATCACATAGTTTACAGTTTTGCCTTCCTCATTCAGTTAATGAACTGTTTTGAGGTGGACTTATTGCATGTCTTAGTGGCTCTTTCCTTCATGTTGCTGAGCAGTGTGCTGCCTCAAGGATGTGTCAGTTTGTCTGCCCTTGCCCTGGTGCTGGAAAGTATGTTGTTCCCAGTTTTGGCTGTATCAGGAACAGCTGCTTCTTTGGATGTGGATGTGGGGGTCCCTTCAAGCATCATGACCAACCAGGAAATGATCTGGGTGGAGTAAGAATGAAACTCAGTTCAGCCCAACTTAGTTGGTGCTTGGCCAAGCTTCAGGAGTCTGGCACCAACTCGTTTATTTTAGCTATATTTAAGCACAGCACAATTTTGGAAAACTTTTCTGGTGACAATTAATTTAGTTCCATGTGTACAACAAAGCTTAGAGATGTTTAAGTTGAAACTGTCTAAAGATGGGTTCTGTTGACTCAGAAACAATGCTCAAGATAAGGGTCTAGGGAGAAGGACTGAAGTAAACTTAATGCCTGTGGGAGTCAGGATAGGACTGGCCCTAATATGCCATAGAAGTTACCTAGGGTGTTATAAAGGATGTGTGCTATCTCTCTTAAATGTGGTTTTATGGACTAAGAAACAATGCTCAAGACTTAGGGTAGGGGGGGAAAGTCTGGGATAAGCAAACATAATATTCTGGGGTATACAGGTATAGCCTGGCTCTACAGATAGCAGAGAATCACCGAGCTTTAAACCGCGTCCTTTTCCAGCGTTCTGGGTGGAAGACAGGCAAACATCTTCCTTTGAAGAGATCAGCCTGTGTTTTTAAGTTTCCTGACTTCTCCATTGTTATCTCTGCCCACAAGAACTGCTTCCTCTCTGCATGTATGCTTTCATTTGCTGTGAATGCTTGTCTTAGTAGAGTGGCAGGTTCCTATGGTAGGCATGTTTGTTCAGCATTGAGTACTGTCAGCCTGCCCTCACAGAAGGTTTTAGTTTGTCATCAATAATGTGCTAGAGATACAGTTCTTTTTTATATATCCCTAAACATAGATAAGGTCCTTTGTTAAAAAACAATTCTTTAAAAAAAAATAGTTCTTTTAACAGGTATATAGCTTTCTCCCCCCCCCTTCTGAATTTAAAAATAATGTTCTGTATAGAAATAGTTGACTTTGACATTTTGATCTTCCCTTTATTTTCACCTTGTTTTTCTCACCTGGTACAACCAGAATTTCTAACAGATTTCATTGTTTCTGTAGAGGTGCTGTCATCATTTGTTTGAATATGGATAGCTTTTCTTTTTCTTGCCTTACTCTGATGGGGAAGGTACTCCTGGATTTTCTATGCTCCTACACATCTTCCTGATAGATTAAGAATTCAGTTCACTGACTTCTTTTTACCTAGGATGTTTCTCAGAGTTATTCTGCAGTCATCTACTTGTAGAAAGAGGGAGTGCTTCTCTGTGAAAGAGCAGGCTTACTTGCCATATCCCATGAAAATAGGAGACCACACTGACACAATGGTCCTTCTATTGTGTGAGTGCAGGCATCCATCTGAATCTCTCCATGTCACTCTGAGGGGATATTGAACGCTGGGAAGTTTATTAGGGTGCCCCTTTGTGATGCCTTTCATTAACTATGTGAACAAGGAGCTTCCTGGCTCCAGCCAGTATCTGTGGAACATTGGCTCCCAGGCAGGGTAGAACCAAGTTTTAGACCTTGATAGTACCCTAGATAATACCTCCAGGATGATGCTGAAGTGACTAGATCAGATATTACTGTCTCAGGCTTGTCTCCAAGGGAGATTTATTCTTTCACCACCAAGTATGGCATTGCTATAGATTTGCTCTGTAAATGATTTTTGCTTAGTTCAGGCCATTCCTTTCTATTCCTAGTTGAGTTTTTATCAAGACTGGTATTGAATATTGTCCAATGTTTTTTCTTTATTTCCTGAGATTGATGTGTTTATTATGATTTCTTCCCTTGTCTTCCATGAAGAATTATGTTTATTTATTTGCAGATATTAAGTTTTTAATTCCTAGGACAATCCCCAATGAGTCATAATATGTTACCTTTTTATAAATTGTGAATTATATTTAAAATATAATTAAGTTTTGATTTTATATTCTGTTTATCTTGTTATATCTCCTCATAGGTACACCCCTTTTTATAATTTATTTCATTTTTATATGTACATATTTTTATCTTATTAAATTACATTTAAAATTTCCCCAATATTATCTATTATCCTTTCATGTTATAATATATTTACATATCTCCCTTATTTTATATATATATATTCCATATGTTAAACCTTGGGAAGGAGTTTTTGCGCTGCTGTTTAAGATGCTAGTTTGTTGGTTTTCTTTTTGCTTTTCTTCCTCTAAGATCTTAGCATAGTTGTGAAGTTATCATATGAACTAGGAAGGAATCTCTGCTCTGTATCTCTCTTCTTATAAGAGCAGTGTTAGCTTTAGTTCTTTCTTAGACTTTTGGAAATTGTCTATGTTTTGAGGCAGCATCACCATCCTCCAACTGGCCCATATTATTCATTTTTGATATCTGTAGAAATCATTCCTGATAAAGATAATTTGCCAACCTTTTTCTCTTTGTGCTAATTTTGTAAGACATTTGTTTTATCGACCATCTCAAACACTTGTTTTCTGCTTGAATTGCTTTTCTGTTACATTGGTTCTTTCTCTTAGTTTTGTTTTTATAACTGATTGTTTTACCTCTTAAAAGCATATGTGTGTTTAGGTTGCTGGTAATGTTCTTCAAAAGAAACTGTCAAAACTGTCATTTACGACAGCTGAGATTACATACAAATCCCTGGAACTTTTCCATAGTGCAGCTGAGAGCAATATTTTATCATTCTCCAGAAAATATATTTTGCACAAAAAAAGAATCACAGCAACATATGTTTGCCCAAATGGCCGAGTATATGTTGGAGTGAGTCATCACTCCTAAGTAATGCATGGCGCTAGCACTCTAGGCTGGTCTGTCTATTGAGGAAGGTCTGTTGATGAGTCAGGCTCTGGATGGGAGCAGTGGGGACTAGTGAATGTTAGCGTCAAATTTATAATGAAAGTGTGATTTAACTGTGGTGTTTGCTTCTGAAAAAGATGTTGGCACAGCAAGAAGTCTCCCCTGTGACTGCAGGAGTTGACCATTCCGTAACCTGTAGTCCTGTCACCTCTGTATGCCAACCACTTCCAAGAACTGGGTAGGCAGCTATCTGCTTCAGCCACGAAGCTGGTTTGACTGTTTTAAATCAACTACACACTTTGGTTATCTGTGTTCTGAAGATTGAGACTCCGTGACCCATGTAACCCCAAGAGAGGATCAGTAACTTAAGAGCCTCACATCCTTTGAGTCTCTAGTTTACGTGAAGTCTGAGGATGAGGACCTCTGCCAGTTACATACAATCTAACCATCGTTTGAGTAAAGATTTTATTTTATTTTTGTTTGAGAGAGAGAGAGAGAGAGAGAGAGAGAGAGAGAGAATACAAATGCTCATATATTCAGATGCCTCCTAGAGGCATGAAGAGCACATCAGATCTCCTCAACCTGGAGTTACCAGTGGAGCTTGAAATGGGTGCTGGAAACTTGAATCTGGGTCCTGTGGAAGAGTGGCAGTTTTCTTAACCCAGTGGTTCTGAACCTTCTTGATGCTGCTCACCTTTACTACAGCTGTGGTGATCCCCAACCATAAAATGATTTTCATTGCTACTTCATAACTGTAAATTTGCTGCTGCTAAAAAATCATAATGTAAATATCTGTGTTTTCTGATGGTCTTAGGCTACCCTTGTGAAAGGGTTGGTGAAGTCTCAAAGGGGTCAGGGCCCAAAGGTTGAAAACTATTATCTTAACCTTGCCATTCCTTACAACTTGACCTTGATAATGAATTCTTGCTCACATTCTGGGGTTATTAAGCTTTTGTCATTGCTATTTTTACTATTTATGTATGGTTTATCAATTCAGGTAAAATGCTTGGGACAGAATATGGTCCCAATATGCTCAGACTGAAGCAGAAGGAAGCCAGCATGTGACAGACAGCTCTTTTTGTTGAGGCTGTGATGTGTTGGGTGGCTCCACCCTGGTGGCTTTGTTGTAGACTTTACATTATGCAGAGGTGTTGACATCTCCAGCCGGGCTTTGTAAGCACCTTCATGTCAGGCTGGATTTGAAGGCTCAGTTCTTCCCCCACCTGTTGCCCTTTCTCTTCCCTGCCATTCTATTCAGTCCTGTATAATTAGGATGATTATGTGCGAAGATCAAGTGGAATTAGAATAGGCTAATTATGAATCACTTGCACCCAGACTGTGAACTGAATAGAAGGAGGAATGTGAAAGGCCCTGCACAGATGAATGTCATCACGCAGGGCTGGGGGCAGGGTGTCAAGCAGAGACACACAATGGACTCCCACATCATCTGGCTTTAGAAATGATTGTCTGCCTGAGAAGCAAAGGAGCTCACTGTGTGGAAGCAGCACTCTGACTTAGCATCTTCCAGGACAGACACAGTGGAGTCTGGCAGGAAACCAGCTACGGAGCTTCCCTGGGTGTTGGGCTGCTGCCTTGTTCTGGGGTCAGTATATCTAGCTCTTGGACCACTGAGCACAGGACAGGTTGGGACTTAGCCTAGAGCATTCTGTAATGTCCTTCCTCCCACCCCTCCTGCTTCCCTCTCCTCTCTATTTCCCTCTCTTCCATTCTTTGTTTCCCCGTGGTCTTTCCATGTATATACCAAGCTGACCTTAAATTTATAGTGAGCTTCCTGTTTCAGCCTTCAGAGTGCTGAGATTACAGGTGTGCTTGGGTCATTTTTAAAAAATCTTATCAATGTTATATGTTTATGGCTTTGTGTGTATATGTTTATGTGCGCTTATGTGTGTATATGTGCATGCATGCCACTATGCCCATGTGGAAATCAGAGGACAACCTTTGGGAATTGGTTCTCTCCTTCTACCATGTAGTCCTGGAGAACAAACACGGCTTGTTAGGCATAACGGTTGGCACCTTTAAATACGGAGCAATCTCATTGTCCCTCTTTTCTTCCTTCCTTGGAAGGAAGGAAGGAAGGAAGGAAGGAAGGAAGGAAGGAAGGAAGGACTTTTTATCTTCCCTGACACCTCCCCCCCGAGTCCACCACCACTTCTTTCTTGACATTGTCCTATCATTGTAGCTCAATTTGATCTGAAACTTAGTGAATAGTCCAGGCTGGCTTCAAACTTATGGTGATCCTCCTGCTTTGGCCTCCCATGGTTTTGGTGTTTATGATTATGGGTCTCAGCCACCAGGTTAACATCTGCTACCAATTTTTTGAAGAATGTGTTGAGAGTTAAAATGAAGGCTTTCTTCCCTCCTTGCTAGGTGACACCAAGTGCTATACCTCTGAAGTTTTTGTAGAAGAGTTTTATTACACTGTCAGGATCACCAACTGGATCTCATCCTTTCAACATATTTTCCATTCCTTTTCTCCTTAACAAGAATACATTGCTTCAGAATTTTCTTATTTTCAATTTGGCTCATTTTATGGAAATCGCCCTGGATAATTGTACATGGAATTTGGTTTCCTTTTTATACACAGTTAAGTGACAACAGGAGCAAATGCTGAGGATGTTAACATACTGCAGTGGCACCAAAGGACTTCATTGTGCAGTGGTCCTTGACCTTCCTAATACTGAGACCGTTTCATACAGTTCCTCCTGTTGTGACCCCCAACCATAAAACTATTTCCTTGCTACTTCATAACTGGAATTTTGCTACTGTTATGAATCATAATCTAAATAGCTGAGATGCATGACATCTGATATTAGAAGTTAATATCAATATTGATATTGACCCTTTGGAGGTTGCAACTCACAGGTTGACAACCACTGACTTTGAGGGTTAAGATAATGTCATCTTTTAGGAAAGTGACCAGTGACTGTTTCTTGTGGAATGTTCCCGTCATCAGCAAGCTGCCTGTTTTGTGGCTCAATCTCTTCTTTTAAGGTGGATTTTAGCTTATTTTCAGAGCCACGTGAGGAATACATTTCAGCTCTTTCTGGGGACTCCAGCACACGCTGCCATTAAGCCTAGCATAAGATTTTGTTACCTTGCTGTTTCAGTGTTTTTCCTTGTAAGTCTCTCTGCTTAGACAGGCAGGTCTTTTAATAAGAACTTGAATTTTCCTTTGCTCCCAATAAGAAAGATTATTAACTTTTATTTAAGTATTTTATAAGATTTCTTATCTTAAAACACACACTTTCAAAAGAAAGAAAAAGAAACGACAAATGGATGATGTCATATCCAAGAACTGAGCTACCATGAGCTTAGGCAGATGTTTCTTTAGACAGGATCAGGCTGGGATGTGTGGGATGTGGTCAAGTCACCAGGGAGGTCTATTCCAACCAGTTTGGACTTTAGAATCCTGATTCAGTTCCCTGATCACATCCATAGTCAGGAGCAGAGAAGAAACAGATGGATCCTTGCTTGCTTTTACTCAGCTCTGTTTCTCTATTCTATATTGTCCAGGAATTCTTGCCTAGGAATGGGACCACACACAGTAGGCTGCCTCTTTTCACGTCAGTTAACAATCAAGACCATCCACCACAAACATCCTCAAAACCCAATCTGACCCACACAAATCCTTAGGAAGACTATTCCCCGGTGATTCGAGGCTGTGTCAATTTGATAATTAGAAGGGACTACCACAGATGTCTAGGCTCATTCTATTTCCTGGCTGTTGTGAGTATCCCAGCCATAAACATGGATGTGTAAGTGCGTGGTATGTTGACCTAGCATCTTTTAGGTGTATTCCCAAGGGTGACTTAGCTGTGTCACATGGTGGTTATGGTTTTGGTCTCTGAGAACCCTAGGACCCTTACATTGTTGCTGAGTCAGTTTATAGTCCCACCCGTTGAAATGCTTCTTACGTATGTCACTTTATAACCTTACTAAAGAGGGGAGAAATTGGGCTCCTGCTTAAGTGTGCTGCTTGTTCTTGCAGATGGTTGTGGAAACTGAGAAGTGTAGCATGTCCATGAAGATGCCGTCACCGGAGGATGTGAGTGATGTGCTGGCTCACATAGGCACCTGCTTGCGGAAGCTGTTCCCAGGCCTCTCCCCACTGTAAGTCCTGTAGAGGAGCAAAAACTTCGCTCTTCATCAAACTCACAAATGGGAAAATATTCTCCTCTAGTCTTTGCGCCTTTATCTCTTCCTCAGACTACTTAAAATACCACCACCACCAGCAGCAGCAGCAGTACCAGCACCACCATCATCACCTCCACCACCATCACCTCCACCACCACCATCACCTCCACCACCATCACCTCCACCATCATCACCATCACCTCCATCACCATCATCACCTCCACCACTATCACCTCCACCACCATCATCACCTCCGCCACCATTATCACTTCCACCACTATCACCTCCACCACCATCACCTCCACCACCATCACCACCTCCACCACCATCACCTCCACCACCATCACCTCCACTACCATCACCACCTCCACCACCATCACCACCTCCACCACCATCACCTCTACTACCATCATCACCTCCACCACCATCAACTCTCTACCACCCCCACCCCACTACCACAACCATCTCCTCCTCTGTTACCTCCTCCACTTCTACCACCTTCTTCACCACTATCACCCCTACCCCCAGCCCAAGTACCGCAGCTACCTCCTCCATTACCTCTTCCTCCATTACTACCCCCACCCTCCATTTCTTCCACTACTACCACCCCCACCTCCTTCCTTTCCTCCTCCTTTACTACTTCATCTTCCCTTTCCTGCAACCTCTCTCTTTTCTTCTTTGTTTTTTTTTTTTTTCTTCTAACTCCCTTTTTCTGGGTCAGGGAGGACAGAAAGGGGTGGGGGGGCAGTTTTACTACACATTCCTGGTCTGGTCCAGGGCTCTCAGCCATTCTTCAGCATTAGCCTGCAGGTGATGGGATTATAAAATGAGTCACCATGTCTGGTTTAGAGTAGTGGTTTAGCTAACAGTCCACATTGGGGGTGGGGTGTTGGAATGAGGCTTGTAATGTAGACAGAGGCTTCTGTGGAGGAACTCTCAGTTAAGATGCTTTCCTGACAGGAGGATGTGTTCCACCTATTGTGGGAAATCCCTTCCCTTGCTCTCTGAGCATGCTGATGGGTGCTGGAGAGGCTGAAGCCTCATGCATATGTACTGTGATTTGTGGTGGGTCTTTCCTGGTGGTAAGGGGAATTCTGACAACTCTTGCCCTTTTGGAACATGAAGGAAGGCAGGCCAGCTTTAGGAAAACAAATCATTTTATCTTCACAGCAAGAGGCTAAAGAGGGCATTGAGGTTAAGGACCCTTTTAGTTGCTTTCTGCTGAGCGGACCTGCTTGGCTCTGCTAGATCCTCTTTTATTCCCATCACCGACATGCTAAGTGAGCATACTTAGGATAGCTGGTTGCTGGTTGCTGAGATTACAGTGTGTGCCTAGTCTCACGGTGATACAGGGGAAGGCGAGCTGGGGTTGTTCCCTATTCCCTGCCTGTAGTAGTTCAAATCTTGAGTGTTTTTAAGGAAAGCACTTACTGATGTCCAGTCCCAATGTGCGTGCTCCAAGAGGCCTGCAAGGTAGGCTGAGAGGTGAGGGATGAGTCACAGCAGTGGTAGGAATTTCCTCTGGAGTGGTTTCCGGTCTCTTATCTTCCAGCCAGGCACCTTGCCATGTCCAAGACTAAGTGAGCAGACAGTGACCAAAGGTGACCAAAGCAGGACTTTATTAACAAAAGATTAGCAGATGAACAGAACAAGAAAACCAGGTGCCATGCAGGAATGCCACCTCAATGCAATAGTGTGTAGTAGGAGGTTACTTGTTTGTTCCCAGCTACCTAGACCACAAAATAATCACTCAGAAACTAAGATATTTGCAATACAGTTTGGCCAATAGCTTAAGCATATTTCTGGCTTACTCTTTTTTTATATTACTTATTTACTTATTATGTATACAATATTCTGTCTGCATTTATGCCTGCAGGCCAGAAGAGGGCACCAGACCTCATTACAGATGATTGTAAGCC
>LOEQ01000028.1:659870-680286 GCA_001685075.1 Bramus lutescens | reverse complement strand
CGCCACACACTTACTGTGAACTTTTGGAAGACACCTAACTTTAAATACGAGAATTTCTTTGTGAGATATCCTGAGCCTCAAATCCCAGCTTTATGGAGTTTAAAACGTTGCTCTGTTTGAAGTTGTTAGGCTTTAGCTAATTGAGTACAGGAATTCATCTGTTAATAGCAGAGCTGCTACTTGAGTAGTTAAAGGTACCCTGTGCTTGACAATAATGAAATTGCATCCGCTCATCCAAAGAGAGATCATCTCATTAAGACAGAGGTTATGAAGAAGAGCAAGGCTCTGCATCTCTCTCCCTAGAGGAGTTATGTCTTATTTACCTAGAGAGAGAGAGAGACAGAGAGACAGAGAGACAGACAGAGAGACAGAGACAGACAGAGACAGAGACAGAAGTTCTGTATAGCTGCTTGGGTTTAAGACTTTGTCCCTTAGTTTAGAAGAGCTTGTTTAGTGCTGTGTACTTTGATCTCTGAGAACATATCCCAGGTGGTAACAGGTCACCTGGATACTTATCATAATGCTAATTTTGTATGTTTGTGTCTGTATGTGGCAAACATGTGCCTATGTGCACGCGTGTGTGCCTATGCTATGGAGGTCAAACGTCAGCCTTCAGTGGCATTGCCCACTGTGTTCCTTTGAGATTGGAGTTCTTCCTTTTCTCTGAAACTTGTCTGTTTGGCAAGACTGGACAGCAAGCCTCAGAACTCTACCTATCTCTGCCTCTTCATTAACGGGATGATAGGTGTGTGTCACTGTTTCTGGGGTTTTAAAAATGTAGTTTATGGGGATTAAACTCAGGTCTTTGTGCTTACATATAAAGCACTCACTGACCGGGTCAGTTCGTGAGTCATGGCTTTGCTGTGAACAGCATTATAACATGGAATATGTAAGGATAACGTTTCAGACACTGTATGTATTAGAGTCTGCTATTTCTCCAGCCTGGTGGATAGCACAGAAGGAAGGGGTGGGGGGCATGACAGAGGATTACTACAAAAGAAGCCCTAACTTCAGATAGAAAAGTACATCTACTTTCTTGAAATCATATTTAATTTTTATACCTTGTAAAACAGTTATGCTTCTAAGTACTTGAAATTCTAATAATCTGGTTTTCTTTCTCAGGTGTGTCCTCCTTAAGTATTCAGTTTGCCAAACTCCCAAAGGGATTGAAGCATTTAAACCTATCTAGAACCTCATTGTCACCTAAAGGTACAGTATATGTGATATACTCATATTGTGTCTCTGACTGCTGTACCTGTCGCTTTTGACCATCACTCTGATATGTAATTGATTAAATATGCAAATTATATTATGATGGTAGTTTTAATGTAAAGCTATTGTACAATTCAAATTTGATCATCTAAACTTAAATGACTTCTTTGTAGAAAATAATTTTTAAATTTATGTGCAGTCCTAATTGTTCAAGCTTTGACCCAGGGAGTGCTGGCTGCCTCTAGTCTTGTGGCTCACTTTCCTTCTTGGTTCATTTTTGGCAAAAGATGTTGACTTCCCCAGCTTTCAGAGTGAACATCTACTTCACACAGAGGCACTGGGGCTTGCTGTGAGTCACCGCCATAGTCCCCAATTCCAGTCTCTGTTCTGTCCCCAGAAACGCTTTATTTTTCCCTCAGGTCTGCCCCCTCCCCCGTTATTTATCTAGTCACTCCTCAGACCCTGTCCCTTCTGTTGCTCTGCCTGCAGTGATATTAAGTTACAACAGTATTAGAAAAGCCCTCCCCCATCTCTTCATTTGTCTCCATGCTCTGCTTGGTGCCTGAACACCTTTTCATCTCCAGATACTTGCAGAGCTTCAGTTACCCGACAAAAATCTTCATCTGTGGGGGTCTCTGCTTCAATAGACTTCCCACTCCTGAGACCCCCAGAGTCACTTGCTCTTCCATTTGTCTACTTGTGGATCACACCCTGGATATTTCTGTCTCAGTTCTGTCCTTTCTATGAGAATGGCTCCCCTTGGGTTCGTGCTGCTCTTGAGTCTGAATCTTCCTGGCACAAAGCCTGTGCTATTGAAAGGTTCAATGAGGCCATTTCCTAAGTGGCATTCTCTGCTCTCTATCAGTCATTTCAGAATACTTGTCGTTGAAGCCCGGCTTTCCCACATCCTGGGAACTGCCATCCTCATCCCTATTCCCCATTGACTTGTGAGATAGAAATAAATCGCCATTTTTTCATAGTAGTGGTGTCCAATGAGTTAATCAACATGGTATATTTCCAGGCACTTTAATAAATACTGCCAACAGCTGCCACTCCCTTCCATGATTGCAGTCATTGTGCCGTCACTATCACACTCACTGTCACACTCAGTATCACCATCGTTATCTCACTTATCACCCTTATTATCACTGTCACCAAAACATCACTATCATGGTCTGCTGTCACCCTCATTGCCATTGCTATGACCATTACTCTCACTGTCACTTCTATGGTCAGAGTCACCATCACCACTGTTGTCATTGTCACCCTCACTATTGCTGTCACTGTGGGCACCACCATTGCTATCACTGTCGTGATCACCATCCATACCTCTCTCTTACCATAACCATCGTCACACACACTATCAGAATCATTGTCAATATTACCACTATCAGTGTGACTATCGGGGACAACTGCCACCAGCGGTACCTTCACCATCTACTTCAAGATCATTACCACCACCATGGTGTGCTGTCATGGGTTACTACACACTTTTAGTTAAACCTAGGACAACTTACATACGCCTACTGCCAGTGAAGTGAACCGCTACCTCTGACATCTGGCCACTCTCTAACTTTCTTTTTGAAGCTCTTCCCTCCCAACTCCCCTTCCCTACTTGCTCCTCCCCATGCTACATGGCACGTCTCTCTGTTTTTAACATACATTTTGGTTTTGTAGTTTCTGGCTGGTAGAAGCATGATTCATCCAGTGCTGTGCTTGACATCATCCCTGTCTCAGTGGTCACCATGACTGCACTTCAGTTAATTGCCAGCAGCTCTGGGTAGTGACCCATCCAGTCACACATTATTCTGATTATAGAATTACACTAGGAGTGTTTTGGAATTGCATTTGATTCATAAATCTTACCATCTCATGTTCCTATACTTGTGTACCCCTGTTTAACACTAGCTTGTTAGTGTTGACTAGCGTGTCAACTACTAGCGAGAAATTTCTCTAGGTCAGTGTTAGCTGATCTGGTTCCAGGAACCACATACAGGTCCCAAGCTAAGATTCACTTCTTTCATTGTTCCCCTTATACTCAGAGATTGAGTCTCAGAAGATCCATTTTCTGATAATTATCAACTTATTGTCATATTTCTGGCAAAAACTTTAAAGATGCTGTTAGGTTAAGTAAGTAGGCAAAAATTATTTTTAATTTCGTCACTATTTGGGCCCAACGTTCCTGCTGTTTTCTGACGTCTGTACGTGCCTGCAGAGCTACATGCGCTGTGTTTGATGTTTCACAAGCTGTTGCCATTCAGTGCATTGTGATTGTTGTTGTTGGTAAACATGCTCACTTTTAGGGACCACAAGATGATCCTGCTTATAGAGTGACACTATGTGATTTGTTTGAATAATGGGCCACACACATAGCTAAGTTCTCCAGCAGTGCCAGTGTCATTGATGTAATTTTGCTTATTTCCTGAATTTCCTTTTTAGGATAAATTTCCTTAAATAGAATTACTAGCTTAAAGAATATGTGCTTATTTAGAATTTTCATGTCTCTTACCGCTTTCTCCTTGGAGTGTTTTGTATAAATTTGTTTATATTCTCTCCACCACTAAATATTATTTTCCATTTTCACCATCCCCCTGCTTTCTTGAGATACAGTTTTCATGTAGTACAATTCGACCTTGAACTCCTGATTGTTCTCTTCCTCTGTAACTCAGGGAGGCTACTAATTCATGGCAATCCTCCTGTCTCAGCCTCCAGAGTGCTAGGGTTATGGTCATGAGCTGCTGTGGCAGATGCCCTTTTTGTTCTTGGAAACATGTAAGCGTTCAGTGTTCTCTTTTTCTCTAGTGGTGGTTCTCAACCTTCCTAACGCTGTGACCCTTTAATCCAGTTCCTCATGTTTTGGTGACCCCCGACCTTAAAATTATTTTCACTGCTACTTCATAACTGTAATTTTGCTACTGTTATAAAGCATAATGTAAATGTCTGTGTTTTCTAGCGGTCTTCAGAGGTCACGGCCCACATGCTGAGAACCACTAGCTTAGGGCATCTCCCCCACTTTTCCTTGGTCTTTTGTGTATCTTCTTGGAATGTTGCCATTTGGCATTCTTGGTTAGTTTTCTATTTACAGTGCTTTTTTTCTTAATGTATGGAAGTCCTCTATATATACTAATGTGCAACAAATATAGGGGCACAGTGATCATCTGTCCTTTGCAAGACAGGCTTTGGTTCTGAGGTAGCCTGTCCCTCATGTCCTGTCCCCATGTTCTATCCCTCCATTGTGGCAGGAGTAGGTAGCTGCACTGGCTAAGAAAGGTTCTTTTGTGCCCTTGGGTGAGGACAGCCTGGTCTGCCTGAATCTGTCCCAGCTACTGCTTCCATGCTTGTATCTTCCATATAATGCAGGAGTCTGTACCAAAATGTGTGCTTTGAGAATTAGCATTGTTTTATAAAATAGGATCTGTAGAATTTTAAATTGTCCTTTTAGGATGTGTGTCTTGAACTGTTCAATTTGAAACATACTGGTTTCTTAATGGCGCATATGCAGGTCCTGAAAGGTTTTGAGTTTTGCAACCGTAGCTTTAAGTTTCTACTAAGTGTGACATATTTTAGTTCCTAGAAAACATGTATATTCATGGTTCCATAATAGATGATAGATTTTTTTTAAACTCTCCCACGGTTCCCACCTCATGCAGCTTCTCTCACCCCAGACACTCACTGCTTGATGGCTTTCTGGACCCACACAGGCATCCTGCTGGCTGGCAGATTATGTCAAGGCAGGACCATCTGGAGCCACCTTTTCCAGCTGTAAACTCTCCAATCATGAATACCAAGCATCATCAGAATCCCACAATAACCAGAGTCGAGGATGGCATGCCAATCTGTGCTGCATTTGGGTCGTAGGAGCCCGAGTTTCTCCAGTGCTATAGTTTTGAAACTTCCTGTTATTCCTGAGCTTACTAACACAGGCCTCATGTAAAAACGTAGGCTCAGGAAGAGGGAGGGATCACCCTTCTGCCTTTGGAGCATCCTCTGGAGTCTAGTCAGAGTTTGGCTATCTGCCAGGTACCCACACTTGCCAAGGGACTCTTTGCTGTCAGGATTAATTTGGTCTTCTCATTTTGGAATTTATTGGGTTTTATAATACTTCACTTAAATATATGACTTCATAAATGATTTTTCTCGATGGAAGTCGAGTCCATCTAGTTTAGGCTCAGTCAATGCATTAAAAAGAGAATGGTAAACACTGAAGGCTGGGGAAATGGCTGGGGAGGAAACAAAGCACTTTCCTTGTAGATGTGAGGTCTGGAGTTTGATCTTCAGAACCTACAAAACAAAACAAAAATGCAAGCCTGGTGGCATATATTTGTCATCCCACACTGAGGAGGAGGAGCTAGGCGAATCCTTGTGGCTCATTAACTGGTCAACTTAATCTAACTGGTGATCCCTAGGTCAGTAAGACATCGCGTTTCAACAAACGAGGTGGGCTTCTTCCCGGGTTGACCTATTGCCTCCACATGAACACATATACACACACATACACATGCACATGAAAGTGCACACACACAGAAAGATGAATATGGATGACAAGATAAAGAAAGGATGTTGGTCATTTGCACTTTGATTTAGATTCTATATAATGTGCACACCTTTGTTATAGATAGTTAATTTGGGATGCTACTGCAGGTTCTGGTAACTGTTAATCCTACCTCCTTGTACTGGATGCTCTCGATCCTTGTATGGCTGGTGGCAGTTGCCTCAGTGGATCCTGAGGATGCTTGTCCTCAGGGTTTGTGGGGTATTAGAGCTTGATTCCAGCTTCTCCCCATCCATGTGCCATGCCCCTTATATAAAGTAGCATAGCCTTTGTGTATAACCCACACACATCTTGCTGTGTCCATCTGAGGTCATCTCTAGATTATTTATAAACCTGCTATAATGTAAGTCTGTGTAAATAGTTATTGTCTTAGTTTGCTTTCTATTGCTATGATAAAACACTAATCAAAACCACCTTAGGTAGGAAAAGTTTTATTTAGCTTATAGATCATCAGAGAAGCCTGGGCCAGGTAGAACTCAAGGCAGGAGCCTATAAATATATAGTATCACCTTGGGTATGCTGATGGAGAAAAAAAGTCCATGCTTGCTCAGTATATAGGCCTCTTTTGTTTCTGGGTTTTTGAGAAGAGTATTAGTATATAACTCAAAGTTACAGTGGCTTTTTCAGGGGGGAGCAGTTCCATATAGGCTGGTCTTGCATCAAACAATATAGTTCAGGCTGCCTTTTGAACCCTTGGCAATCCTTTTTTACCTCAGCTTCCCCAGTACTGGATGTCAGAATGAACTGTCACTCTAAAGAAACAAAACAAAGAACTTTGGAATATTTTGTGATGGTTGGCTGCATCCACAGATGCAGAGCCCACAGGCATGAAAACCTCCTGTGTTGATCTGTCTGCGTCTGCCACTGAGCTAGCTTGTATATGGTCAGGTAGAAATCTTTGAGCCTCAGACACCTCTGTCTAGTGAATGTTAGGCTTTCCAAAAAGAATTTTGGTAAAAAAAATTCTCTCTCTCTCTCTCTCTCTCTCTNTATATATATATATATATATAATGCACATACATATACATATATATAATGCACACACATATACATACACGTATATGTATGTATGTAGCACTGTTCTGGAATTTAACATTTATCATTATGGGCTCTAGATTCTTGCAGGACAAAAAATGTGTCTGTATAACTCTACGTGTTATAAGCAATAAATGTTGAGTTGATAGCCAAGGAATTCTTCTTTATACCTGCTTGAAATATTTCTCAATGCATCTGTCTCTGCTTTTTCCACACCTCAGTGTTCAATCTCCCTTGAGCTCAGGGGCCCTTTACAGGTTCCCTTTGGAATGATCACCCCTCGGCTTAGTTAAGTTCAGCTTGAGCTTTCTCTGAATATAAAACTTTATAGTGCGTTAAATGAACGTTGTCACTTTTAGCCAGGCATGGTGGTCTGATCCTGTGATCCTAACACGCAGGAGGCAGAGGCCGGAGGATTACTTCCTGTCTGAGTTTGCCCTGGGATACCTAGTGGATACCTGTTTCTAACAACAAAAGGAAGCAGTCTTTTTGATTCCTTCACATCATGGGGATTTCATCTCACTGTTTACAAATCCACGTCAATCCCAATTTTACCTTGAACAGAAATGCACTTGGAGCAATATATTCTTCTGTCAAGTTCCCAATACTTAAGTAGCATGATTGACCAGTATTTGCCTGTGTATCATTTAAATACTATCTGCTATGTTAAGAATCATCTGGTAGGATTGAATGTGGGCTCAAGATCATCAGCTAGGTGGCTTTTGTCACTCTGGGACTTGAAAGTAAAACACTTTCTGTTCTTGTATAAATTGGAAGACTGAAGCACAGGTTGTCTGTGAGAAGTCTGGCTCCCCAGAGGGGTTCTCCAGGAGCCCAACATCAGTGGTCCCCTCCAAGAACAGGTCTGGCCAGTTCCAGTTGACTCTAGGGCTGTTTCTGGAAGCTCATGAGCCTCATTATGTTTCTTAGAGTGGACGCTGAGCTTGGATGGTTTCTCTTGTTGCAGGGGTGAACAGCCTTTGTCAGTCCCTCAGTGCCAACCCTCTGACTGCCTCTACCCTCACCCACCTGGACCTCTCAGGGAATGCTCTCCGTGGAGATGACCTCTCGGTAAGATTTCCTTTCCTCTCCAAGGGCCTGCCATCCTTTCTAACCCTGTCACCCCAGCTTGTTCCTCCACCACGCTCTCAATCGCCACACTTTACAATCATGTTCAAAGCTCGTGAAATGTTGTGAGAACTCCAGACCCTGCCTCAATTGAATGTAGTCTTGTTGATAATATTAAGTTGCTTTTTTACTTAATGGTGCTGAGGTCACATCCTTTTTTGAAACAGTTTCATCAAATAGCATTGTTGGGATACTGGTGCCATTTGTTTGTTTTGAGAGAAGCTGTCAGCCTAGAACTCATCATGTATCAGAATGCTGGCTTCTAGCTCAGGGTGATTGTCCTAACTCAGTCTCTTCAGTGTTGAGATTGAGCCACGCGCCCACCTTTTCTTAGTCTCAGACTCGTCCATAAATAAGATAAAAGTAGTCAGGTGCTACTCATTAGAGTTTGATTCTGAAGGCATAAGTAAGTAAGTAAGTAAATAAATAAATAAATAATTTCCTCTCAGTTCTAGCAAATGTTTTACATACTTGCATAGCAATATAAATGTTCAACAGATCTTCCTGTTGTGTGGCGGGATAGTTATATGTTCATTACATGGTAAAGGGTCCCTTCTAGTCACCATGCTAGAGTTTAAAAGAAATCTGCCTTTGACAACACGGCATGCAGATCTTGAGCGTTTGGAAAGGGCTTTCATTCGTGTACTCCTACTCCACAGAGATGCGAAACACCTGGATTTATTCTCATTTCTTTTGTTTTACTTTACCTATAAGGCAGGGAATGAAAAATGTAAGCTGTGTATGTGTGTGTGCGTGCATCTGCATGCGTGCGTGTGTGCATGAGTATGGGTGTATTTAATTTGAGTCCCCCTTCACACTTGAAATCATTTTAGCAGAGCTTGTTTCTGCTGCCTTGATTTTCAATTTTTCATTTCTGGTGTCCATTGATGATCCTTAAATCTACTTCCTCCCAAGAGAAAGCAAAGAGATCCATGGGAAAGGCCACAGCCTTCATGGTGGCACTGTGAAGGGTAAATGAGCTGGAATGGTAGATGTGGCAGCACATTCCTAGTGTTCAAGAGGCTGAGGCAGGAGGATTGTATTAAGATTGAGGGCAACCTGGGCTATAAAGTGAGTTCCAGGCCAGTCTGGGTTACAGAGTAAAACCTAGTCCCAAAAAATAGAATAAGAGAGGTGGCTCAGTGGTTAAGAGTGCTTACTATTCTTGCAGAGGACCTGGGTTCAGATCTCAGCACCCACATGACTGCTAACAACCATCTATATAATACTAGTTCCAGGGGTTCTGATACCATCTTCTTATTTCTATGGGTTCCTCTGTGCATGAATACGGTGCACATGCATACACTCATGAGCATACTCGTAAAATAAATAAATAAATAAATAAATATTTTTAAATAAGATAAATTAATCAAAAGCAAAGACAAACAAAGAGGCTGATATTAAGTAATAAGATTCATCCATAATAGGAACACAAATAATGATTTCAGACAATGAAACAGCTCCACGTTTCCTGGTTCAGGGTACAACTTGTCCCAGATAGATAGCCTCTGGGTACAGTGGAAGTTCAGGGTATGGCTTGTCCCAGATAGATAGCCTCTGGGTACAGAGGATTGCAGTGAGGGGCTGAGTGACATGGGCTCCCAGCCAGGGACACCGAAATTCTAGAGCCCTCATCAGGTGCAGACTGACTTGGCCTGCTTTCTGGGAAAGCCACACATTAAGGGCCCCATCATTACTTCAGGGAGGAAGAGCTCCCCCAACTGGTAGAGGGAAGCAAAACCACACCAAAATAAAGGGGCCTTAAGGAAGGTCTCTGAAGCTGGAACTGGGAACTTCGTGTAAACAAAGGTAAAATATTTCTGCTGAACCAGACTCTGCCACCATGTAATCTGTTCTGGGCCTCTGATTACTCCAAAGCATCTGCAGGTTTGTGTTCACTTTAACTCCTTGCTGGAGTGAGTTTTCTGAAGTACCATAGAGTCACACTGCCTCATTTAATGAGTGTTGGCTCAGTCTGTCAGCATAAGCTTGTGTGTGCTTTCACCGGGTGCCACCCAGGGAAGCAGATGAGAAGAGAAGGTTGTCACCTGGGGCAAGAAACTTGGACTGTGTCATTGGGGAATTCTGGCTCCTGTTTACTCCGGGGAAATTAAAGGATATCAAAGGGATTTATTTAATTGTTCTTATGCCCATTCAAGGTTGTGGTGTGTGTGGGGGGGTGTCAGGAAATTTTAGGCAAAAACAAAACAAGAAATTTTAGCAGTACTTTAGTTCTGCGTTCTTTTCTTCTGTTTTCATAATTGTTTCATCAGAACAATCTTGTTAGATTTTTAGAAGTCACTAAGGATAGAAAAATCATTATATTGGAGAAAAGAGAACATAGCCTGAGACCATCTATGGCTCAAATTCAAATAGTATTTTCCTCAATACTTTGACTCGATTTTGATGGAGTAACTGCAATCCAGATGGTGTTCCAGACTAAGAAGTTAAAGTTATTTGGCAGTGCTCAAATTAGATAATAAAAATTAAATTAATCAAGAGAACAATGTCACGTGGCAGTAAGATTCCTCTTGGCCTTTTTTTATTTGTTTGTTTGTTTGTTTTTTGCCTGTGTAATTTTTCTTCACGTGCCCTTTGGGTTTTTCTCCTAGGGAAGGGGATGGAATAACGGCAAGTCTGCAAACCCGAGAAGCAGTCAAGAAGGTCGGGGCATGCGGGTGACTGTGTTTTGAAGCGTCACCTTGCATGGCGGTGTGTCTTTCTAGAGCCTAACATTCCCTCTTTTGCTTCTTTCCAGCACTTGTACAATTTTTTGGCCCAGCCCAACACCATCGTTCACCTGGACTTATCTAACACAGAATGTTCTCTGGAATTGGTAATGCTCTTTCTATGCCTTGGGCTCTCAGGATGCCTCTCTGATGGGGTGGAGGCCCGTCTCTTTAATAAAGTATTCCCATGGGCCTAGGATTCTAGGAAGTGACGACGTCCATCCGTTTCTTCTTCAGGTGTGTAGCGCTCTTCTCCGGGGGTGCCTTCAGTGTCTTGCTGTGCTCAATGTCTCCAGGTCCGTCTTCTCTCACAGGTATGGCTGTCTCCTTGCTACCGTTGCTGTCTTAGAGCCACTTCTGCTGATGAGGTGTGAGGTTAGTGAGCATAGAGTGATTGATGGCAGGAGAACTGGTTGTTGCTTAAGACAGAGTCTCACACTGTAGCCTGGTTTCAAACTCACGCCAGTCTTCCTGTCTTGACCTCCCAAGAGCCCGGATTACAGGTTTGTAGACCATCATACCTGGCTTGGGAACTAAATCTTGTACGTGGAAGATGGTCTTAAATCATAGCTGTGTTTGGGTCTTGAAAATTAAAGGGTTTTGTTGTTGTTGTTGTTGCATCTTAAAACACAACTTAAGGGGCCTTGTCTATAATGTTAGCCTTCTTATATGAACTATAGATATGTGCATGGATTCATATATTTGGTCAAGTATTAATATACTCTCTTAATATAGTACAATCCTTTTTAAAATGTCTATAGCTTCTTCTCAGTGATGAGGTTAGAAGAAAATATGTATGGCTTCTGGAAACAAACAAGAATGGTCACCTTGGAGCTCCCGGTTGTGATATATGGGAGGGGAGGGCTAATTATAGCATCCTGGTTCCACTGACATCTCACGAGACTTAGACTTGCTGACACAGAACATCAGATGCAGTGAGGATTTGTGAACACCGGCCACTTTGCATTGAGTGAGTGATGAAAAGCACTTGAGCTCATAGGTGCGGCATCTCTGGCCATTCTGTGCATTAGTCCCGTTCAACCCTCACCCTGCAGGACCGTGAACACATGCCATCAATTATCTTCTGCCCATTATACTCTTTAGTGATCTGGGGTACTGCCTAATAGTAGTGTTTTCTCCATATTTGCTAGTTAATCTTTTAAAAGGCTTCTCTATTCAAGAGAATAACCTGACGTATTTGGAAAATTTCTTTTGGTGGCATGCTTTATTCTATACTGTGCCTTGCAAATATATCAATATACATTTCCAAATACTCTGGGTCCATTATTCAAGAGTGATATGGACACTTCCCATATGATGACACATGCCCGTAATGCTAGATGGTGGAGACAGGGGAGTTGGGAGTTCAAGGTGTTCCTCAGTCACATATTGAGTCTGAGAATAGCCTAGACTACATAGGACTCTGTCTCAAGCAAGCAAACATAACCGAATAGAGAGAGGAAGAGATGGGCCCTTTTACATACCAAAAATATGCTTCCAAATCCTCAACAGAGTGTACTTAGAGAATGTCAAAGTCTGGGAGACAGCATGGTGAGAGAGTGTTCAACCTGGCTGTCCTGTCTTATACGTTTAGAGGCAGGTCACGAAGCCTCACTTTGACAGAGCTGTAATTGACTGAGGAACTGAATTACAGGATGACAGCTCCACTTATAAAGGTTTCTGTATAATCAGCTCTTTTAGGTTCAGTCACTGTGGTTTCTGCCATGACGGTCTTCAGTGGCGCTGTGCTTTGCGTGTAGCAGAATGGTGCTAACACATCGCCTTGTCATCCAGATGAAAGATTGTGATTAAACCATTAATACTCAGCACCTTGCTTAGATAGACTCCTGGGAAGCACTTGGTAACTCTGTTAAGATTAGTGAGTGCATACTGAGGCATAGATTGTTAGCCAGGCTCATCAGATTTTGCTCCCAAATGATTTCATAGTTGTGCCCATCAGGAGAGGCTGGGTAGTTCTGAGGGTCCCATGTGGGCTGACCCTGTCACCTTCAGCCTGGGAGGAAGCATCCTTTATCTGGAAGATGGAACAGAGGGGGGGCAGGGCAAGCCTGGCAGTGTGTGTCCTGGCTCAGAAAGCTGCCTTCTGAGAGTCACATCAGATCCTTTTACATTCTACTGGTGGCCGAGGCTCACAGGGCTAAGCCGCCTGTCACTGGAGCGGTAAGAGGTCACTGTCTATTTCTCATAAAGGGAAGTGAATATTAGGGAATGTTCGAACAACCCCAAAGCAGAGAAGCAGGAATAGAAGGATTTCAAAATAGCAATGCAAACTGCACTTACTTACCAAAATAAATAAATAAATAAATACATAAATAAATAAATAAAATAAGCAGGACTATACAAGCTGGCAGGCTCTACTGTTTGGAAGCAGCTCTCTGAAATATCTAATGTCATGTATCTGACCAGAATCCTGCTTATTACTAGTTGACTTTTTTCCTTCTCAGGTCAAGATTCCTATGACTTACATTAATTTTTTCTAATAGCTGGAGATTTTCACGTTTTAAGACATTGATTTAGAAGCTCTCAAGTATCACAGGTTTTTAAAGACCTCTGCACATGCAAAATGCTGGTGAATATTATGTGGCAGACCTAGACCCCTGAGGTGCCTGCAGCCCTCTGTATGATTTGCAATAATTTAAGTGGCATCATGGGCTTCAGCTAAGTGCTTCTTAGTGCTGAGCCAATCCCAGTTCTCAGAGAATGGAGCAAGATAAGCCTGCACTCTTTGCTGTGGGTGTTTCAGGCGAGTTCCTTTGCAAGCCATTATAGTACGGCTTTGATTCAGGAGCACGGCTTGATCCAGTTTTGACTGACATAGCAAGACGAAGCATTGTCCAACCACTTCATTTTCTGCTTTGTCTTTATTCGACAATTTTGGCCTGCAATGATTAGGTTTAAAGTGTGAATGTGGTAGACATGGGCTACTGGTCATGCAGGCGCGATGCCATTCAGTTGTGCTATTCCTCAGTTCCAAATCAGGTCACCCTCTCATTGAGTCCACCTGTTTGACCGGCATTCGGTCCATAGTAAGAGTAAAGATGACTTCAAGACAAAACTAGCTGTGG
Source organism: Bramus lutescens (assembly GCA_001685075.1). Taxonomy (NCBI): domain Eukaryota; kingdom Metazoa; phylum Chordata; class Mammalia; order Rodentia; family Cricetidae; genus Bramus; species Bramus lutescens. The sequence goes on along the minus strand of LOEQ01000028.1, from coordinate 666,544 downwards.
TGGTGTATTCCTATTCCCCAGCACTTGGGAGGTGCAGACGGGAGGCAGAGGAGTTTGGGGTTGTCTTTAGCTATATAGTAAATTTAAGAGCAGTCTGGGTTGCAAGAGACTGTCTCAAAAAACAGCTGGATCTGTGACTCAGCAGCAGAACACTTGCCTCTAGTGCATGGAGTTATAGGTGGAGTCTCCAGTACTGTCAAAAGTCAAGAGGCAAACATGCAAATGAACTATCACTAAGCACACTGCCCAGTGCAGCGTCAGTCTGCACCACGGATACCGTCCAGGGGCAAAGGTTAATGAATGAACCTTAATGAATAACACATAATTCTAACCTCCTTTTTTACATGTTTCTTGAAGATTAGTGGACTAAAATACAATGAGTTTATTAGATATCAAGAATAGGAATAAATTGTTTTGTGAGTTTTAGGCCCTTAATTAAGTTAGCATTTAGACACTTGTTTCTTCTTTAAAGGTCTATTGGAGATATGACTTTGTAGATCTCATGTCTGCATACCCAGTAAGCAGGACAGATAGAAGATAACCACTTGTTTGATGCTTGTTTTTTTTTTTTTTTGTCTTTTTTCCTAGGAAAGGAAAGGAAGTCCCCTTATCTTTCAAGCAGTTTTTCAGCAGTTCTCTGGCTTTGATGCAAATCAATCTTTCAGGCACGAAACTGTCTCCGGAGCCCTTGAAGTGAGTGGTTCATCTGTTGTCTTGAGAGCTTTTACAGCTACAGTAATGTGGCAGAAGGAAGGCTGAACACGCCTACGAGAAAGCCTTCTGAGGCAGGAGAGTGACTCATAAGCTCATAGGTTGACAGTATTGGGCACAATGGGTGTTGCTGTATCTCCTATTAGTCTTTCTGTGACTTTTGGCCTTTTATAAAAGCTGTCACATAAAGGTTGTGTCCTGGGCATGTGTAGAAAGAGCACAGTGAACCCCATTCATGTGTAGTTAATGTGGAAAAGTGAGGAGCGCTTGAGATAGTATCTCAGGTACCACTGTCTTTTTAAACCTCTGTCCAGCCCATTTTGGTTACATTCTTTTGTATATACCTTAACCAATGCTTAACTATTCCTACAACTACTAATAGTCGGATGTACTATATATCATACATATATATGTATATATACACATGCATGTGTGTACATATATACATATACACGTCACACACACAGACATACTCAAGGACATCAGTTTGTAGCAAGATAGTTATGGAGGTGAAATAGGTGACATCTGGCTGGTGAGGTGGCTCAGCAGGAGTAAGCTCTTGCCATACAATCCTGACAACCTGAGCTTCGCAGGATCCATGTGAAGGTGGAAGGAGAAAACTGGCCCCCAAAAGTTGTCCTCTGACCTCCATATATGTGTTGTGACATATTCATACAACATTCACACATGCTCATACGTGTGTGAATGGAAAGAGAGAACTGACTACTCTGTCCTCTTTGTTCACTTTGGCATATGCACGCACACACACACACACACACATATGCGCATGTACACACCCTTCAGGGTCAGTATCCTACATATATTCTTTTGCACTTTAATCATATTGTTGGCATACTCATTCAGCTAACATTTATTTTGAACCCATCACATGCTTAGTCCTTTTTGCCTGTAGAGTAGATTAGGAGACTGGCATGTTCAGGATAATTTTGGTGTACACAGTATTTGAATCTTTAATTATTGCTGACCCTTGTACATGTAGAATAGCTGTCCATTGGCTACTGTGGAGTTCTCACTGTGTGCCCAAGGCCTGAGAATTGCTGCAAGGACAAACTCTAAGAATCTCCCTTTTGGTCCTATATTCCCTTTACCCTCACATTCTATGGGGTGGAGGTCCTCTCCCTGGGTGGAGGTCCTTTCTCTGGGATCAGATGTTACTCCAGGTAGGAAATGCCTGGTAGGAAATGGTTAGTGTGTGCACTCTCTGCCTTGTGTCCTGGTCAGTTTCACATTTGGCTCTTTCCTTTCTGCTGCCTAAGTTTATCCTGAGGTCTTACTGAAGATTTTTTTCAGTTTGTGGAATTTATTTTTTATTTTTTTATCATGTTCTTACATTTATCTATTTAGTGCGTGTGTGTGTGTGTGTGTGTGTGTGTGTGTGTGTGTGCCTGAGTATATGGTATATGTGTAGAGGTCAGAGGACAACTTGCAGGAACTGAGTCTGTCAATCATCAGAGTGACTGGAATTGAACTCAGGTCATCAGACCTGGCAGCAGGTGCCCTTACCCACAGAGCCTCCGTTCTGTAGAATTTAAGAGCTGCTTGGCACATGTTGATCCAGGTGTGCTCAACTGTATTGGACTTTACAGGACTGACTTGGAGCGGTGGAATCAATCCACTTTTGAGTTTTGATATCTGGGCAATGTACCAGTCCCCTCAATCTGCGAACAAGAGATGGCATCTGCATTGTCCTGCAGATGGCTGGACTGCCAGGATCCTGGGCACAGCTACAAGACACAGGCCTCCTCATCTCCAGTGTGTCTGTATCCTTACCTGCACATTCTGTTAAGTGACTTAACAAACTCATCTGGCTCTCATTTTGCTCTCTGGAAAACTGTGGGGCCCGACGCCCTCGCTGTCTATTCCTTAGGGAAAGCCATTCTCACTGTGCTACACTAATAGCAATCACCTAATAATATTCCATAAGGATCATTAAAGCTGTTCACAAGCAGATGCAGGTGGGACTTTATCTACGATGAACACAATTTGATTTCAGTATGCAATTAGGTGGGCTGTGGGTTTATTTGCATAGGAATAGCAGTATTTTCAAGGCTTGCATTTATGATGGAGTCACCTCCTGTCAGAGAGAAGAATGCAGAAGTGTCACGTGCCCACGGTTGTCAGAGACAGGATGCAGATGGCATTTTCAAAAAGTGAGAGGGTGCTTGGTGTCTGACCCGGGTTTCAGAAACTGTATTCATTCTCCAGGCTTTATTCAGTGTGCTTGCTCTCTCTCTCTCTGCGTGTGTATGTGTGTGTGTGTGTGATTGCTTGTGATTGTGTGTGATTGCTTTGTGTGGATGAGAATGCTAACACATGCATATTGTCATTCTTCATGTGAAGTTGTGCCTAATATGTGTGCCTAATATGTGTGTTTCCTTTTCTCAGGGCACTGCTCTTGGGCCTGGCCTGCAATCATAGCTTGAAGGGGGTCTCTCTGGACCTCAGCAACTGTGAGGTAAGACCACCCTGACAGCACACTAGAGCAGACATTGTTTTCGCGTTCTTCCTGGCAAAAGGGGATACTGTGATTCCACAGGGAGAAATGAAGTAGAAAAACACATTATACAAGTGTCACATATTCTGTCCTTTGCAATTTTATCTACAAGTCACCATTGAACACCTTCCCAATTACATTTAAGAATGCTTTTAATGACTTTCCCCCTCATTCTTAGTGCCTGTTGCCTGAGTGTTTTATGACAAATCCCCATGATCCAAAGTCATAAACTAGCTGCACCGTCGTGAAATGTAGCACACCGCAGTGCTTTCAGGGGACGGATGTGCAGAGCTGATTTTGGATTTGTAGGATGTAAAACAGAATGGCTCTCTTCTTATTAACTCTTTTTAATATCTTAGCTTAAGACAGGTGCTCTCAAACATCTCTTGAAATTACACGGAAGCTCTGAGTGCTTCCAGTCGGGGAACCCTTGGAGAAGAGCTGAGGCTAAAGTGTGTATTAGAGGACACTTAGACTTTCCTCTTCTGGGAACTGTCAGTTCATGTGGAGATCATCAAGACAATCAGCCTGGCTTTGCCCAGTGTGTCCTCCCCGTCTCTCCTTCCTGGGCTGTCTCTTCTCCTGCTTGTGCCTTTAGGTTTACTCTGCCACGGTCCCCACTAGCCCATCTCCTCCTTAAGGCCACCTCTTTGAGGACCTAAGTCAAGGCCAATCTTCCTAATAGACCCATCAGACTGTCATCCTAGGTGGCTTGGCTGATGTATTAGTCACTCTGCTCATTTCTGTGGCAAACATCTGACAAAGGGAACTTAAGGAAGCCAGGTGTTTATCTTGGCTCACTGTTCAAGGCTGCAGTCAATCATCTCAGGAAGGTATGGTGCAGAGAACCAAGCAGCTGTGACGCTGTTGCCATAGCCAGGAAGCAGGCAGTAATGGATGCTGGTGCTGTTTGTTTTATCTTCTTCACTAAATCCAGGACCTCCAATTCAAGGGCTGGTTCTGCCTATATCATGTGAGACTTTTTTTTTTTTTCTGGGAATGCCCCCCGCCCCCGGCATGCCCAGAACTTTGCCTTCTGGGTGATTCCAGTTCTGGTCTGGGTTGATAATGTAGATGAGCCATCACTGATGACATCACTGAATTTCTGTGTTTGTGTGTGATAGAATATTAGCGTTCCCCTAGTAAGATGTCACAAGATCCAAAGGAACTCTTGTTAGGGAAATACGCTAAGTCACCCTCTTTGGCTGTTCCTGTCTGTCTCGCTGCCTATCATTTCTTAGTTGAGATTCAGCCCTACACGATTATAAAACTGGCTCTTGTTTGCTTTCCTAGCATGGTTATGGCTTTCTGGAGGGCATTGTTTGTGTCATACTTACATGGTCTTCCTTACTGATTCACCAAATACCAGGCACCAAGCCAACACTAGATACTGAGATTTATACACACAGTGTGTGTGTGTGTGTGTGTGTGTGTGTGTGTGTGTGTGTGATATAAAGAGTCTAGAAATTGACAAGACTGAAATTGTTCTATATGAAATATCAGTGTTGCATTTTTCTTGAGTTTTAGTGTGAAGGTCACTTTTGTGACATGTTAATCTTATTGTCATGGAAAAGCAAAGCTCTACAAAAGCTGAAAAAGCAAAAATAACTCTAGAATATCAATTTTGAGTAATGGCCCATCCTTTAAAAGACAGACATGTAGTAGAAACCAACTCCAGCAGTATAAACATTTTTCTAAGGGTGTGCCTGTAATAAAAAGCATTTATTTGGGAACAAGGTGATGGGGTCTGTTAAGAGTCAATCTCTCAGGAACAAGAAGTTGGTGAGAGAACCATGACTAAACACCCACCAAACTACATTAGCTGTTACTCAGCTGTGCTCTTTCAGCTTTGCTGAGATAATTTTGTCCCCATAATCAAGATGTGGCAGGTGTGAGTGGCCTGCCGGTCTCAGGTACAGATGAGGAAATGGTGAAATCTAAAGTATTGGAAGCAGTCTGGCTCTCTGATAGATTCTGTTAATACCAACACTGGTAATCGTTAGAACATTAAACATGTTTAGACATGTTCTTCTGAGCAGTTTGAGACAGGACATTGCTCAAATTTCACCTGCCAGTGGACCTGGTTTAAAACTAGTTCTTAACCCCACAGTGGTGAAGCACACCTTTAATCCCAGCACTTGGGAGGCAGACGCAGGTGGATCTCTTTGAGTCTGAGGCCAGCCTGGTCTACAGAGTCAGTTTTAGGTTGGCCAAGGCTACACAGACAAACCCTGTCTTAAAACAAAACAAAACAAAAACAACTTGTTCTTAAATGTCTTCTTATTTCTTGAAAATATTTTGAAGGTATTATTAGATGAACCATATGAAATATTTTGGTATATTAAAAATGTCAGACAGGCCAGGCATGGTGATACTCTCCTGAAATGCAAGCATTAGGAGAGCACAGGAGGTATTTGAGGGCAGGGGCATCTCAGCAGTTTCTATGGGCGATTTCATAAAAGTCAATCTAACTACTTGCAGGCCTTTGAGGTTATAGTTTTCTTTTTATGAAGATGGGATTCTAGGTCAAATGATTAATTTTGACAGTGGGATTGACCATTATTGTTATGATAATTTTTTCTTAATCTGAGTCTTTCATTTATGGATTATAGGAAAACTTACAATGCTGAGAAAGTAAGCATTAGCCCTATGTTTATCCAGTTTTATAGTGGAAGTTACAGGACCAGTGACCACGCTTCCTGCTTATGTGTTACACTTCTACTCATTAAAATTACGGCAACACAAAATTATTTTTCTAAGCTGTTGCAGTATTTTCTTCCATACTTGCTTCTTAGGGCTAGGTGTCAAAATATAAGTGGATGTCTTCACAACACAGTCAGCCTCCCAAAGGGTATTTGGAGTAACAAGATAATCCATGTTGGGACCTTTGGTCTTCTCTGGGTTTAGCCATCAGTTCCCAGTTTGGGGTACTAAGACGTTATACGTGGCTTTCAGAAGGAATCTTTCTTTAACATAGAAATATTCTTTTGCTATTAATTCTCTGTTTTTCCATCTCGGATGCATCTTCCTTTGATCTTAGTATGCTGGTCAAAATAATGGAAAAATTCCACATTTAACTTTCCCCCATGATCAGATAAATACGGTTTTTAAAACAAGAGTGAAAGATAGGTTAAAGTTTTAAGAGACAGGGTATCTGGTAGACAGTTCTCAGATTTGCTTTATAGCCAAGGATGACCGTGAACTGACAACCCCAAGGATTAGAAATGCAGGCATGTGTTTGCAGGCATGTGCTATCACATCCATGTCCCCATTAGATGTGTGCTGAGGACTGTATCATCGACAGTGCTCCACCTCCTTAAGAGGCCACTCTCATGGAAGAAATGCAATTAAATTGTTAGTGCTGCAGGAACACTTAATTGCCCTCTGATTTCTCTCTTTCTTTCCTTTTCTTCCTTCCTTCCTTCCTTCCTTCCTTCCTTCCTTCCTT
>LOEQ01000028.1:637838-649203 GCA_001685075.1 Bramus lutescens | reverse complement strand
ACGTTGAAAGTCAGTATGGCTAAATGCGTTCCTTAGGCTTAGGATGGGAGAACAGTAACAGCTGTGGGTCTGGGGTCCTCTAGACAAACAAAAGGTAGTTTCTGTATGCAAGAGAATCCTAAAATAGCTCAGAAGTATACATGTTCAGAGGGGAAGGATGTGTTTTCCTACATTAGTAAGTAAACAGATTTTATAGTCTTTACCAATTGAGTGAGTGAAGTTCTCAAGATCACACCACGACAGGGAAATGAGAAAACATGAGACAGATCAAAGCTTTCTCTAGAGTTTGAGGATAGAGAACATCTCTGTACCTGAAGATGTTTGTGTTGAACACAGGGCTGAGTAGCATCTTTGGTCGGAACTTTAGTTTCTATTTGAATTTGAGGATGCTGTCTGGAGGGGAATAAGGAGACCAGGTCCTTTAGTTTTCTGGCTGGTATGATCTTAAGAATTTCTATATGTCAACATATTTGCTGCACTTTTAGGTGCGGATTATCCAAATATAGGTGTGATAGCCATGTTAAGCTATAATGTAGGGGCTGAGAGTATAGCTCAGTGGAATAGTGCATGCTTAGTATGCATGATGCCCTGGGTTCAACCCCAGCATTTTTGTTTTGATGAAACAAATGAATGTTGTTCCTTGCTTACATAATGCTATTAAAATGCTTACAGGCCTATCCAGTGTATATCCAGTGGATGGCATGCCACTGTAATCTGTTAGAGATAGTTATGAATTCAGTTCAATACACACTCTTAGACTTACTTAAAACATTATGATATTTCTAAAAAACAATTGACTGCATTGCATGACTTTTGGTCATGAGTGTTGTGTTGGGATTTCAAAAGGTTGGATGTTCCTATACAATGCTGATCCAAAGCAATTTATCTCCAGTGGGATGATCATCTCTGCCACACCTCAGTGTCTGATCATTACCATGGTTTCATTCCCAAACAGGACAGTCATCTGGGACAAAAACAATATCACCGCACAAGGCTTTCAAGATATAGCCGTTGCTATGGAAAAGTAAGTTTAATTAGGATTCTTCTCTGACACAGCCCTGAAGAACCAATGGCCTTAGTGCCTGGAAGAAACTGTAGGTAGAGATCAGATCTTTTTAAACCAGCCGTGGAGTTCAGGAGGACAGTAGCTTTGCCCTGATGTAAGTTTTCTCATGTGCAGAACAAGGGCCGAGGAGGAGTTGTATCACTATTTGCAGGCAGGAGCCCTCTACCTGCCTCAATAATCCCCAGGTCTAGTGTGGATGGATGCAGCAAGAGTATGGCCTGGCTGCCTTCAGATTTCAGAAATGCTCTAAGTAGATCCTCAGCCTTGGGCAGATGTTCTAAAACATGCTGGGAGGTGGGGGCAGCCACGGAGAGCCCCCCACAAAGGAAGAAAATTCTCACTATCCTAGACCTCTGCCCACTCCCAATTTCCTGTAGGAAAGGCTGGTGCGAGGAGCTTCAGATTCAATGTGCTGTCTGTCTCCAGCCCCATCAGCGAGCCTGTGGCCTATCTCACTTCTTCATTTATCCCGTTTTTTCAAGGGAGAGGATCAGAGTTAATGTTATTCAAATACTTTCCTTTTTCATTTGTTTCGGGGTTTTTTTTTTTTTTGAGTCAGGGTGTCACTAGGTAGCCCTAGCTGGCCTTAAATCACAGAGATCCACTTGCCTCTGCCTCCTAAATACTGGGATTAAAGATGTGTGCCACACGACCAACTTCAAACACCTTCTGCTTGAGCCAGGAATCACAGTGCAAAAATCAGAAGGATTCATTTCCTAATCCCCCACTCCCCACCTTTTGAGACCTTGTCTTGCTATGATAGACCATGCTGGTTTCAGACTTGCAATAATCCCCTTGCCTTAGAATCCTGGGATTACAGGGCAAGTGCTATGCCTGGCTTCTTTGTTTGTAATAACACCTGGCTATTGCAGAGTATGGGAAAGAAGCTTACCTTATCACAGTACACCATCTCCTCCCAAAGCTGTCAGTGACTACAGAACCATCTGTGTCTGCTGCTGCTCTGTCCCTACAGGAGGAACAGGGATCTTTGCTGTGTTCACATCCTAGCAGTTATCCCCAATCACATGGAACACTGTCATCTCAGGCTGGCATTTAAGAGAAGCCAGGAACACATCCTCTCAGTACTCAACATGGAAATGCCAGGTGGATGGTGGTGTCTCTGGATCAGTCAGTTATGTCTGCTGTGCTCCAAGATGCCAGCTTTTCCATATCATTGTTGTTTAAATAAACCATGCAGGTCTGGAATGTGATAAAAATTGGATGCAGGAAAGATTGTAAAAAGATTTATAGTTTTTTAATTCCACTTGGCTGGTTCCTTTTATAAACAAACAACTGTGCAACACATAAAACAAAGATAAAAATTAAAGTTGTAGGGATGGCAGCCTTTCTTTGTTTAATTCTATATTGGAGTCTTATTCTATCTCATGGACCGGATGCCTCTTTTCTCTATGAGGAAGCAGCAATCTAAATTGTTGCTGCTAATAAAATGGTTTTTTTTCTTGATTATTTTTTATTGCTAGTGCCTTTTTGTAGGGGTTGCTAAGCCACTCCTCCAGTGATAGCCACCTAGATGTCCATGAGACTTCCAGTTCCTCACTGTTTGGAAATCTAAAGCCTGACCTTGGTGTTACTCCTTTGTATGTGGAAAATGCCCAGGTCACCACCAATGGTACCCACAGGTCATTTTTTTTCTGAACATCAGGCTGTAGAAGTGGACAGTCACCTTGTGGGTGGGGGTGGATAGGCATCTGCTATGTTGGAGTGTGTGTTTCAGAGCAAGTGGGAATGGTTGTCCAGGCGCAGCAACATGAAGCAGGGCAGGCTCCAATTTCTGTGCTGTTTTTCACCCCAGATAACTGTCCACTGTACTCTTGAGTCTGATCAATCTGCCAACAGCAATTCATAGTATGGGCACAGTACCCCACAGTTGGTTTCCACACCTGATGGGCTTTGGCTGATTTATTAGGCAAGCTGTACAGTGGCTCACAAGGATCAGAGTCCCTAGCCAGGCAGGTCACCCTTTCCCCCAGGCTTATTCTAGAGATGGTTACCTGTTATGGATATATTTACCCAAAGACTGCCAGAATAGAGCATACTGTTTTGTGGCTGCTAATGACTTGGCATCTTTTTTGTTTTTGTGTTTCCTTCTTGTACCCATTTTTAGTCTGGCTATCAAATGTGATTGACAGGTACCATCAGTTCAGTGGATAACTGAAACCATAAAGCCATTTGATACCAGACTTTCTTTTTAGATTTCTCTATCCATCTTTCTAGTCCAGTGAGATTTTTGTCTTTCATATTAATTCAGAATGGAAAGCAAAAATAAATTCATCAACTTCATCTCTGTTTTGTAGGACATTACAAATTAATGGTGTCATCCAGCACTAATGAATATGAATACTAAAAACCACTCTGCAATTGAGGGCCCTTTGATGGCTGGGTAACTTAGAGAAATATTTTGTTTTTGTGAGACCTGGACTTGTTTTGTAACCTTGACTGGCCTAATACTTTATGTGTCACCTAGGCTGGCCTCAAACTCAAAGCAATCCTCCTGCTTCACCCTTCCCAGTACTAGGATTGTAGGTGTATACCAGTTTATCAAGAATAAAAAGTTATTCTTTTGTGTGTTTGAGACAGCATCTCTCTAAGAAGCCCTGACTTAGACCAGGCTGGCCTCAGGATTAAAGGCATTCACTACCATATATGACTTTTAAAAGATAATCTTACAACTATATTTTTAGATTAAAAAAATGCTCAATTGAGGTAACAGAATGTTATTTTAAAATGTATGTTTTCTGTTCTTTTCTCCAGGAACTATACGCTGAGATTCATGCCAATTCCTATGTACGATGCTTCCCAAGCTCTTAAAACAAACCCTGAGAAGACAGAAGAAGCTCTACAAAAGGTATTGAGAGCTGGGAGGGTTGAGTACATTGTGCTCACATTTGAATTTTGTTCATACTTGGTCTGAACATGTGACCATGACTTTATCATAAAAGCTTTTTAAAACCATGTATTCTTAAGATCATGACTGACATAAGTCTTGGCTGGATATGGAAAAATAATGAAGACTGAAACCTGACATGAACTTTTAGGGGAACATAGTAACATTATTGTAATATCAGCATGTCCAAGTGTAGACACTTCCCCATCTTTGGAGAATATGGGGAATTGGGGCATTTTTTTTGCTTCTTGGCTTTCCTATATCTCATCTCTCAGATTATTTGTTTGTTTGTTTGCTTGTTTGTTTTGGTCTTCTGAACCAGGGTCTTCTATAGCCCAAGATAACCTTAAGCTCACTATATTATCAGGGATGACCTGAACTTCTGTTCCCTCTAGATAGGATTACAGCATCCTTTGCTTTTTATGGCTACGTTTCCTCTCAGTTTAGATGCGCTCATATGTTCTAGAGTTTTTAAATTATTTCTCCCTCTTTGTTCTCTCTCTTTGATGGTGCTATCCTCAAGCCAGATTACCAAGCCTGAGTTCTCCTTTCTCACATCTATGTTAGCTGATGGGCCACCCAGTTGCCAAGATTATGTAGCCTAAAACCCTTTTCTTGTTCTCCTGCCCCTGTGTTAATAGAATACCTTTCTTTAAGACTTTATCTCTCACTATGATCTTGTCACATTTGGCAACTCCTATCTCTTTTCCATGTTAGAAAAATCAGCCACCATCTTTTATGGTGAATCTGACCGAACCTTCACGCCATCCCTTACTGGCAGCTCTTCTGATAACTAAAGCTTGCTCTCCCTAACAGAGCACAGTTCTTTCTAGGATCTGCCTTCTGTCTGCCTTCTGCTCCATCTATTACCAGCTCTAACTTTTCATTCTGCCCCATCTCAGGGAACTGCAGTGTTGAATCCTAGGCAACATTTAGTAGTCACTTTGTACCTGCTTTACTGGTCACTGACGTTTGAGAACCATTGCCTTTCTATGGTCGGGACACACTCTTTCTACACCACTGTGCTTGGCTCTCGAGGGTGAAATCTAGTGTCTAGGGTACCCACAATGACTCCTTGGGGTGCTTTCACTCCCCTGACAGAGTGGCATTCCTAGGATTTCCTCACCTAAACATCGAGTTCAATTATTCACCTCTTCATTTTCTCTCCTGACAGATTCGGTTAGCTTCTTTCTGTTGCTGTGATAGAATGCAATGGCCAGAGCCAATCTGAGGGAAAAGGACTTCGCTTGGCTTATGATTGCAGAAAAATAGAGTCCATTGTGGAGAGGAAGGCATGATAACAGGCAAGGGAAGCATGGAGGCAGGAGCAGGACACTGATGACATTTCTAGCCACACCCAGGAAGCAGAGAAGCAGAATAGGATGTAAGGCCAGGCTCTGAACCCTCAAAGCCTGTCCATCCCCAGTGATGTACTTCCTTCAGCAAAGCCACGCCTTCTCAAGGTTCCATAACCTTACCCAGATGCACCACCAGCAGAGGACCACATGAGCCAACAAGGGACGTTTCTTCTTCAAACCACACCACAGACCAGGAGCTTCTTGGAGGAAAAGTCCATTTGGTTTTCAAATTTTTCAGTCTTCACAATTAGTGTATTTCCCATCATGTGTGCTTAGATCCTTCCTAAACATCCTGAATAAAAATGAATAATAGGAAGGGGCAGGAAAAGATCTAGAAAGGCAAATGTAATTATTGCAGATTTTTATTTGAAGTATATGACCTTAAAACCAATTCTTACCTAAGTATAGTAACTCACATCTATTCTCCCAGAAGGATCTCTCAGAGTTCAAGGTCGGTTTGAACTATAGAGTGAGACCCTATCTCAAAAAACAAACAAAGATCCCAACTTTTCCCAACTTTGTAGCCTTCAGTAATTACTTAATTCTTCTGAACTTTAGTTTTCACACACATACACATTCTCATATATATATATATATATACATATATATGCATGCATGTGTGTATATAAATTGGAAAAAAATCAAGTAATGCCATAATTATGTTAGTGGAGATCTAGCAAATATGAGTTCCAGGTATACCATTCAAATGTTTATCATAAATTAACATAGGTGCAAATTTTTCATCCCCATTGTGCATATGAGGAAATGGAAGGGGCACTAAAAATTTGGCTACCATTACAGACACCCATTGTCAAGTCCAGCTGAGATGTAAAAACAAAAGCTGAGGCCTGCAAGTTCTTCAAATGCATAGGGAGGAAGAATGTTAAGGAGGGAATTAAGGCAAACTAAAGTCCTGTTTTTCTTAGTTCAAATTTCTCTAAGAGAAGACAGTATTAAAGAAATACTGTCAGTGCTAGATGTCAATCATAATGTGTGGAGATGTGAGATGACCGGGTATCAAAGTTGTGGTGACCTCAGATGACAAAATGACATTTCATGTGGAGATATGAGATGACTGTCACAGTTGTGAAGATGCAAGGTAGCTGGGTATCTTAGTGCATGGTGATAAGAAGTAAGTGACAGCATGCTGAGAAAGGATGGAGGTAGACTAGCAGTCCTCATGATGAGGGAGTAAACATTTATGAAATGTGTAATGCTACTTGGAAGTAGACTTGAGTTTTATAAACTTGTATTGTGGACATAAAGACAAACACTGTAAAAAAAAAAATGAACACCCGAAAGGCTTGATCAGAAATGTTTCCAGATGGATATTTTTTTTCTGGTGAGTAGAACTTGGGAATGTTAGCTGGTAGGTAATGAAATTCTGTGGGGTTAAGACCTGTTGCAAGGAACCACTTGTTCGTCCTCACTGCCCACAACCAAAATAATCACACAGAAACTGTATTAATTAAATCACTACTTGGCCCTTTAGCTCTAGCTTCTTATTGGCTAACTGTTACAGATTAATTTAACCCATTTCTATTGATCTATATATCACCACAAGATCTTGGCCTACCAGCAGTTTGAGCATGTCCATCTCCGACGACAGATCCATGGCATCTTCATGACTCTCTCTTCTTCCTCCCAGCATTCAGCTTAGTCTTCCCCACCTACTTAAGTTCTACCCTATCAGGCCAAGGCAGTTTCTTTATTCATTAACCAATAAAAGCAACATATAGACAGAAGGACCTCCCACACCAAAGACCCAAGTTTAAATATGAATTTGTGTATGCCATATGTGTCTTGTGCACATGCTGCACAGAGTTCTCTCCTGTGGTTAGTGCCTTTGTGTTCTCACCATAGCCCACCACCTAAGGTCAAATATGAAAATTCCCCCTTAGAACAACATATCAATGCTTACAATATTTGGATTTTAGAATATTTTAGATTTTGATTTGTAGATTATAAATGCTCACTCTCTAAATCTGGTATACTTGAAAAGAGAAGAAAATAAAAAATCAGATAAATTTTTAGTGAAGACAAAGAGGGCAGAGAAAAAGAAGGAAAAAAAGCACAAGTAAAATCAATATTACAAATAGCAGCTATTTATCCAACCCTACGAAGATGCACTTTCCATTTAAGAAAATTTAAAAAAGACAGAGAGCAAGTAATGGTGTCACATGCTTAGATCCTAATACTTGGGATAGTGAGGCAGAAAGATCAGAAATTCAAGGTCACTCTTACCTATCATGAGTTGGTGGCCTGCTTGGACTGTGACTGCCCAAATGACGTGCGGTAGAGTAAGAGTCAGGTGCTTGCTTGTGGTTTTACGTGTGTGTGTGTGTGTGTGTGTGTGTGTGTGGTGGGGGTTATTATGTGCCTTGAATTTATTGTGTTTTCATGCCCAGCTGAGCCTATTTTCATCTTGACAGATAAATTCTGCTCTCTAGGGAAATTAGATCTATTTACTTTAACTTTTCTAAAAACAAAAATATGTTCAATCTTTGTAAATTGTTTTTTCAATACAAATCTCCTTAATTTTGATCTAGAATGTTTACCTCTTGTGCAATCCCTGCCTCTGGAGATGTCTTCCTGACTCTGGAGACATATCCTTGGGTTTGGACCTTCTCCATCTTGCCCATGCTCCCTTCCCTTTACCAGGACAATGCCTATGTTGGCTCCTCCTCATATGATCCTAACCAGGCTCTGAGCTCTTCGTCCCCAGCAGATAGGTTTACATCTTCTGTCTGGAATGTTGTGTAGAATGCTAAGTTCAGTAGTAATAGGTTCATGACTTACAGTGAAGATACATGAAACTTGCAATTCCTCTTTCCTTTAAACTTATTTTCAGTAACAAGCTTTGTGGGGCTGGAGATATGGCTCAGTCAGAATGGCACATGCATGAAGATTTGAGTTTGCTCTCAGAACCACATAAAAAATTGGGTGTGGTGGCATGTTCTTATGAATCCCAGCACTGGATAGGCAGTGACAGTAGAGTTCCTGATACTCATTAGGTCGTCAGCATACCCTAACTGTTGAGTTCTGCGCCAGAGAGCAAGACTGTCTCAAACACCAGAGTGGAGGGTGACACTGAGAAGTGACAATGGAGGTTGAGCTTTGGTGTGTGTGGACATGGGCACCTGTATACACATGAACAGGTACACATATGGCCTTAGTTATGGTTTCCATTGCTGTGAAGAGACACCATGACCACAGCAGCTCTTATCAAGGAAAGCATTTCATTGTGGTGGCTGGCTTACAGTTCAGAGGTTTAGTCCATTATCACCATGGTGGGATCATGGCGGCATGCATGCAGGCCTGGTGCTGACTATATCTTGATCAGAAGGCAGCAGGAAGTGATCTGAGGCACTGGGCAGTAACCTGAGCATAGCAAACCTCTAAGCTCATCCCCACAGTGTCACATTTCCTCCAACAAGGCCACAACTACTCCACAAAGCCACACCTTCTAAGGGTGCCACTCTCTATGAGATTATGGGGTCAAATACATTTGAACTATCACACATACATACACAAAAAGGAACAAACTTTACACATAAATTTTCTTAAAACAATGACAACAAGACCCTAAAGCTCCTTCCTGGCTTGGTTTGTGAAGCAGGATGGCTGGCCTTGGGAAAGGTCTGGGAACACAGGCGATGCCAGCCTTGTCTGGACCAATTGTCTGTGTGAAATGAGCTTCCTGATGAGCAGATTGCTCTCAGGCTTCTGGCCCAGTGTGATCCAGCTGTGAAAAGACAGGGACAGAGCCAAAGGACAGAAAGCTGGGTGGCCTCAGGTGTCTGTTGCTGTTTGGAACCTCTGTAGCAGAACATTTCCCATTGATTGGCAATAGCTGGCTGCTGGGAGGCATTGAGAGGAAGCCTGTGTGCTCTAGCTCCAGGGGGCTCTGTGCTATGTTAATGATGCTTTAGTTGAGGGGAAGGGAGCTTTCTTCTCTTCTGTTGCCTCATCTGTGTTTAGTGGGGAGGCTCTTTTGCTCTGCTTTCTTGTTTCCTGGGATGCAGGTAATTACTGTCTGGGTTTTAATTGTTTCTAATTGCTATTGAGTAGTAGTTATTTTAGCATATGGAAAATTAAAATGAAAATGTAATAATAGTAAGAGCTTCACAGTTATTAGACATTCTTAACTAGGGAACCATAGTGACAAATTAAAAGGCAAATGGTTACAGCACATTATTAAAACAATAAAGAGGGGAAAAATAAACCAAGATGGCGCAATTTACCCACGTTAAATTGCTCCTCTTTCTTTCTGAGACAGTGTCTCACATAGCTCAGCTTGGTCTTATGCTCCTTATCTTACCTTTGTCTCTTCTGATTTCACTGCATATGATTTCTTATGCAGCAGCTGCTAATGTTTATAGGAAGGGGTGTGCGTGCGCACTTTTGTGTGTGTGTGTGTGTGTGATGCTTATTGGGCAGTCACATATACAACACTTTGTAACCAGCATCTTAGTTTCTTTTCCTCTTGTTATGATAAAGCACTCTAACGGTAGCAACTCAAGGGAGAAAGGGTTAACGGTGGCTCATAGTTCCAAACTCTATGGGTATAGGGAATTCAGAGACCCTGCTCAAGAAGCAGAGAAAAATGCTTGTGTTCAGTTTACTTTCTCCATTTTGTGCTGTTCTGGGTCCCCTGCCCAGAGAATGGCCCTGTCTGTGATTGAGATGGTTCTTCCCACATCCATCAACAGTAAATCAAAACACCATCCTCAGGCATGCCCAGAAGCCCGTCACCTAGATGACTGTGATTTGAACCCTGATCTCTCTGCTCCCACCTGCTCATTGCTGGGATCATAGGCACACACCACCATGTTATTTACATGGTGCTGGAGACTGAACACAGGGTCTCATGTGTGCTATGTAAGCACCCTGTTAACTGAGCCACATCTCCAGTCCTCAGATTGTTCTTTGAAAGTATATTTATTTTTGGAGACAGCGCTCTGTATGTAGCCCAGGCTGCCCTAGAACTCATGGTGTATCCCAGGCTGACCTTAAGCTCACAGCGATCTCTTGCTTCTACCTTTAGAGTATCAAAATTAAGACTTTGAACACCATACCCAGCGAAAGCCTTCTTCATCATTCTAACTAGTTCCTCCTGCGCCCTCTGTCAGAGAGCGCCCACCCCATAGTCTGTTGCTCTTCATAAACTCTTCCTTTTCACCTTCCTGGTGTTCAGGAGAGTCTGTGTGGAAACATACTAATTGTCAAATCACTTCACTTCAAGGTTTCTTTTTTCTTTTTCTTTTTCTGTTTTGAGAAACTATGAAAATTTGGTAGATTATTAAAATTTTATGCCCAGGTTACTATTTTTACATTTTTATTTTATACCCTTTCTCTCTCCCTCCCTCCATATATTTCCCCTCCTTATATCCCTTCCTTATCCACAACCTCTCTTTCTTCCCTCTTCTCTTCCTCTTTCTCTTTCCCTAATCCTCCTCCTCACCCCTCCACCCCCACTCATGCATACCTTCCTCTCTTCCCTTCCTTTCTCAAAATAATTAGCCAGGTACTGATCAGTTCTGGGGTGTGGATGAGGCTGAGGTTTGGGGGCACTGCTGTCCTCCTTGGAAGACAATCACTTCTGAACTGCATGGTAGTTTAAACATGCCACCCAGGAATGAGAAGCCTGAGCCGGCCACAGCTGCCACCAAATACTGACTTATCTCTGTCAGTTTCAGAGTCACCCAGCAAGGACTTCATTTACCTGAAAGCTCGTTTTCCAGCTAAAAGCACCTCTGATAAACTCCAGTGTCAGTGCGCTGCCTGAGCCTGAATGGGTTGTGAGCTCCGAGAGCTAGCTGGTGGACCAGACTCACTGACTCCTTCACTGATAACTTCATTCCCCAAGGAGCAGAAAGGTGTTCTTGAGAGATATGTGTGTTCCATTTCCAGATAGAAAATTATCTGCTCCGGAATCACGAGACTAGAAAATACCTTCAAGAGCAGGCCTACCGCCTCCAGCAGGGAATTGTCACCAGCACCACCCAGCAGGTAAGGGCACCACCGTCCCCTCAC
>LOEQ01000028.1:627588-637829 GCA_001685075.1 Bramus lutescens | reverse complement strand
GCTTGCAGAGCACAGTTCCAGTAGGAGCTGGCTTGGGGAAATCGCAGCAGATGGAAGGAGAGGAAAGTGCGTTTGAGGTACAAAGAAGAAACTGTAATGGAAAATGGAATCCTAGAAGCCTCGAGCTAAAGGGAAAAGGATGGGAACTGCTGCTTTGTAAGTGTTGAAAATTGGGAGACTGTGAACGTGACAGCTCAAGATAGGGGTGGAGGAAGAAGCTGAGCAGTGACAGAGCTGAGTTTCACTGGATATTTTATGGAATCCAATGCTATTTTTGATCATAGTATATATGAAAAATAAAGATATATTTAGTACAGAAACCAAAGATAGTGATTCTGGCCGGTAATCCAGCCTGGGAGTCAGAAACAGGAGGATCAGAAGTTCAAAGTCATCTCTATGTACAGAGTTTGAGTCAACCTGGGCTACCTAAGACCCCGTCCCAAAACATTAAAACAAAAACATACAAACAATAGCAAACAATTGAAGGTGAAAGCCACCATGGAATCAAGCCAGGTGGTTATCTCTGAGGCAAGGTTGAGAGGAACTGACAGGATTGATTGTATTGTCGCTGGTTATCTCAGAGTGCTGAGTGAACCCACCTTCTTAGCCAGCTCAGCACTGCTCACATGTGTTAATTAATTAGGAAAAGTCAAGTAACATGCATGTCAAGAAAAGTTTTTTTTAAATATTTCTTACCTAGTAGAACTTTATAGAAAGTATTATTTAGATTTTTGGCAGGCCTTATAATTTTAATTTTCCCCCTGTTAGGAACTGGTATTACTTGAGTATTTTATAGCTTACTGTTATTACCAGGTTTTCTTTTTTTTCTTAAGATCTATTTTTATTTTTAATGGGGGGAGCACATATATGCTTAAGAGTATAAGTGCCCACAGAGGTCAGAATAAGTATCAGTAGCCTGGGAGCGGGAATTACAGGTTGTTGTGAGCTGCCTGATCTGTGGGTTCTGGGAATCAAACTCAGGTCCTCTGCAAGAGCAGCCATGCTCCTATGCACTGAGCCATCGCTTCAGCCCTGGTGTCAGTGTTTAACCTTAAAAGCAGCGAGACTGTTGTATTGAAACTTTGCCTCCTTTCCCTTAATGAGATCCCAAAATGTAGGCTTCTTAATCCAATATTATTCCAACTTCTTTCTGATTTAGAGGGCAACTCCCAACATCAACACCAAACAAACAAACAAACAAAACACCAACAAAGACACACAAACAACCGAAAACCCCAACAAACCTAAAACCCTGACAAACCAAAAACCCCTGACAAAACAGTGTCTATAACTGTGTGTTTCTCTAGTGTTTGTTTTTCACATCTGATCCCATCTTCTCAGTGGAAAGCAACTGTACACAGGACAGGCCTCTGGATGCTTAACTCTGCCTTGGTGGCTCATTCTTAATTATGTGAGTCATTACGTACTGGGTACATTGCCACCTTTCCCTTCAGGGATTTCCTGGGATTTTATGACTAGCTATTTTCCTACTTGAATCATTTCAGCAGTTTCAGGGGAGATGTACCTTGAAGTGCTGAGGCATTTAAGTACAGGAAGAATAGACCCTTTGTGACAACTGTTCCTAACCCCTAACTGGTGGCCATGCCCCAGAAGACAAGTGTTTGAAGGAAAACACTGAAATCTCAGGGCTCTTCTTCATGCATTGGTTTTTGTCTAGTGTCTTCATCTAGGATTTTGTAAGAATCAGTACTGTCTTTCTGCTTTTAAACTTCCCCCCATCCCCCCGTTAATCAGGTATTTGGAAACTTTGTCTGATATAGTGAATATTCTAGGCTTTGTGTCCTTACTGCAGGTACCACCTCCTGCCACTGTGGAATAGACATGGGCATATACCGTGTACCATGCATACAACCGTGAACTTATTGAGGGTTTCAGATAAAGCAGCAAATTCAGGGAGGTGTATCTCAGCTAGGGCCAGCCTGCTGCTGACCCTTGAACTGCACCACTGTGAAAACAATTATTAATGGTATGATTGGGAATGTTAAGACCAAAGAGCTGAGGGAAGAAAGGAGAGTCATATTTAAATAGATTCATGATGCTCTCTAGGGACCCCTCAGGTTCTCAAGGGGAAGAGGTCGCATGTGTGGCAAGAGTTTAGGAAGACAGATCAGGACACAGATAAGAAAGCTCATGTTGAGTAGAGGCAAATGTACTTACCCATAGAGCCCTGGCAGTCTTAGTCTCTTTTTCTGTTCTGTGATAAAATGCTCTGACAAGCATCTTTGGAGAGAAAGGCCTTACTATGCTTCATAGTTCCAGGGTCTTTCTCAGGGCAGGGAAGTTGAGGTGCCAGAGCTTTGCAGCTGCTCAGCATATAGCATCCGCAGCGAGGAAGCAGGGAATGGAGGGTGCAGGCTGCTACTTAGTTCTTTTGTCTGATTATGCAGTCCAGGGTCCTATCAAGGAAATGGTGCCTCGATGCCATCAAAATAATCCCCTACCAGCCAGCTCAGCGACCAGACTCCCAGACGATTCTAGATTTGTTCAAGTTAGCAAATAACAATGACCACAGCAGTTGACACTTTCATGTGTTAACTTAAAAGATAATGTGTGTCAGATGAAAATAGGAAGGTCAGCTGAAAGGACCACATTCCTCTACCGGGAAGCTTTGTAACCAGCTAACTTAGAGTGGTCTTTTTGCTGTCCCCTCTTGTAAATGTTTTCAATGATATACTTTAGGGGTATGACTTATAAAATGATAATGAAACACCTAGATTTCCCATCCCCCCAAGTTTTAACTTGGCACTTTCCCCTGTATCATCTTAAGTAAATAGCTTGCCTTTCACACCACCTAGACTCCAAATGGTTTTGGTTTTGTCTAGCAAATGCTTGGACGAGCCCTTATAATATGAATTTGTTTCATTTGAAGAACTACAATTTTATTTTCCTTTTGGCTTTAAAAACTGTTCCATGAGGAGACCATTTTTGTGGAGCTCATTTAAACACTCTCTCTTCTGTGAACACTGATGGCACACACTTCAGGGGGCTTTTTAGTATTAGTGGAGAGGATTGACTTTATTGGACTGTTTCCACAAGCCGCTTGGGTTGATCTTTTGTGGCTTCAGATGTGTGTCTGGTTATCTTCTGAAATTAGAAAATCATTCTCAGTAAGATGTGAATTATTGATGACCATTTTTGTTTAGATCAATATGCCAGTTTGAAGAATAAAGATTTATGTCCATCATGGAGAGTTTTAAAAGCACGAGTCAGCTCTCTGCAGGGCATGTGGGAATGAAGGCAGAGAATATTTGAGCCCTGCCTGGAAGCACAGATTGGAGATGGGGAATGGAGGCAAAATGAGAAACCCTTCACAAAATTTTCCTGTGAGGGGCTCAAGACCATCACTTAATAAAGCCTGGGAATGTCATGGCAGAATGGCTGCTGTGTACATCACACTGCTCTTACTGGGTCCTCGTCAACAGGATAGCGACTTTGAGAGGTGCTGTTTTCCTTGATTGCCTTTATAATGCCCCAAAAGACATTGTGAGCCTGACTTCATAAAAGGAAAGATAGGAGGGGAGTCAGCACTGCAGCAGGAGATCCTGGCTCCGAGGCCAGAATCTAAGTCTATTGGGCTATTCTGAAAACACACTCCCTCTCTCTCCTTAGGGTCTCACAATGCTGCCCTGGCTGTCCTGTAAATTACTATGTAGCCCATGGTAGCCTCAAACTTGTGGTGATCCTCCTGTCTCTGCCTCTAGAGTGCTGGGATTACAAGGCCTGAAAAAATGATTTCAATTATATTTCATTTTGTAATGCTGGAGATTGAACCCAGTGCATCAAGCATGCAAGGCAATTTCTATCAAAAGAGTCAGATCCCCTTTTTGGTGAGGGCTCTGATGTTTTGGAATTTGTAGGAGAAGGAAGGGAGATTTTTAGCTTCCTATTGACACAATAGTAAATTATTCAAAATAAAAAGAAAAGGGTAATTTAGTTTAAAAAAAGAGAGCAATTAAACTTTGTTGATTCAACTGACTTACCTGATGGGGCAGGACACTTAATAGATTGCTGATGGGTGGACACTTTTGTTCATTTGTTTCATTCTTTATGCATTCATTTTATTTATTTATTTATTTGTTTGTTTGTTTATTTATTGTGGGAGTAGGAGATAGGACTGTCTATGTGCCTTGCATTCCCCAACAGAGATCAGAGGGCACCTTCCTTGAAGGACCAATTGTCTCCTTTGTCATGTGGATTTTAGGGATGGAGCTCAGTTCCTCAGGTTGGGCTGCGTGTACCTTTACCTGCTGGACCATCTCACCAGCCCAACTATTATTATTATTAATGTTTGTGAGACAAGTTTAACGTGTTCCAGAACTTTGAACTTGGCTTTGTAGCTGAGGATGATTTTAAATTGTCCATCTTCCAACTGCTTAGTTAAACATTTTTTTCCAAGACCATAAAATAACCAATGCTTAGCTGTGATGAAAATGCCAGAGGAACGGTTTGGAGAGCAGTGTGACTGTCATTTACTTGAGATGAGTCTGTTCTCTGACTTCCTTTCCTGCTGTATACCTACCCACACTTGGCTGACTGTAAAAAATGAAGGCTATTGCAGCCCATGGTCCCAAAGGTGGTGAGGACCAGGAGTGAGACCCTGA
Source organism: Bramus lutescens (assembly GCA_001685075.1). Classification (NCBI taxonomy): domain Eukaryota; kingdom Metazoa; phylum Chordata; class Mammalia; order Rodentia; family Cricetidae; genus Bramus; species Bramus lutescens. The sequence continues at coordinate 633,207 of LOEQ01000028.1, read as the reverse complement.
GCCAGGGATGTCCATTGCACATTACACCCACCACCATGGGAGAACTGGGTCACTCACAAGCAGGTCTGCCCCAAGGCAGATTTAAAATAAGGATGCTGTAACCATCTGCTACTGTAATTGTGTACGCAATGCTCTGCTACTTCCTTTGTGTTCTTTAGTTTAATCCTGGACTCACTAAAAATGATTCAAGTACAAATAGCTTGTGAAGCAAAGCTGCTGGGCTAGACACTAGGTGACATTAACTTAATCGTCACCCACACTAATAGGACAAGACACAACCCACCTTTATTGACTGAGACAATGTCTCAAGTAGCCCAATCTGTTCTTCAACTTGCTCTGTAGCCAAGAATGACGTTAAACATCTAGATCTTTGTTTCCCAACCACCCAAGTGCTGGGATATCTGATGTGTGCCACCATGCCCAGTTTGTATGGTACTAGGAATCGAACCCAGCTCTTCACGGTTGCTAGGCAAGCATTATCCCAACTGAGCTACACCTCTAGTCACCCTAACTTGCTTCTATGTTTTGGTGGTTCTCAGGTTATAAAGAGACACACTTCACATAGTAGAATTTCTAAACTGTCGATTTCCAGAGACTGTTTTGGTCTCAATAATTGAGACCAACTGGCAGTTGTCAGCATTCTATTGTCATGTTGTTAGTCTTGGCACTGTAAGTCATTGCTTTGTTTCTCCAGTACCTCTCCCTTTGTCTGACACGCACAGGGCACTTAATGACAGTTAATGAGAGTCACCGTCTAGCAGAACATCACTGGGAGCTACAAGAGTTGAATCATTAAGATGATTCACTACACAGTCTTCTTTTTAAGGGATAAAAGAGACCAAAATGTCTTACATCTTGTCCTGGAGTTAATGTGCCTTTGGTTAACCTCCCTTCTGGAAGATGCCAGCACAAGGTTCTCCACCTCATGCGTTCTGTTTTCTTGAGTTTTTATTGTCCCTTCTGTGCCTTCCTTTCTGCACCAACTCAAATGCTTCTCTGGTTTGTTCAGATGATTGACCGGGTATGTGTGAAGGTTCAGGATCACCTCAACTCCTTGCGATCCTGTGGGGGCGATGCTATTCAGGAAGATTTAAAGGCAGCCGAGCAGCTCATGCGTGACGCTAAGAACTCTAAAACGGTGAGTCTCTCGGAATTCGTGAGAATCTGCGTTGTGTTTGTCCTGTTTGTACCTGTGCCCATTTCTAACAACTGTCAGTAAAGAGGGTAGCTGGCGAGCGTTTCAGAATATAAATCTGAGAGCTGAGTAACTGGCGGCACAGCACTTCCTGCCACCTGTGACAGGACACGCCCTTTGTTGTGAAGTTTGGTTCTTAGGTTACTTGCCCCTGTAATCCTAGAATTTGGGATACTGAGACAGGGAGGTTGCAGCAAGTTTATGGCTAGCCTGGGTAGCATAGTGAAAACCTGCCAACAAAGACTCTACTCCCCAAAGTGTAACTTAACAGAAAATAGACTCAGTGTGAGTCAGAACCTTGGTTCTTCTGCTGCTAGGGTCATATAAGTAGGGTTTTGTTGTTGTTTTGGTTGGTTGGTTTTTGTTTTTCAAGATAGGGTTTCTCTGTGTAGCCCTGGCTGCTCTGGAATTTACTCTGTAGATTAGACTGGTCCCAAACTAAGAGATCTGCCTGCCTCTCCCTCCCAAGTGGGATTAAAAGTGCGCACCGCCACTGCCTAGTTCATATATGTAGTTTTATTTAGTTATTTCATTGTTGTTTAACTTGCATCCATTTGTGTGTGTGTGTGTGTAAGTGTGTGTAAGTGTAAGTGTGTGTAAGTCAAAGTGTAACTTGTAGAACTCTATTCTGTGCTTCCACAATGTAGGTCCCCAGGATCAAACTCAGTTTGGTAGGCTTGGTGATGCATAGCCACTGAGCCATCTTGTTGGCCCCAGGATTACAGTTGCTGCATGTCATGTGAGGGACCTTACAGATTAGTCAAATGGTCCTATGGTGCAACAATAATAATATATTACTGAGCCATTGTCCTTGCATCCTGGCCCAGAGTCTCTAAATCCCTGGGACATTCTGAGTGACAGAGGTAGCATCTTTCTCCACTGGTAACCAAAGCTTTCAGCGTAGCAGCATTCGTTTTAGTGAGGAGGAAGCAACCCCAGGACGAGCACTGGCTCTTCTGTCCAATCTACAGCCCCTGCCAATGGGAAGGGCTGGAGAATGGGTCTCCATGACCCATGACCAATGACGTCATCCACCATGCCTCTAATGCAGCTTTAAGGGAATCTTAAAGCAAGGGTTTATATTACTTTTGCTTAATGCCATCAAGGGGCTTGGAAACCGGTACACCTGCAGATGGCATGAAAACCCTCTCCCCCAAGCCCCTGTAGAGTCCTTTTCCTTAAGCCCAGGTGACGCTCTCACCCCTGAACCTGGTGGAAACCCACTAGTGGAGCGCAACGTCAGATTAGTGAGGCGTTACAGCAGGGTCACTGAGCCTGAGGCCCAGGTGGTGGGGACCCCTTGACTTCATGATCAGTTTTCCCGAAGTACCCATGATGACCTAGGATTTGTGACTGGCAGCCAAGTGTCATAGCCCCATAGGTCTGAGTTCTTTTCTTATGGTGTCTGACAGTCTAGGTAGAGAGTATCAGAATTGAGTGGAATCATGGGATAACCAATTGGTATTTGAAAGGAAGTGGCATTACCAGAATCCTTGGTGACAAAGTATGATGAAAATAGTTTAATGCTCACACCCCAGACAAAGACAGGACTGTCCAAAGGACACTGACCAACTCCATGGCCTCAGAGCTACTGAGTGGCAATAATGGCTATGCTGTCTGCCAGTGTCACTGCGGTGATATGCTAGCATTGCTGGGTTTTATGAGCATGAACAAATGCCAATAAGGAGCCTGGGCCTCAATTTACCATCTGCGGCTTTGGACGAGGACTGATGGTCTCTAATGTATTTCTTTATCTCTCCATAACTCCACGGTGATCTTAATCATTATTAAAATATTTGTTCTTACAATGAGATTACTTTTCACCTTTTTTACAGTTGTTACCGAATTTATACCACGTGGGCGGTGCTTCCTGGGCAGGGGCCAGTGGCCTGTCATCCAGCCCCATTCAGGAGACCCTGGAATCAATGGCAGGAGAAGTCACAAGAGTTGTCGATGAACAACTGAAGGTCTGTGGGTCCCATTATTTTGGGCATGAATTTGTGATTATGTAACTGTTTGATAGCATTCCATGCTATAGCTATCTGGATTTATAGGATGCATGTGTATGTATGTGTGTATATGTAGTGTGTGCCTGGATGCTTACATTAACTGGGTAAATACATGGGATAGAAGTCAGTATGACGTCTTTGTCTAGTTTATGTGTTTCAGAATGCTTTCCTACATAGTCAGTCTCACTTTTGATGACAAGTCTCAAAATGCACTTAATACGATTGGTTGTTGCTGTTGGGGGGTAGGGATGATTTCCATATAGAGGACTCCAAAATAAAGTGCTCTGGGAAATATATGTTACATTTGATTCTGAAAGTGGAAAACGTGGTGGGGACTGTGTATGACTAGTGACATGAAGAAGCAGAGGCATAGCCATCCATCCTTGACATGGTTAGGGATGGATACACAGACTTATTTAGGATGAAACTCAAGGCCACCCAAATAAACAGAGATCTGCTGTTGCCTTTCTGACTAAAAAAAGACTAAGACTTTAGAGGATGTGGGTAGCCTAAGAGCAGCTTTTTCTAAAGGTTATTTCAAAACCCAGCTTCCCAGAGAATTTCCCATTCAGAAGGATTTTTATCTTTCAAGGATGCCTTGAGGTCCTTAGTTTCTCTAATTATTTAATCTCTTTCCTTCTGAGAATGTAGCTTCTGCAGCAAGTGGAGGAGCTGAGGTACCAACAAATGGCACCTTTACAATATGCTAATTATGCTCTGAAAATTAAGCTAATAAGGCAGAAAATGCTTGGATTCTTAGATGTTAATCCATCTCCCTTTGCATGTCCCATAGACACAGTCAAGTAGTGTGTGGATTTTATTTACATGTGGCTATTTGAATTTGTACTGAACAAAGACAGAGAGGCAGAAAAGAACAATGAGCTGCTTCAGAGACTTTCTAGACCTCATAGTAGCAAATTGCTACAAGGATCTGCCTGTGCAAGGATCTGCCTGTAATGATTTGCCTATACAAGGCAGTTACTTTCTTATATTAATAATAAGCAACTTTGTTACTTATTTCTGACTATTAAAAAACAAGCAAACAAACAAGCAGAAAAAGACAAAAAGCTAATGAGAAATGCTTAAGCAATGCCAACAGTAGATTTGTAAAGAATTACCGAGACAGAAGTTACATCGAATTCTACCTAGGTACTCCATCTTATGTCTTTGTGAGGATGCCATGAAAAGAATCAGAAACCTTTTACACCCAGAGTCATTATTACAAGTGCAGTCTTAGTAGTGAGAAAGTATTTCTAAAGGCTGCATCAAGGATACATTCTGCTGCCTATATGTACCTATTCTAATTTCTGATGAACCTTGTTAGAGTAAATGTGTCTAATTGTCCCCTTCCTGGGTTGCTCATGGTATGCTTTTGTATGGATTGGCAAACATGTCAAGCAGTGCAACTGCTTGTTTATCGTATTTTTAGCGGTACCGAGTACAGCGTGACACTTGTAACATTTTTAATGTAGTAGGTTAAGAAAAAAAAACCAACCTATTGTATAATTTTATTTCCTTAACAGCAAAGTAGCACATAAGTATTTATTTATTTATGATGCTAGAACTTGGCCTCGGGGCTGTATGCTTGCTGGATAAGCACTTGATCAGTGAGCTACACACCCAGCCCTGTGTTTTGCCTATTGGAAATTGCGTATTTCCATCTGCTTCCTCCCTCTCCTCCCTTTAGAGCATCCACTGTAAGAATGGCTGTCATTTAAACTGCCATAAAATGCGGTAACAGGTCCCTTTCTGTCCAACAACTTCCAGCTGGTGCTGCATTTTCATCTTGTCTGAGCCACAGACTTCCCTGACCTTAGCTGTCTGTTTCCCCAAGCTGCCTAGAGCAGTTGCAATTGATTCTGGCTAATTTTTCTTAGGAGGGACTAGGGTGCAAATATCCAAAATAAAATACATTTGCATTTAAAAGGCCTGAGATAATATAGATGCTCCTGTCCTGTGGCTAGGCTTTCTGAGTCCTCATTGAATGTCACCAATGTCCTTTGCTTCTTTCTCTCCACCTCTCACTAACTCCCAGGCCCCAGCCCCCAGCAGCCTCTCTGTGGGCTGTTTATCCTGCCCCCCCTTACCTGTCATTCATTCCTGGACCTTGTGAGGTTCAAGTTCCTTTCCCTCTGAAAACATCTGTTCATAAAACATAGCAAGTCCTCAAAGTCCTCATTCAGAGAATCAGGTTTTCTTAAACTGAAACATTTACTTTCTTACACTTTTCATGCCCTGAAGGTTGCTTACTTCCTTTCTACTTTCTTCTACTGACCTGACAGACAGCCTTTTGTGGGGGTAGGAGGGGTGGGTGGGGATGAGGACAACCATGAAGGTGGCGATGACACCATGTTTTCCTACTTTTTTCTTTCCTTTAGATTATTTTAAGTTGTTTTTTGTTTTTTTTTTTTTTTT
>LOEQ01000028.1:584954-611707 GCA_001685075.1 Bramus lutescens | reverse complement strand
AAAGGGCAAAGGCAGTTTCTTTATTAACCAATGAAAGTAACACATAGACAGATGACCCTCCTACATCAGGAGTATATCCAGTATCTACTCTTGGCTTCCCCACACACAGGCATACATATGCATGAGTACCTCCCCCCTACGCACATAGAACACATAATCACGTGTGCCATACTCATATACCATACATATAAACAGACAAAACATAGGCAAATATTCTGGTTTCTAGAACAGACTAGGTTTCCCAAGTTTAGGTGCTAAGTTGTCTTTGTCCAAAGCACTATTTGAGGGTAAAGAGTTAGAATGAAGAAAATTGAGGACTTGATCTCAGAAAAGCTTGGGACCCATGAGATTTAAGCCTTATGGTGAGACCTGCTGGCGGCCTGTTGTTGTCTACAGCATCCACCCAGAATCTGCACTCAGTGGCCCTGCAGTCCCCCTGCTCAGCACCACTGTAGTTTGTTTGCTATTTTATTTTTATTCTTTTACTCTGTGTGTGTGTGTGTGTGTGTGTGTGTGTGTATGCACGCACAATTTGGGGATCCAGTTCTCTCCTTCTACCACATTGTCTCTGGGGATGGAGCACTCCAGTCCTCAGAGTTGTGGTAAACACTTTTATAAACCTGCTGAGCCATCTCAGCACCCAGATTATTCTTTTAAGGAGTAAATTATCATGAACTTTAATAAGTTCTTTTTCAGCCCTGCGGTCAGCTATGATCTTGTGCTCTGCTTACAGAGCTAATTTCCTGATGTCACCAAACTGGAGCCTGTTCTGGAAGCAGGATGGACATCCTCCCCCATCCTCCTTATTCTTGCCTTCTGTAGTCAATGGGTTTTCTAAATTAAGTAGTTTTGAATGGTATTCTATAGATGCATTGGTAGGTAGTGTTTTCCTCACAATAATGAGAACATATGCTGGCAAAGCTTCTGTGAAACTTGGAGCAGCACAGTCTAGTGCACAGCAATGTTCTTAGGAATTTCCTCACTTTCTCTTGCACTGTTGTAGGGGTAGAGAGGCCCTGTTATTATTAGTACATATCCTGTCCCTGTGTTCATCTGAATCAGCTAAAAGATGCTTGCTTGAGGCAGTGTGATGTAATTGAGTGCAAGTATAATTCCATCACTCTAAACATGGAGGCAGGTAGATCCAGAAGTTCAAGGCTAGCCTCAGCTGTATAGAAAGTATAAGGCCAGCCTGAGCTACAGTGAGAACCATTCTCAGAACAACAACAAATATATATAGTTTCTTGAGATCAGATAATTTCTTTCTTTCTTTCTTTCTTTCTTTCTTTCTTTCTTTCTTTCTTTTCTTTTTGGCTACTATCAAGGAAAATATTTAATTGTATTCATTTTTAAAGAGAACACTCAACCAGATTAAAGTAGATAAAAAGTAAAGTGATTCTTGTTCGCTGGGGAACATGTGGTATAGTAGGAAGGTATTATTATCTTTCATTAAAAAATACCTGTAGATCTGATAAAATAAGGAAATGAACCATTTCTGTTTCAGACTAGCACTCTGCTGTGATGGAATGAGAGTCTCTGGCCAGTACTGCTCTCAGAATGTGTGTGTCTGACATCACAGTGCCGGTTCATGCTGGATGTGAAGCAAGGCCGTGGGTATTGGAACTGATGAGGGCAGTGAGGAGCCGGATTTAATGGTGTTGGGAGACATGTGGCGTACCTCCAGTTCTCCCTTCCTCCTTTTGTCCCCTGATTCGCTGCAGCTTTCTCACAGCTGATGCGAGCCTCTGCTCTAAGGGGGTTACTCTTGTACTGTCCAACTGTTATCAAAGCTAGAGTTGTATCTGTTCTTCTCAGCTGATTTATGCTGCCTCATGCTTTTGGAAATAGAGATGCATTGAAAATGGCTTTCTAGCTACAAGCTTGGTAACATTAGAGTAGATATTTGAGGCTATTAATCATTTAAGCTCTTCTTTGAGCATTGACTCGGCAGATAATCTGGTCTGAAATACTTAGGTTTTTGCATGTAGCTCATTAAACAGGGATTGCCTATATCCATTTTCAAAGTACCCAGGAAAGTACAAGGTCAGCCAAGGATGCCTTAAATCAAAGAGCAAGGATTGGTGTTATATCCAAAGAGATCATCTCAAGGGACATGCAGGGTAGATTGAATAAATGTCAATGGGACACTGAGTGCCAGAAAGAATAGTGATTGCAAAATCTTATGCTACACTGAATTAATTTTAAAAAATATGCTTGCTCATGATAATGTCAAAAAATATATCAAGAAAGGAGTGGTTCTGGGGGACTTAACAGAAGAGGGGTGGCAAACAGACACAGGAAGGAGAGAGCCATAGGAAATCCATCTTTGCAGCTCTTGCTGTGGGCATTAATTAAAGCAAAAATCGCCAGTATTGCTTAAAAGTAGGCTCATCTGCATGGACTGGCGGTAGCACTTCCCAGAGTGGCTGTTAATAACAGAAGAATGGCACTCGACAGCGAAACACCCAGGAAGTTCCCACTCCAATCAAGAGACCAAACAGCTTCCCCAACCATAGCAGCCGCCAGATGAGGGCTACCTGTTGTGACTGACTCAGTGGGTCACAGCACCCACTGTGTGAAATTCCTGCCTAAAACCATTTCCCCTGCATCTTATTATGAAGAAATGGAGGGGAGAAAAGCTGCATTGGGGTAGAGTCAAGAGGAGGTACTGGGTGAGATATTACATATAATGTGTGGTTCTCCGTTAGGTTCTGGATATAAAGAAGAGATTTTATGTGTCTGAAAGATAACTGAGGGAGGCCAAGTGTAGCGGCCTAGGCCAGCACTTACAACGTGGAGGCAGGAAGATCGATTCACCATCATCCTCGGCTACATGGAAGTTTGAGGCCAGACCTCATCTTAAAGAATTCTAACTGAGGAAATTGGAACATAGCCTATCGTATGTGGCTTGCATATTATGTGATGACTATTAATTTTCTTTGTTTCACCAATCATGCGAGGCTATAGAGGAATATGTCATTTCTGGGATGATCATGTAGAGGTCATAAGGAAGAAATATAAAGATACTAACCTTTAAATGTTTCCACCATGGTAAGATGGCTCAGCAGGTAAAGGTGTTTATTGCCAAGCCTGACAACCTGACATCAAGCGCCAGGACCCACAAGGTAGAAGGAGAGAACTGGTTTCTTCTGCAGGCTGACCTTTGACCTCCACACACGCGCTTTAGCATGTGTGCGTGCATGCATGCAAGCGCATTCACACACACATGCATAAATAAATGTAATAAATGGTTTCAACAAAATGTGTGTGTGTGTAAACTTACGGGGAGAAGGAGCAAAGGGAAGGAAGTCACGTGACTGGGATGACAGACATGCAGCCTCGCGAATGCAAGAGAAGAAGACTTGTATTTAGTCCCTTCTCTTCATAAAACTGAGAGCGTTTAAATAGGTCAAAGAGTGGATGTGTACATCTGAAGAGATTAATGTCCAAAGAAGTGGGTGCCTACCAGTTTATGGCCTGTGTGTGAGAGTCCACGAGGAAGATTTTACCACACCAATATGAGACAAAATGTGAAGTGAATGTAGCTGATTTAAAAGGTGTTTGGATTTTTCTTGTTTTGTTTTCTGTCGTTTCTTCCTCCATGCTACACACTGAACTCTGCGCCTTGCTCGTGCTGGGGAAGTGCTCAGCCACCAAGCGGTGACCAGTCCTGGAAGGACTGTTCTTGGCCGTAGACTGAGTCCTCGCTGTCTCGCCTCTGTGGCTAATGCCCCCTTTCGCACTGTGGTTGTAGCACTAACAGTTGTGTAACATGTTGAATGAAAGTAGTGATTCAGTTTACTCATTGACCAGCATTCTCCTGGCTTATTTGTTCCTACCTGAAGATGTTCATTTGGTCTTCTAATAGATGCCTGGGAAGCTGGGTGGGAAGGAAGTGCCCACAGCAAGTTTTTGCTCTGTGCATTGTCCTATTTTGACCAAATTTACACCATCTTTCTAGATATACTTTTAGCACAATGCCTAGATGTTTCAAAAAGCATCCTACTATATATTTAAACATTCCAGCCAGGTATGGTGCTGTATGACCTTCATCCCAACACTCTGATAGCAGGGCCTGGCACATCTTTGCGAGTTTGAGGTCAATCTGGTGTATATATTGAGTTCCAGGATGGCCAGGGCTGCACAGACCCTGTCTGACAACAACAACAAAGTCCCTGGTTTTTTTTTTTTGGTAATAATAAAAAATGCTATAATAAATGTCCCGGCCATTAACTTTTAAAGTGTTTACCTCCAGCTAGACATCTGTTTGCACTCTAAGCTCATTTACAAAAGTACATCTGCTTGACCAGCACCTACTTGTTGTTGGAATATGTGAGCCTGAGGTGGCCCCAGTTGTTGAAGTCCCAATTTGCTGGCTTACTAAGGAAGTGCTAAATGTCTGTCAGAATTTTTTTTAATCTTTTTTGTTAAGTGGGATAAACACCAACCCCACTGAAGTTTGTATGGATTGTTTAAAGCCCTCTCTCATGGAATGTTTTCAGTAAAGCAAATGGAGAATGTGGCCATGACACTCACCCTCAGTTTGGATCTCAGGTTCAAGAGAATATTGTCTCCCGAGGGCTAGAAGGCAGCTTTCCTGGGAAGTTCAGACAGTAGCGTTAAACAAAATACTTATTCATGTAAGACAACCCTGAGTTATTTTAATAAATCTATAAATTTCTTCCTGCCTATTATAGTATGTCATTTTTTTTATCCGCAAATTCTTTGGATCTACCAGGTCATTTCATCATGAACACCTATCAGGAGGTGGTCCTGGAGGTAGGGTGTGGGGTGTTCAGCTCCTAGAGGAGTAAACCCAGACTATCAGTAGTAACAGTGTATCTTGAGAGATTCCTTTCTGTGCGTTAGAGTGCTCGTGAGCAAACATGGAGGTGTTACTAAGCAGTTTGTCTCAGGGTTTCTGTTGCTGCGATAAAACACAATGACCAAAAGCAGCAGAAAGTGGCTATTTCAGCGTACAGGTCTCAGGTCACACTTCATCACTAACTGAGGGAAGTTGGGGCTGGATCTCAAACAGAAGCCATGGAAGGGTGCTGCTTGCAGGTTTGTTCTTCATGACTGGCTCATTCTGCTTACGTATACACCCTAGACCACCGGCCCAGTAATACTTCCACCTGCAATGAGCTGGGCCCTTCTGTATCAATCATTAATTTAAAAAAATGCCCCATAGGCTTTTCTACAAGCCCATTTATAGAGGCGTGCCTTTTCAGTCTTCTCAGATAATTCCTGGGAGTTATCTGAGTGTGGAGATGGGAGTGGGGGCAAACCGGGACAGTTACTAAAAAAATACTGCTCAGTGCCAAATACCCATATTCCCAGTTCCTCATGAGCTGACTTTGGCATGCCAATGTCTTTGGTCTAACTAGAGCACAAACTCACATGAGAGTTTTTATTTACTGCCATTCCGTCCCTTCTCAAAGAGAAACCAGTGGACTGTAGGTATTCTGTAACCTTTGTAGAACCTTGAAGGATCTTAAACATTACAAATAGCATAATGGCCTTCTTTGGCCATTACCAGCCATCTTTTTCACCTTCCTCTGCCCATAGGCATCATCAGGGTTGGACTGGGCACCTTATTTTCCATGTATAAACGCACATCTGTTCATGAGCAGGTAGCTGATAGTAAGGTCTCATGGTTTTAGAGTGTATATAGCTGCCATGTCAACATGTATCTTTCTGAAATTCTTTGCTGAACCTTGTTTTGAGATCTTTTTCATGTCATTCTATATATCAGTGGTTCTCACCCTGAGGGTTACAACCCCTTTGGTGAGTGCATAGCAGATATCCTACTTATCAGATATTACATTTCACAACAGTAGCAAAATTACAGTTATGAGGTAGCAAGGAAATAATTTTATGGTTGTGGGTCACCATGGCATAAGGGACTGTATTAAAGTGTTGCAGCATTAGGAAAGTTGAGAACCATTGCTCTATATTTTTCCATTTTAGCTGCTATTCCATCATTTACTTTTGCATCTGTGAACTGATGTTTCCTTGCCTGTTTCATTTGCTTATTCCCCATCAGGGGGCTTTTAGATTCACTCTAGGTATTTTTTTTCTGTGAGGAAAAAAAAAATCTACGTTACCCTTAATCTCTCCCAACCCTACTCTTCCTTCACAGTCTGGCACTGAGGTTCAGTGAGGTCACTGATGGTGTAGCACGGCATGTTGGGTACTGTAGTAAACACTTCATAGTCTATGTCTTAGTTAATCTTCACAGTAATCTAAACTGGAAAACAAGCCCAGTGTTAGAAAAAAACATTAGCCCAGATTCCATAGCAAATGGGAGATCCAAGGTTTGAGCCCATTTCTTGGATGCCTGAGTGTAAGGTAGTGCTTTGCACTCAGAACTCCTTCCTGTCTTTAGTGCGGAGATGGGGACACCAAGACAGCCTAAGTGAGTTTCAAGAACTTACAGGAGTGAGAGTAAATGACCTTCACCTTGTCTAAATGTTGAGCTGTTGGTTGTCATGGTTTCCCTCTTCATTCATGTCACTTTGGAGAGAAAGGCTCTTCACTGTTACTTGTAATGATCATGGAGATATAATTGGGACAGAGGACTCATCCTGATAAATTAACCTTTCAGAAAGAGAAGGGAAGTCTAAGATGATTGATGACACTGACTCCTCGTACTTGGAGCCATAATCACACTTGTGGATGCTCCAGGGGCGCGTGTGTTAACATAGGCATGACAATTGAAGATTTGAAAATACATTTTTACTCTTTTTTCTTTCATTTAGCAAAGATGTTTTTGAGCTCACTTTATAGGTCCTAGTATGAGCCACGTTTGAAGAAAAATGCTTAAGCCTTTCTGTGACTATGGACGATGCATCCTCCCTTTCCTCTGCAGTGACCTACGCTGTTTACACACACAGCCTGAGGAGTTCTACATTTTCATTTCATTTTATGTTGAAAAAAATTGACACAGAACTAAGAAAAACACAGCCTCAGATAGACACAGTAGGGAGCCTTCTGCAAAGCCTGTCTTCTGGGAGCTTAAGAAGGATTCTGTCACCTCAGGCTAGTTTCACACATGCTGATGACTCAAGTATGACTTCTAAAATACGTCACCCTCACTTTAAAAATAATGAGATGTGTTAGCAGCTGCCAGTGGTGACCGATGGGTTTCAAGTTTTAAGGTAAAATGTTAATTCTCACCAGGAAATATTTAGTTGCACTCTGACTGGTTGTCTGTGCAAGATTCCAGCATCAGATTTCTATGTATGAAGTTTTGATCATGGAGGGAGTGCGAGAGTCCAAGTGCTTTTCCCCTGAAATGCAGTGGAAAGTGAAGAGGGCTCTTAGTGGCCTTTCAGGAGACATCTGTGCCCATCCAAAGAGTCCCACTCCCTACACTGTTGCAGACCAAGACGAGACCTGTTGGGGGGGAGAGAGTGTGGATTCTAATATCTGACCAGTGTTCTACCCGCTGAGTGCCCTGGCAACTGATGACGTCACCATGGGTTTGGAGACATGCTAAGAAACAGAGTTAACATCTGTATGTATGAACATTGCAATTTCTAAAGCTGTAGGCATGCCACTGCTTATTAAAAGCTTGGCTGGATGCTTTATGCCGTGAACTTGGCACTAGTCTTGCCCCGTTGCTCTGCTGTAATGGCTTTTTGTGTATTTTAGCTTTTTCTGCTTTGTGTATGTCTCTCTCCCTCCCCTTTTCTTGTAATGCTGTTGCTTTGTCTCTCTTCCATTCATACTTTTTTTCCCTTTCCTTTTGCTGCATGGAGACTCTCTGCTGTACAAGTGTAAGTATCCTCCAGTGGCACTGCAGTCCCTGGCTGCCCTGGTTCGCATTCTCACGCTGCATTTGCTTCTGCACTGCCTGGCTGGTCTCCCGGGAGATGTTGTCATTCCATCCGCAGATCCTGACTGAAAGAGGCAATAATTTAGAAACAGGATGGGGGTTGACCAGATGGTTAATTCTTAAATAAACCAGGGGATGAATTGAAAATCTCCCCAGCTGGGTGCCTGAGAGTAAGAGAACTTTGATGAAGAGGTTGCCACATTTGAGGGGAGGGAGGAGGAAGTTCTCAAGATGAAGAGGTTGCTACATTTGAGGGGAGGGAGGAGGAAGTTCTCAAGACTCAAGGAGCAAATGCCCAAGTGTTTCTCACCCTTGTCATATTGTTTGCTGTAGGCCCAGGATTATAGAAAATTGGCATTATGATTTGTTCCTCAGATTAGACTTTACTAAGCTGCTTCTCAAGTGGTACTGGTTTGGGGTGGGTATTTTTATTCTTTTTTCCATGAAGAAGAAAGAAAAAATGATTTGGGTTCTTGAGCTTAGAATGACAGCATTATATACTACTCTTTGTGAAAACTTAGCAAAAATAAAAAGAATGTTTTGAATAAGGGAACTACCTTATCCTATCTTCACGGTGATTTGAGCAATTTTAGTTTCATTTTTAACAATTAGTATGCTTAGGGATCACCTGTTAGAAGTGGGTCTGCGAGGAGATGCTGTTGTGAACCAGGTTCTCTCTTTACTTTGTAAATCGTGTTGACAGTGGACAAATCTTTGTTGAGCTACAGGCAGAATGGTTTTACACATTATAAAAATTGGATCCAATGAGTAAGATTTCCAAGTACTGTAGATATCCGTGCTGCTTTTGGCCTCCTCTAAAACAGCCATGGTGTGCCGCTGTTCACGCTTATAGCACAGTGCGGATGTATTGGCACTTATGGGATCGAGATGAGAAAGTCTGTATTTAGGGTTTCCTTCTAAAATTGCATTTTAAAATGAAGATTTAACATATTTTTTTTCTCACTCGTAGAATGCATTTTTAAAAGTTAGTTCTGTCTGGGCTTAAAGACAGTTTGCTCCTAGCTCTTCAGCGGCCCTTGCCTTTCATCTAATGAGCACTTTGGGATTTCCTTGACTCAGAAAGTTGTTTGGCCATTGGCAAGTGAGCAGGGACAGTGGAGGGGCCTAGGGCCCAATGAAGGAATTTATGCTTGCGTTTGGGTACAAAAGGAGAAGAGCACACACAGTTCTAAGCACGGCTGCTGCCATCCCTCCTCCCAGGATACAGTTTATCAGACCTAACTGTTGTGAGGAGAAAGAGCAGCGCAAACCAGATGATTTCTAGAGAAGCTAAAATATTTGCTGCTAAGTCACTGTACAGAAAATCTGTCCATCTTTACATGCCCTTGCTTAGGAACTATTGAATAGAGTCATAAGATAAGCAAGGGAGATTGAGCAAGTCTGTATTTTCCATAAAATAAGAAAGAAAGCATTGGAAAGAAAAGGCACAGCTTGTGAGAGGTGAGGCTCCCTTTTCTGTTTCTTTCTGTGTTCTCTATAAACCTTATGAGAGAAAGAGATTGAAGCCATTGACATTGAAGGGTCTTCTGTTGTTTTGAGACAGGGTCTGTGTGTAACCCCCTAACTTCGAACCTGCAGCACTCCCTCTGCTTCAGCCTCTTGCATGGTGGCATTGCAAGCTTGAGGTAGTACCCAGGGTTTGGCTACATTCTTGATGCCAGGTGTGGAAACAAGCTGAGGTGCAGATTCTCACTTTAGTCAAAAAGGCAAAACTTGGGAACTAACAGAAATGGTAAGATAACAGACGACTTGTTGGGGAAACATAATTAAGCAGTTCTCTGCTCTTAGAGAGTTCATTCAAAATGCAACACTGCAATGGAAAACACTAGAAGACATTTCCCCCTGACATCTGAAACTTAATACCAGGCTTTGAAACATTGGTAAACACAATCATAATAACAAAACTACTTCCATTCTGATCTGTGTCAGCCAATGAAATGCCCAGTGACTTTCAGGTTTCTATGTGTCTACAAAATTAGGTTACGCTACATGACTTATTTACAGATGGGTCACCAAGTTAACAAATGAGTTTCTTTCTCTAGATAGTATCTATTCTTTATCTGTATGTGAAATAATATGTGTCCTTTTTAAAATATTAAAGCTACTATGGACATAATGTTACAATTTTGACACATTTCACACTTATTTCTTACCTATCATACTGGGTTGAAGGAGAGGGAAACCCGAGCTATTTTGTCTGTGAATGCTCTCTGTGAAAAAAACAAAAACAAAACAAAAACTAATCCTGAGGCACAAGAAGGACATAAAATATCAGGTATCCTCCACAACTGCATTTTAAACTTTTTTCCTAGTTATGATTATCTGAATGAAATTCTATCCCAAGCTTAGTTTGTCTTGTTTTTAATGTGTATTTCAGACAGGACCTTGTGTAGTCGAGGCTTGCTTCAAACCTGCTGTCAGTCAGTCCAGGCTGGCCTTGAGTTTGCGATCATGGGTGAACAACTTATGCCTTGTTTCTGGCTTACTCTTTGATCCCCTCCCTACCGAGATTCTGTAGAAGGTCTCTAAGACTCGTGAGAGCTAAATACAACATGTGTCTTCGCAGCGGTTCTCCTTTTCAACAGATGTGTACTGGATTTTTGCTGAATCTTAGGAGTGAGTTGCTTCCCGGGCCATTCCACTGCTCTGCAGGCCCTGTGCCTTGCACACAGTCTGTGAGCTTCCTACTCAGCCTGGCTGCCTCCAGCAAGTCACACTGGTCTTTCAGGAAAGCCGTTATTTGTGTAAATCTGATCACTTGGCTTTTCTCTTCCTGTTCTCCCAACATTTAGTAGCAAATGGGTGGGTTTTTTTGGTTTGTTTTTGATTTTTGGTTTTTATTTTTATTAAAGCCAGGGTAACTGTCGAAACTGAAAAGTTGTTTGCTTTTCCAGATTTTTAAAGAATGTAGGCTTTGAGGAAGCTTTAGCTGACAACAATTTCATCAAAATATATAATGCTCTTTCAGCTCTATTTTCTTTTAATGTGTATGTGGCTCCATTTTTTTGACCCAGGCTTGATAGTATCTGCCTGAAATCCCAGCACAGGAGTCTGAGTCAGGAGGACTGCGTTTGAGGCTAACCTAGGCTACATAATAAGACCTTGTCTCAAAAACAAAACAAAATCCTCACTTCTTTTTCCCTCACCCCCAAAAAACAAGAAAAATTGAAGATAAAAAAAATTAGTATCGTGCTGGTTTAAACACAGCTGCAGACCATCATCAGTATTGGTAACAATGGTATATAGTAGGAAGATTACTAGACTGGCTTTATCCCCAGTTCTTGTCCTGGCCCAGATCCTCTAACGGCTCAGATTTGTTAGTGTTTATCACTCATCCCATGACTTGGTATTGGCCTTCAAGTTTATCTGTATAGCTGATGCCTGAGGTTCTTCGCAGCCTCACCAAGTGTGTATCTTCCGAGGGAGACAGCTCTGGGTGGTAGTGGATGATCTACACTGGGTGACGGTGACAATAGTGGTACGTGGCCCATGCTAGATGACAAGTGCGGGATTGATCTACACTGGATGCCGGATATGAATGGTGATTGTTGGTTTGTGGTGGATGATAGATGCTCCATACTTGATGTCAATACTTGGAAGATGTCCTCAAGTTTGACCTTGGCTTGGGATTTATTTTTTAAAAGGGCTCTGGCAGGATCTTAGACATTTACTGAGAAGTAACATCTGATAGTTTTGAGTTGTGGCACATTGTCTTAAAATTGTAATGACACACTGCAAAACAAAGGGTTAAGCTACCTAAAGTGTTGAAGTGGCACACAGAGAGTGCAGACAGTATGCCTGCACCAGTGTTGCTGTGACAACCGGCAATTACAGTCATGAATAATCTCAGTGCTTTGTGACTGATTTTTACATTCTTTGAGGCTGATTTCTTATCTCCAGTTTGACATTCTCACGTATAGCTTAGAGTTAAATTATCATTCCCTGTTCTTTTCAGCTGTAGGAAGAGATCTGAACTGGTTAGAAGTGTAGGATAAGAGGGCCCTTGGCTGAATGACTCGGGAAAGTTCGAAACAGTTAGAAATCCATCCTTGCATCTCCTGAGTCAACATAGCAGTTGCTACAGTGGGGCCATTGTTAAATAGTGAAACAGGAACCTAGTTTACCAGCTGATCCCTTGTGCCTTAGAGTTTGAGACAAGTTTCCATGCTCATCTAAGCACTGCCTCTGTCTGATTGCCAGATGACTCCCAAGTCCAAGAGGAAGAGCATCCACAGCCGAATGCTGCGGCCTGTCTCCAGGGCGTTTGGTGAGTGTGCTCCCAATGCCAGTCACTTCCCTGTAACTGGAAAACATCCCAACAAAGAGTTCACACTGCCCACAGGGACCCACTCTGTAACTAGAGAAAGGTTTGGATAGTTGGTGAGGGGCAGTAGACTTAGAAATTACTTTTCGAGGTCAGGCATGGTTGCTCTTTCCTGTGATCTTGTGAGACTGAGGTAGGAGGATGGATGTGAGTAGGGGTCACTCTGGGCACATAGTGAGTTCCAGGCTAGCCTGGGTACAGAGGTACAGAGTGAGGTCCTGTCTGAAAAACAGAACAAAGCAAAACATTACTTGTAGATTTCTAAAGGGCTTTATTATTGCTGGTGATGGAATTGGGTTTCTCCATTCCTTTCTTTTATCCTTTTCTCCCTCCTTCTTTTCTTCCCTTCCTCTCCTTTTTTTTCTTCCTATTTTTGTTCTATTTCTCAGAAGGTCTGAGTGTGCATCCCAGGTTGGCCTGAACACAGCAATCCTCCTGCCTTAACTTCCCCCAGTGCTGGGACCGTAGCTGTACTCCACCAGGCCTGGCCCTTGAAAATTGTCTCCTATCCTCTTTGCATCACCCTTTGCTTTGGCATCTGTTTTATTTCAGAAATGGAATTTGATCTTGATAAAGCCCTGGAAGAGGTGCCGATCCACATTGAAGACCCACCTTTCCCATCCATCCGTCAGGAGAAGCGAAGCTCAGGCTTGATTTCCGAGTTGCCCTCAGAGGAAGGCAGGAGACTTGAACACTTTACCAAGTTACGGCCCAAGCGGAACAAGAAGCAGCAGCNCCTACACAGGCAGCGGTAGGTGTCTGCTGGGCTCCTCGGGCCCCTCCTCTCCTCCACCTCCTAAAGGTTCCGTAACTGTAAATAGTGCCACTAATTGTGGATAAGTAAGTGTTCAAATTTGTGAGCCTGCAGGGGCATTTCTCATTTAAAACATCACAGAGAAGGAGACAGGCGAATCCCTAGAAGTCCTAGGGCTTGCTAGCCTCACATATGTATCAACAGACAGCAAAGAGACCCTGCCTCAGTGAAGGTAGTAACTGACACCCAAGATTGTCCTCCAACTGCCGGATGTATGGTGGCACTCGCATATATGAACATGCATGTTCACAGAAAAGAAAAATGAGGTCCTCCGCTCTCTGGTCTGGCCTGGTGTCTCCACTTTGCTGCTGGTTGATTCCATGTGAACCTATTTCCAGAACCTCTGCTGAGCTCTGCATTTTCATATCTGGAATGTTCTAGAACACCTCAGGCTAAACAATTTCTAAACTAAGATCCTATCTTGCCTGTCACCCTGCTTTTCCTTGTTTATCCCCTGTCCCCTTTGGGGTCTCATCAGCTGACATGTTAAAAATCTGACTGTAGCTGGGCATAGTGGCACATCTCTTTAATCCCAGTATGTGGGAGACAGAGGTAGATGGGTCTCTGTGAGTTCAAGGCTAACCTGGTCTACATAGCAAGCATTCCAGGCCTTCCAGGGCTACATAAAGAGACCTTGTCTCTCACACATACACACACACACAAAAGGAAACAAAAAACCAAACCAGTAAAGAAAAACAAACAGGCAAACCCTGGCTGCACCACTACCGTTCACTTAATTATCCCTAACTGCAATCCTGACTGCTGGCTTCTCTCCATCCTCTTTCCTTACGGCTTTCCCTGGAGCTGATGATGACTGGAAGGCCTTTCAGATCTCCATGGAAACAAAGCTTCTTCCAGGGAGCCCTCCTTGCCTCTTCCTCTCTGGTTCTACAGAGCTACAGGGAAAAGGGGCTCTCATGAACTTGTGCTTGGTGCAGAGAGCTTGTGAAACCCACCGTAGGAATAGGTGTTTACCCAGAGATGGGTCTCATCACCTATTCCAAGCTCTAGCCTCTTTGCCTGTGGATTCCAGAGAGGCATGGCATGTGATTCATAGCCTTTAGAAATTTTGTTCCCGATGCTGTGCGTTGGGAATACAAGCAGTGAGTGTTCAGCAGTGGTTGTTGGATTAATTGGGGGAGAGCTGAGAGCACAGAAGGCTCAAGGGTTTCTCCACTTGTCCCCATGGTCAGTAGTTCACTTTACAAGATCAGTGTTTAGATGTGTTCATTTGAATCTGAAGAGCTGGCATAGAGTCATAGTTTCCAGCTTATTTGATTTTGGATTCTTGCTACAGCGTTATGTAAGCTTAGATGTATAAGCATTTATTGCTTTTATATTTTAAATAAGGGAGAGGGGCTTATCAGATAAAGAAACACCTTCCTTTATGCTGGCTCAGATTCTGTACTCTAGATTGTTGCTGTGTGAATGGTCCCTCTTTGGCTGTCAATCATTGGCAGCATGACCTGAATGTGAAATGATGGGTTCAGTGTCTCTGTGCCCTTGGAGAGAAACATTTTGTGGGTTTGTGCATTCGCTTATTTATTCTGCTTTTATGATTCTGGGGACTAAACCCCGTAGTCATGTGGAAGTTATTCTTTCTTCCTGCATTTAAAAAACTAAAAAGAACCAGGCTTGGCGGTTCATGCCTATAATCCTAGAGGCTGTGAGGCTTAGGGACGAGATCAGGACTGCAGGGCATCCTTCAGTACACATCATGCTGGAAGCAGCTACAGGAGGCCCTCTGAGACATAATACAGGAAGAAGGACCACAGGGGAGCAGAGGAGCGTGGGCATTCTTGGATATACAGTGAAGGTACATTAATTACCATATGATTTCCCCAGGCTCACTGTCTCCTAAGTACTTTCTCTTACAACAGCCTTGTTAGGGGTCACTCACATTTTCCGGGTACACATTGGGAAGAAGCAAAAGCTAGAGAGCAATGTAACTGAACAACATGGTTTCGGCTGTTTTCATTGCTTGTGCTTAGTCTCAACAATTGTCTGATGTGACCATCAGGGTTTTTACCACGACTGTGTACTGTGTAGAACCAGCTCATCTTGAGTTGATCTTGGCATGTCTGAAGTCTGCCTTTGACCTCCACTGCACCATTGAGCTACCCAAGACATCAGAATTCTGAAAATCAAGGCTGGTTCAGATGACCACATGTCACTGTCACTGAGCCAAATCTAGTAATGCTGTCACTCTGATGTTTGTGCCAGAATTAACAACAAAATTGCCTTAACACTGTCGGTGTAAGACTACTAACTCTCCTTTAAGAAAATAAACCATATACGAGTGGCTGTTCTAGTAACACAGTAACAGAGACCTGTGCACCAACCACAAAGCCACAGTCACAGGAAAGAAGTCTCTGTATTCACAGAAGCACAGAGAGGGTCATCAGGGAAGCTTTTCAGCACTCTCCGCTTTAGAGCCTGTAGAGCTTGTGGGTCAGCTTAGGAGGCATTTTCAAAGTCATCAGGGTATTGGGGAAGGCACTGAGGGGGCCGTTACTGGCTATCCGAAGGGACTAAGAGTACGAAACAGCTTTGTCTCTCAAGCATCAACATTCCATCTGTGTCCCTTGCGGTTCTCTGGGGGAATAAAACCAACAGACTGTGTAGCTATGCATTATAAAAATAGATACCCTGGGATGACATGCACAGTAGGGGCTGGGCAGCTCAGCTTGGCCATGCTGGAGAAACTGAGAACCCGGGAGCTGCTCAGCCCCCCAAAACTGGGTGCCTCAGGAGTCTAAGTCTGGTGCTGAAGGCCTGAAAGATCCCTGGAATCGCAGGTATTCTGTCCACATTGTAAGGGTGAAGAAGCCAGAGTCTGACAAGAGTAGGGGGGTGGCAGTGGCTATGGTGGCAGAAGAGGAAGCATCGATAGGCACGCTCCCCAGCAAGAAGCAAAGGCCGGCTGTGGTGGCCTGTCCTGGGACCTCCTTATAGATGAGACGCCCACTGAAAGGCATTGCCTACTTTCAGGGTGCAGCTTCCTCCCAGTTATCCCTTCCGGGAAACTCACTCCAAAAGTATGCCTCCTACTCGGTTCCAGATTTGATCCAGTTGACAAGATGAACTGTTCCTCTCCAGTTGCCTTGCCCTCCCTACCAACAGTGTGCAGGATCTGTAACAGATCTGTAACTCCAGAAGCTTCTCTGGAGCTTCAGTTCACAGTATGAAATAAAAATGAAACACAGATGGTCTTTTTTTTTCCAGTGATGGAAATGAAACCCAGGGCTTGACACACCCTAGGAGAGCGAGAACTCACCAGTGAGCTATAGCCCAGTGTACAATAAAAAAAAAGGATAAAAGTTCACTTGAATCAGATTTTGATCATGTCAAATTGCCAGCTGTCCTGTGGCTGACAGATCCCGGCATCTGCCCTGCAGGCATTAGCTATTCCCTGTGCTCAGACAAAAGCAAGATCTTTGTAAAAACAAGAATATGTTATCTGTCCCCTTTTCTTTCCACTTATTAAAGTTTATATGCATTCTCTTAGACATGTATGGTAACTGGTCAGTCCTCAAATTGTGTTCTTTTTTTTGTTTTGTTTTGTTTTTTTGAGACAGGGTTTCTTTGTAGCTTTAGAGGATGTCCTGGGACTAGCTCTTGTACATCAGGCTGGCCTCGAACTCACAGAGATCCACCTACCTCTGCCTCCTGAGTGCTGGGATTAAAGGCTAAAGGCGTGCGCCACCACCGCCCAGCTCAAATTGTGTTCTTAACGCCATTTTAGTAATTTATATTTTCATAAAATATTATCAATTTGATCAAATTGATTGTTTACATAGAATTAGAATTTGAATTACTCTTAACTATCATTAACTGTGTCTCTCTCATTCTCTGTTTTAATTAGTTAATATTTTCTTCTGGTTTTATTTGTTTGCTTATTTATTCATTTATTTATTTATTTATTTATTTATTTATTTATTTTTTTGAGACAGCATTTCACTGTGTAGCTCTGGCTGTCCTGGAACTCATTTTATAGACCAGGCTGGCCTTGAGCTCACAGAGATTCACCTGCCAATTGCTGGGATTAAAGTGCCTGGCCCTGGTTTTATTTTTTTGAGACAAGATTTTACTTGGTTCCTTGGCTAGTCTTAACTTTACTATGCAGCCAAGGCTGACCTAGAATTTACAGCAATCCTCCAACCTTACCTTCCCAGTACTGGAGTCCAGGCCTGACCCACAGTGCTCAGCCCCCATTCCTGATTTTTTAAAATGCCTTTCAAGCATTGTGTAGCTGTCTCAATAGTCTATTTTCAGTTTTTCTCTACCTCCCATATTCTGTATTGCCTGACTTTATGCATTTCTGTCTAATTTCCTTTGAATGTCTGTCTTCCTTGTTCGTTGTGGTGGAAGGCATGTGTGGAAGGCATGTGGTGACTCAGCTGCCTAAGAGGTTCTCTCTGGCACACTTGCTCACAGTGTCTCTAACGTGCACTCACTTCAGATCCAGATGCCCACTCTGGCCCCGAGGGTTCTGCTCAGTCACCTGGTGAGGGAGACAAGAGGGTGGTCTGAACTGCCTTTAACCTCACAGCACCCACTTACCTTCTCATCATTCACAGGTTAACCTTTCAGAGAGTGTGCATTCACTGGAGGTGCAGGGCACCAGTGACTTATCTGCGGAAGCAAGAGAGCTCCTCTCCGAGGCGCGTGCCCCTGCCCATGCAGGGTGATCCTTGCTCTCCCTCGCTAGCAGCCCTGCTGCTCTTTGTATCTGAGGCTGACTCTGGATGACAGAAGAGACTTGAATCACAGCACACTTTTTCCTTTTGCTGGAAAATGAGTGTTAACAGCATGTGCTTTGGCCTTGAACTCTGTTGACCTGATTCTACTCATAGTAGTCTGCATTTTGGCTGCTCTTCCCAGGCTAGCGCCATCTGAACTTCCCTTTAACTGTGATTTAGCCAGCCATGCTGGGTATCTCTTAACTTGTCTCCTCTGTTCTTTACCTCTGAAATGTCAGGAGTGAATTGAGGGCCTGGGAAGGATAGCCTAGCCCTTTAAGCTGCTGCGCTTGCGGGGAGCTGTACTACGTTCAGTTTCTCCCTCCTTCTCTGGGTCCTCCATGCTCTTCGTACTACCAGGGAACTCAGGGGCCAGCTATGGATTCTGTTTTCAAAGCAGGAAAAACAAAAAAGGCTAAGGGGAGAAAGTGAATGAGAAAAATATAACCCTGTATTCACTGGCTCAGAAAGGGGAACGATTGGCGAGGCAGCTAAAGGAAGCCACTCCTAGCTCTCCTCTTGTCTTCCCGGTACAGAGATTATGGTTGTCTTTTTCACTTTGTAGCATTTCACAAATAAGAATTTTTCCCAGTCTATCTGGTCCAGCCATACAAATCCCCCATCATGCTTTGTTTACAGTACATTTTGTAAACCTGTTTGGTGGGCGAATGTGGTGATACATGCCTGTAATCTCAGCACTAGTGAAGCAGAAGCAGAAGGACCACTGCCAGTTCAAAACCAGCCTGATCCACACACATGAGTTCTAGGCCTGTCAGGGCGACTAGCAAAGACTATCTCAAAACCTGTCCTCATCTACAGCCATACCATGCTGAACATGCATGATGTCATCAAATCGTGTCTCCACAATCACCAGCATCAGGCTTAGCATGTCTATAAACCCATTCTTTCCTCACTAGGTATGGCTCTACACCAGGCATCTGTTTCTGTAAATTACGTGGTCCCTGTTGTAGTGAGTCATGGCTGTGTTGTAGGTTGTTGAGACTAGCAGAACTGAAGGTCCATTGGTTGACTGTGGAGTGAGGTCCTGTTTGTTTTGCAGATCTGTACCGTCAACATCGTCCCCCATGATGGAGAACAGAACGGCCTCATGGGCAGAGTGGATGAAGGTGTAGATGAATTTTTCACCAAGAAGGTGACTAAAATGGACAGCAAGTAAGTTTCCAGTCATTTCGTTAAGAACGGGTATTTCACTCATGTCTAAATGGCTAATGGTTGTAATTTATGTAGGCATCAGAGTCTCATGCAAGAGATTTACTATTTGGATTTATAAAACATGGTCTCTAACAAAGCATCATGGGTGTTGCTTGGGAACGTGTTAGAAATTCAAATTCTCAAGCTCTTACCACTGACCTGCTGAACTAAGAACTGTGGGGCCTGTTCCATAGCCGTGCACATGACATCCAGGCCAAATTGCTGCTGTGCCTGGACATCACCTGGAAGAGTCTGTTTCAGGGCACTGAGCATCCTTTGAACTTTGATCTGTTGGCTAGTTGGGCAGCAAAGTGACTGGGACAGGTGGGGCAGCGTTCTCTGACTTACCCTGTGTTGTAGCTGGTTTTGTCAGCTTGACAGTCTCTGGATCACCTAGTAAACAAGACAAGCCTCTAGGCATGATCATGAGGGATTATATAGATTACGTTACTAGAGATGGGAAGATGCAAACTGATTGCTGGTGCGTATTGCATCCAGTCCCAGACCACATGAAAAGTAAAAAGCCAGCTGAGCATGCTCCCTCCTGCCTGTAGATGTACAATGCACGCTACCCCCATGACAGCCTCTCCGTGATGGACTGTACCCTGGTACTGTGAGCCGAAGCAAGCCCTCCTCCCTTCCTTAAATAGCTTTTGTCTCTGGATGTTCATCACAAGAGGAAAACTAACTACTGTGCCCTCTAAGAACTTTTCTCTACATTTTCTTTACTAGAATGTTGTTTCCCTAAAAGAAAGTTCAATATTTTATCTTGAGCTGGGCATGGTGGCATATGCTTAGAGCCCTAGCACCCAGAGATTGGGGCAGGCAGATTAATATAAATTTGAAGCCTGGAATACATAGTGAATTTCAGGACAGCCTGAGCTATATTACTGCGTCAACCCCACCTCAAAAAAATTGTTCAACTTAAAACACTCCTGTTTTTATACACGATTTTTCTGAAGTTATTCAATCTGTTACTAAAAGCTGATACATCTCAGGACAGACTCCGAGCTTGGGTTGTGTTTGTGAACAATGCTTCACCTTAGAGATGAAGTTCAGGAATGCATTAAACCTTGCAGATAGCTGAGGGCAGGCACACAGGAGAGCTAGGGAAGGGCCCGTCGGAGCTGTGATTGATGAGTCTTATCTGTCCTTTGCAGGGTGGCAAAGCAAAAATAAGTTAAGTCTCATATCCATGGCAGTGGAGCTTATAGACGCTTGCGAGCTTTAATACCTAATTATTGGTTGTCCTTGACACTCGTCTTGCAGCTTAGCATAACATCACTTGGCAGAATTCTTCCTTTCAAGACCCACCAATACATCCTTTATTCTTTGATAGTTTCCTATAATGCTTCATTCCCACAAATTAATCCCTACTGATCCCTGGCATCATGCCCCCCCACCTGTGTACACATCTGTAATGTGCATCTTCAAGAGTCTGCTTGGATTTTGGTTGTTTTATAATACAAGGATTAGAGGACTATATTTTCAACTTAAAAGAGTCAAGAAACACCAATACAAACAGCATAATGGAAAATTTCCTCTTGATGAATTGCTGCCTTCCTCACACAGAATACTGTTCCAGATCAATACCTGGGTCTTATTTTTTTCTCCTTAACACTTCAGAATCTTTTATTGTTTTATATTTTATATTTTCCATTGTTTGCTTTGCAATTTTATTATGTTTTTGAGACAGTTTCACGGTGTATCCCATGCTAGTCTGGAATTCACTAAGCAGCCCAGGAAAAATTCATACTCTCAGTCATCCTCCTGCCTCAAGCTCCCTCCTGCCTCAGGCTCCCACAAGCAAGGGTTCCGGGTGTACACTGCCATATGCAGGAACTTCAGAACCTTAGTACAGGGTACAGTAGTTAATGGCCAACAGTCCTTGCTGATAAACACATCATATAACTGACCTATGTCTGTGTAATTGCAGATACAATTGCTGGCTCTTCTTCATCCAACCTGTATTAGTGGGAAATGTGTGAGCACTGGGTGTGGAGCAAGTGCTCTGTCCCACCGTGACTTCTTCTCTTCATCATGCAGCTTTGTTTTTCAGTTGTCTTGGAATAATATCTGGGTGCATTTGTAATATGTGACGTCTATTTCCACAAAGATGTTAGCTCAGAATTCTGGGCATGTTTCTGTGTGCAAGACTAGATAGCTTAACTTTCATCAACCTAAAAAAAGCTGTAATCTTTTTAAACTGCATTTTCTTATGAAAGTAGGTTCTCACTTAGACTTTATAGGGCATGGCATTAGGTAAAACATAAGTTAGTGAAAAAAAAGTTTGAGATTCAGTGTTATGTGCTCATAGTTTTAAATGTTAAGTGAGCTACAAGGCTTTAATTAAAAAACAAAACAAAAAAACAAAACATCTCTTTTCCCACTTCCTGCTTCCCAGAGGCAACTGGTTTTTATTCCATTAATCATTAACTTTTCTTCTTTTTTAAAAATATTTTTGTCCTATTTTTCATTTTTAGTTTCAGATAGTAATTCTGTCAACATTTGACTATAGAGGATGATAGTGTATCCTGTCTACTCTCTGACCCCACTGAATTTTCTCTCTCTCTCTTGACTTCCTTCATTTAATATAATTTTTGTTAGCTCACTATTCAATGGTTGCTTCGGTGCCTCATTCTAGCCCTGGAAGTATCCACACCTGACTTACATGGTGCATTTTGGTCATGCTTCCTCTCCTATAGTTTTTCTTTTCTCTAGAAGCTCTTTATCGCTTTTTGTTTGCTTGGTTTCACACAAGGCTCTCATCTACTCACTCTTTAACTTCCTTGTAAAAGCACAAATCTGTGAGTTCTCTCTCATGTTCCCTGTCGGGTCTTGTTGGACACATCTCACCCTGGGNAGGCTGCTGGGAAGGCATTTCCTTCATCCTCTGCAAGTGGATTCCCTTCATCACATCCCTGTGTCTTATCTGCCTCTCAGAGTCTTTTATGTCCTCTTTTGATGGATTTCCTCTTGCAGTGACTTTCTAAGAAATGAGGTGTTAGCAGTGCATTTCTGCAAGGTTCAGATCTTTCATTTTGAGTGATTGTGTTGCTGGGTATGGGACTGGAGACTGGAATACATGTTACTTTAGAATTCTGAAAACACTGTTTCCTAATTTTCTATCTTCTAGAGTTCTCATAAGAACCCAGTGTCACCTTGAGTCCTGATCCTTTGTGACGTGGTTTTGCTTTTTTCTCTTCTCTGGAAACATTTGGAATGTGTCTGTATTTTTAGGGTACTCAGATTTTATGATGCTGTATTTAAGAGGGGGATGCTGGTTTGTCTATCCAGTTTGTTGGCACACATAAAATGTTTGACTCTTAAAATTCATGTTCTTTGGTTCTGGAGTTTTTATTATTTCTTTTATAAATTTCTTCTGTTTCCTCTACTCACTAGCTGTTAAACTTTCTTTATTCGAGTTGGGCGGCGGTGGCGCACACCTTTAATTCCAGCACTCAGGGAGGCAGAGGCGGGTGGATCTCTGTGAGTTTGAGGCCAGCCTGGTCTACAGAGTGAATTCCAGGATAGCCAAAGATACACAGAGAAACCCTGTCTCAGAAAACCAAACCAAACCAAACCAAAGCAGCAACAAAAAAACTTCCTTTATTCAACCTGGCATTTCCTCTGCTAATCTATTAATTCTCACCATCTCCCTTCCAGTTTCTTATTCTTAGTATTCCCTCCTGACGTTCTGCTTGTACATTTTAGTTGTACTGTTCAGCCTTTAATGTTCTTCTTCTGTCTCATTCGCTTTTATTCTTGTTTTGTGGCCATGCCACATACCCTCAGTTGCCGTTTCTCTGGCTCACTCTACAGACAATGAATTTGGGGTGGGCTGGGCCTTGTTGACCCTGTGGCTTGGGAAGAAGAAATACTACTTGGTGAATTGGCTTTCAGCCACTCCCCCCTATTTCTCAGCTTCTCAGCCTTTGCTCTGCCGTCTGCAGCTACTGAGATTCTAGCTGCTCTTAGACCTCCTGTTTATATTTCAATTGCTCAGATCCATGAAGCTATTTTGTATTCTTTGGGCTTCCAAGTGGTGTTGTCTATTCTCACCTGTATGGTTTTTGGGTTTTGTAGTTGTTGTTCATTTTGTGTTTATCCTTGGTTCTGGTTTTGATGGAACTTCTAGGGAGCTAAGGGGAGGTCCAGGCTCTAGCTTTGAGTGGCAGATTCCTTGTGACACTCATTTTGTTTGTTCTTTTGCTCCATTCCCCACATTTCTATGGTTTTTTTTCTTTCTGAAAATCTATCCTAAAATTTAAACTTATTCTGTCTAGTTTTCTTTTTTACAAAGTCTCTTATAACCCAACCTGCAGGTAGACTTTATATAGCTGAGGCTGGCCTTGAACTCCTGACCCTCCTCCTGACCCTCCTACTCCATCTCACAAATACTAGCGGCACAGGTATTGTATCAGCACCCGAGCCTTGAATCTTTTATTTTGTTACTTCTTCTGATAATTGATTCCATTTAAGCAAAGATCCACATATTTGCCAGCATTGAGCAAATATGTTCGATTTCACCAATTACTTAGTAATTAACAGATGCCCAAAGAAGCCCTTTCCAGTATCCCCCAAATTAAACAGGGTAGTTGCCCAATTATGTCTCAAGCCAGTCCAGGAGAAGTTCACACTTAAGCCTCTAATCATTACAAAGGTCTGTCCTCAGTCCTGCCTGACTCCTTCAGATTAGCGCACAATCTGGATGCTTATTAGTTTCCTCATGGCTAGCCTTAATTCTTCTGTCCCTAAGCACAGGCTTAACATTTAAAATGCTATGGAACGTGACTGGTTACGCAGCAGTCACCTTCACGTTCATTGGCTAAGTCCCGTGGTACTTGTCTATGTTCAAGCAATCATTTCTGTGTCTTGATTGTGGTGCAGGAGGTCATCCACACGCTGCTCAGATGCCCATGAACTGAGCGAAGGAGATGAGAAAAAAAAACGGGATTCTCGTAGAAGTGGCTTTCTCAACCTAATCAAATCGCGGTCCAGATCTGAGCGGCCACCCACGGTCCTGATGCCGGAAGAGCTCTCCTCCCCAAAGGGGGCAATCCGGAGTCCACCGGTGGACACGGCTACGAAGGACATAAAAGCAGCAGAGCACAATGGTGCTGCGGAGCGCACAGAGGAGATGAAGACACCGGAACCCCTGGAGGAGGGCCTGGCAGAGGAGGCAGGCAGGACCGAGCACAGCGACAGCAGGGGTAGCCCACAGGGTGGCCGTCGCTATGTGCAGATGATGGGCAGCGGGCTGCTGGCTGAGATGAAGGCCAAGCAGGAGCGGAGAGCTGCTTGTGCACAGAAGGTGAGGAGGGGGCCCTGTGTCTGCATTCCTGCGTTGGCTTCTCTAGTTTTATGGGAAAAGAGGTGCAGAAAAATAGCTTGTTGGTTAAATGAAAATGTAAATACTGGGTGCTGGAGAGATGAGCCTGTGGTTAAGAGCACTTTTGGCTCTGGACCCTGGTTTCCCAGAACCACGCAGTGATTTCTAAGCATCAACCACTTCATTTCCAGGGGACCAGACATCCTCTTCCAAACTCTGAGCACCAGACATGCATGAGGTGCACATGCAAACAAATCACCCGTGCACATAAAATATATTATACAAAGAAAATGTCTTAAACCTAAAGATTTATTCCCAAAGAATTTAGAGCCCAGACCCAGAATGACTTGCCTGTCCTCACTGCCCCAGGGCGTGCCTTGAGTGTTTAATCTGTTGGTTGTTTGGAGACAGGGTCTCGCACAGGAACACAGGCTCGCCTCAAACTCACTTTGTGGCTCAGGTTGGTGTCAGATTCACTGTGTAGCCCTGGGTGCCCCAAACCTCTGTGATCCCCGTTTCAGTCCCCTATCCCTTCCTGAGGTTACTGTCCTGCTCAGAACTACACTCTTGAGAGGCACGGGACTCTAAAGGTATGGCATGTTTTTGAGAAATAAGCTGTGCCCACCTGCCTGTCTTCCTGTGCTTTCAATAGAAGCCTGCAAGAACTGGTCCCAAATAAGACTGGCCTGGGTGAATCTGAGTGGAGATGCTGAGAATCACTGGAGGTGGCAGAACCAACAGGCAAAGAACAGATGGCAGGCAGATAATCTCAAAGGCCCCTCCATGCCCAATGTAGTTCCTAGCTTAATCTTTTCCCAGGCGTCAATGTCCTTTGCATTATTCCAGATTTAAATGGCAAAAGAAAAAGTCAGGGTATCCTGTTAGGACTGATAGATTACCAAGTCTACTACTGTCACTATGAAGACATCAGCGCTGGTTTAGAAGTTGCTAAGTCTCAGGGACAAGGTAAAGTAACAGCTAAGTGGTAGTGTTTGCCCGGCATGTCTAAGAATCTGAGTTCATTCCCTAGCACAGCAAAGGATAATTTGGGGGAAAAAAAAAAAGAAGAAAAAAAATGTGTTGAGTCTCCTCAAAGTTCAATTTAAAGATAGTTTACCTACCTTCCTCTCTCCATTCCTGCAAGCTTTGTGGCCCTCGAGATCAAGCCCTGCAGGGTCTTACACGATTGCATAATCAGCCTCTACCAGGCTTCATTCCCAGCCGCGCTACTGCTCTGAGTCTCTTTTTCAGAATTCTGTCTGTTCGCTTCTATCGTTTCTTAAAGGAATGTATCCTTGTGGTAGTTATTAAGATAAATGTGCCCAGGTTGTATGCATCATCCTGAGATCTGAGAAGCCCCCCACCCCCGAGAAAGGGAAGCTGTGCATCTGTTTGTCTCGAGGCCTCGGAAGAAAATGATTGGTTCTCCCAGGGGACCTTGGCTTAGAGGAAGTACAGGTGGAATACCCAGCAGATATAGAAGACTTCTGTATTGCCTCTTAACAATCACTGTTTGTTAAACTCTGCATCCCGTAAGATTCTGCAGCTGCTCACCATAGCTCTTCTACTGTCCAGCAATTTCCCAGCTATAAATACCTGCTTTGCTTCCCCACAGACCCTTACTATAGCCCAAAGATGGGAGAGCCTACATAACAGCCTCCTATTGATGCTCTAAGGGGGACAGTATTGACCTTCGCCATGCAGAATACTGAAAAAAATACTACATCCCTACCATGAGCCAGATGCCTTCATAGTTTATAAATTTCCAACAGCTAATGTGGTGTTTTCCTAATGAACTGTTTATCTCTGTTTTCTGTGATGAGCAGCTAATTTTGTTGAAAAGACAGGAATTCCAGGGTACTTTCCCATGTGTTTAGGATTGATACATAAATTGGCCCAGAGTGTCGGAATCTTTCTGGTTTGGTGTTTGCATTTGGTCCAAGTTTATGTTAATGTTCTAATAGTGCCATCTAGTGTTCTTTTAAACAGCATTTGTTTAAAAAAAAACTTCAGCAATTACAGTTTAGGCAGTCATGGCTATTCTACTAGAATAATAAAAAGCTTTCTCAAAAAAATTACTGTTAGAATGTTTCCTGAAATGTAGCACTGAGTTGTTTACAGGTCGTAATGTAAGCATCCGTGGTTGATGTACAGTTGACCCTACTGTTGGAAGAGCAGAGAGGGGGCACCAAGGATGCAAATGTTCCAATTGCTTTTCAGACTTTATTTACTTAGTGTGTATATATTTGTGTGTGTCACACATGTGTCGCAGTGCATGTATGGAAGTTAGAGAAAAACTTGCAGGAGTCAGTCCTTCCACCACTTGGTGAAGGGACACTAATCCACTGGAGCCTGTCGCTCTGGCAGGCCTTGCCCTTCTCCTCCATTCCATGTCTGCCTTGCTTAAAGCTGCTAGATGATGATGATGATGATGATGATGATGATGATGATGATGATTATTATTATTA
>LOEQ01000028.1:572420-584941 GCA_001685075.1 Bramus lutescens | reverse complement strand
ATTATTATTATTATTATTATTATTATTATAGCTAGCCACCAAAGTTCAGCTATCAAAGTATTAGAGCCCAGCAATCAAAAGCCCCCTTTGGCTCACCTAATTAACATACCCAATTGACATTAGACACCTTAATCTAACACAGGGTTTCCCCATTTATCTTCATAAGCCTTCATTTTTCTATGTGCCATGTCTGCCTCCCCTCTATCCAGAGGCGTTCCTCTACCCCTCTGGAACAGATATTCCTGTCCCGCTCCCTTGTTCTCTCCTCCTCTCCCTCGTCCTCTATCCCTGCCTTTTGTCCTTCTGTGGCAAATAAATATCCTTTGTGCTGAGGGCTTGGTCTTCGGGGTCCTGAGCCAATACCGATCCTTTTATATGGTGACTCAGATTCGGGTTCCAGGGATTGAACACATGTTTTTAGACTTGACAGAAAGCCCCTTTACCTGCTGACCCAGCCCTCTGCCCTCACTTTTACTTTTAAAAATGGATTTCCTGGAAGCTTGGTATGGTGGCATATGGCTGAAATCCCAGCATTTGGTAATCTAAGAGAGAAGGATGATGGGTTTGAGGCCAACCTGAACTACATACAGTGAATTCTAGGGTAGCTTAGAGTACAGAGTGAGATCCAACATAAAAAAAAAACCAAAAGAAAATCAAGTACAAACATTAAAAAAAAAAACCAAAGCAAAATAAAACAAAAAACAAACAAACAAACAAAAAACACAAACCTAGATTTCATGAAAAACAAACCTAGATTTCTTTCCCTTTCTGGATTCCCCTTATGTGGATCATGGGGGGTAAAGCCACCCTCTTAGGTATGATGTCCCTTCAACAGTGGCAGTGCAGGAATAATCTCTGTTATCTATCTGCTTTATTGTTTCTTTTTCTTTTCCCTTATATCTCAAATGTACTCTTTTGGGGGGGGTCTGGGGACTCTTGAATTTTTAGAAGCTTATCAATGATGTCATCTCCCAGGATTCCTTCAGCCAGGTCTTGAGCAACCCAGAGCGGTCGGATGGAGGTGGGACAGGTAAGCAGAGCTATTGCTTGCATCCTCTGAGGAAAACCAGACCCCTTCTGGTTCTAGGAGTCACCTGTGATTGGAAGAAGGAAAATACAAATGGAAGAACAAGCCTTCGTGTTCTCCCCTGTAACGTAAAGCACCAGCCCCTTCCTGTCCCAGCCACTCCTGGGGGTGCTACTCCTATCTCTGTAGCCATGATCTTAGGGGGACTTTTTTTCTGATTTCCCAGATGGAGGAAATTAAGATTGTCTTCCCCACTTTTATTTTTGACAAATTCCTAAATTTGGGCATCCTGGTGAAAGAACAAAGTGTGATATTTTGAACAGCAAGCCCCGCATAGTGTGCAGAAGGAGGGCGGCTGTTTTGTCTGCCTGGAGGAAATACTCCAGTCCCGTGGCTCCAATGTGAATGGAATTCCTGTGCTTTGTTTCCTCAAAGTTTTTTTGTTTTGTTTTTTGTTTGTTTGTTTGGTTGGTTGGTTGGTTGGTTGGTGGGTTTTTCAAGACAAGATTTCTCTGAAGCTTTGGGGCCTGTCTCAGAACTAGCTCTTGTAGACCAGACTAGCCTTGAACTCACAGAGATCTGCCTGCCTCTGCTTCCCAAGTGCTGGGATTAAAGGTGTGTGCCACCACCACCCTGCCTGGTCCCTCAAAGTTTTAGGTGTACTGAGTGGAGATGCGATATACTGGATGCAAACGAGTGGTAGCTCGTAAGTTGCTTTTATGGATGCTTACTTTTTTGCCAGCTATACGGTTCACTGTAGACAGCAACAGCAGTGCAGATGATGACCTTTCCAGAACTGTTTTAAGCCTGAGGTGAGATCATATCCCTCAGTACAGTCTTTCTCCCTCAACTGTAGCCAGATCCCTAACGGATTGGTTGTCATCCAGAACTGAGGCACTTCCTGTTGGTGTGTCTTTCTCTGCCTGTCAGGCCCCAGAAAGTCCTGAAGACTTTAAATTCATGAGATATTAGCTTCTCCTTGCATATGAATATAGAGCTGTGTATGCCGCAGAGTAAAATTTGATGTCTTGTTGCAAGGGTCTCTGAGTTCTTGTCTTCTGGAAGGAAAGAATTTAGCCATGAAACACTAACTGTTCAAGCAGTTTATTTAGCAAAGCAAGCATGTCACAGAGAAATTGAAGTGAACTGTTCCACAGTGGGCAGGCAGCCTAGCAGGCTCCACAGACAGGAAGGAGGACTTAAGCCATTTGTGAGACTCCTTTTTCCCAGCTCTGCCCCTCTGCAGTCCCTGCCTCCTGCCTAGCAGTCCCTGAACCAGTGCTAGCAAGTCATCACATTTCTGCAAAGAAAGTCGGTCTTTTTATCACTGACTCTTAAAGCACACTGACATGGAGAGGCTTTTGTTCTCAAGATCTGTGATGCAGAATGAGAACCACAGCATCCACCATATTTCTACATTCAGAAGATTAGTTTCTTTGACTTTTGATGTTTAAAATGTGATTTGGATCACTTCTCATTTTAATGCCCAAATTGTACCCAGGTCTTCAAGAGGCCCGCTTTGGTTTGGGAACACCGGAAAAGAATGCCAAAGCAGAACCCAAAGTGGATGGGGGCTGCAGGTCTCGGAGCTCCTCCAGCATTCCCACCAGTCCGAAGCCCCTCCTGCAGTCCCCCAAGCCCAGCCCAGGAGCCCGGCCTTCCATCCCTCAGAAGCCAAGAACTGCCTCCCGACCTGGTAAGGGCATTAGTGATCTTGGAGTCAGGCTGGGCCTGGTCTGGCTATATCCACAGGTGGCCTCAAGAGTAGGTAGAATGTGGTAGGCTCATTGGAAGAAAAAAATGAAAATAGGAAGCTGGAACTGAAAAACATATGAAATCTGTAGGAGCTGAGAACTGGGGAGGGCTAAGAGATGAGACTCCTGCCTGTCAGGAAAACCAGCCTGGACATGCTGGCCCATCAGCAGAGGCGGACTTCTGAAATCAGTCTCCAGGGTATTCAAACAATGCAAGTGGCCAGTTTAAGGACAAAGGCCTAAGAGCAGCAGTTTGTGTGGTTGTACACCACATCCTGTAGCATATCAGTGATAGAGAACAGAATTTGGTAAACTGTGGGCCTGGTTTGAAATAAGGTTTCCGCAGATGGTGCAAGTGTTGTTCAGGCGCCTTGCAGATGTGCTCGAATTTGCTAGGTACAGACTGGGCCTTCACGACTTCCAAGCCCAAGAGACTTAGACTTTGGCCAGACACAAAGGTATTTGGCGAGCTAAGGTAGAAAGTCTTACAAAAGAAATTTAAAAATACTAGGAACAGGTTGGATTCTGTCTTATTTTCTTATGCAAAAAAAATGTCTTTATTGAGTCTTTAAGAAACATTGTAAGAATTTTCAAAACATCAAAGTTTGAGTGGGTGATGTAATTAAATATGATAAACTTCCTCTTCACCTCTTCTTTGTATTTCCCCGGGAGGGTCGGAAAGCAGGGTAGAGATGCAGCCAGACCTTTGCCATCTTCATCGTCACCATTGTTATTGTCTTTCTCTTTATGCTCCAGTTGGCAAGCTGAGGCAGGAGAATTGGTATGAGTTTGCAATTAGCCTGGGATGCATAGTGAGTTTTAGGCCAGCCTGGGCTGCAGGATGAGACACAGTGAAGACAGACTAAGGAAATGAAAAGCAGAGAATCGTGAACGAAAGTCTTGATGTTTTTCTGAGCTCCATGGGTTTCTAGTTTGAAGTAAGCAACTCTGCTCTACTTCATGGAGAAGCTCAGTTGGCCAGTTCCTGATATCACATGTAAAGCTGGCTAGATTCTTTTTATTCTTTCACTTCCAGCTGTGCTGTTTATCTCATTGTATATTTTATATCAAAAATTAGGCTCATAAACTGATAGGTGTTTTGGTAAAGCTTGAGAATTCAGCAGTATTTTTAAATGTATCTTCTCAGTTCCTCTTCAGGACAATTCTGAGAGATTATGGAGTCACCGTATCTGGTCATAGCTTTACTTCTGTGGTGGCACAAACAGGAGACTAGAAGTGAGAAAGACTGAGGAGAGCCTGCTTGTCGGCTGTCTCACTTTCACACATGTGTACACACATGTGCACACTTGCTTGAGAATCCCACATACTGAGGAAGAAGGGAAAGGGCACACAGTTCATTAACTCATTTTGGTTTTGGTGAAGCAATGCTGGCTTTCATATAAGAACCTAGAATCTTAATCCTGACTGTCTTTACACGCTTTTAACCCAGGAGATCATTTAATCTCCTTGTAGGTCCAGAAACCAAAGTCCTTGATGGGTCTAAAAGTCCATGATTTCAAATTATTCCTAAGGCAATGGATTCTATGATGGTAGCTATATGAACACACGTGTGTGTGTGTGTGTGTGTGTGTATTGTGTGTTGTGACTTACTAGCTCTCACAGCTGATAAAGGCATTGTGTTACATACAGTACATGTTTTCATACAATCAACAACTTTATGTCTGAGGCAGAAGGAACCTGTGGTTCACTCCTAACCTCATTTTCAAGCATTAGCATAGATTCAGATCTGTACATATGTCAACTTTTCATAATTGTTCTTGCATCCTAATTACTTCCCTTAGCAGAAATACAGAAGGAACTTTTGACTTGAAACATTCTATGATAGTTTTTCTCTTTTTGAGTCACCTGTATATAAAGGTTTATCTGGCTTGTATGCTTGGGACACAGTTTGTAGAACAGTTTGTTTTGTTTCTTTGTACCTCTGTAGAAGACACTCCAGACTCTCCATCTGGTCCTAGTTCCCCTAAAGTTGCTCTTCTTCCACCCATCCTCAAAAAAGTCCCTTCAGACAAGGAGCGTGATGGCCAAAGCAGCCCCCAGCCCAGTCCCAGGACCTTCTCCCAGGAAGGTAAGAACATCTTTCCTCTGGCTCTATTCACCCCAGGGAGTGTCATTTCCAAAGGAGGGACTTAGTCCCAGACTTAACTAGAATCCGGGAGTTCATCAGAATCCCTGGGTTGGCTATGGGCACCAGAGTGGGCCCTTGATTTGGCATTATATCTGACATTAGGACTTCATGAAGAGAAGTCGTAAAGTGTAGCTGAGCCACCTAGCCAAAGGCCCACCTTCTCTGCAGGAGTAATTTCTGCACACTTCTCAGCTAGCTTACAGCCTATTAGGGCACAATTTTGAATAGGTTTCTAGATCCCATTATTTCTAAGGAAAGCACCCCCTAGTCAGCTTGTCACCATTGCCATGGTTCAAGGGCAGCTGTAAGACATTAATTTTTGTCATCTTTGCCATGGATCAGAAGCAGGCCATCTGCCCTGAGGAACCTTGAAGCTACGGTACTCTTTGGGTCATAGTAAATATCCTGCCTTCTCAGAGTGTGGCCCCGTGTAGACACTCCTGGGGCGTCTCTGCGCAAATGTATTCCCTCCAGTTCCCTGAAGTGGGAATGGTGGTTGCCTATGATTTGCTTGCTGCCCTTCAGGAACAGACTTGAGCCCCCAAACAGGGGTAAGGCAGGCCAGGGTAACAGTAGCATCTTTGATGTTTCTTTCATTTATCCCACTTATTTTATGCTCTGTTATATGTCATTTCTTTATTTTTAGTTTTACTTTGAAGCAGGGCTCTCTTGATGTAGTGGCTCGCCTGAAACTCACTATGTAACTTAGACTGGCTTCAGTCTAATTCACGGTAACTCTCCTGCCTTTGCCTTTCAAATGTGGGGATTATAGGAGTGAGTCACCATGCCTGTCCTCCCTTATTTCAAATGCACAGCTGGCTTTTGGGTTAAGTGTCACACAGGGCTGGTTCTGCACCAGATATGTAATGTAAGAGAGCTCTTAGCCCCCATGTGCAAATCCTGGCTGTGCTTTGGGCTGCATTGTTAACGTTATTATTTGGTGAATTCTGTTACTTCCCTGGCTTTGTTTTCTTTTCTTGGCAGTAGTCTTGGGTAGAAGCTAATCGTAGGCACAGCTGTCTATTATCCTTATGTGTTAGTGGGTCTAATAAAAAAACAAATAAATAACACTTTTTTTGCTCTTCTGTCTCCATTCTGCAACTTTATTTGTTAGGTGGAAGTTTCTCTCTTTACTGTTCATAGAGAAAAGAAGGTGGGGACTTGCCTGAAGGTGTTAACTACTTTTGTCAAAGAATCCAAAGAGGGGACTGGTATCAATTCTCATTTCACAATGAGGGGATAGATGCTATACTTGGTGTCCTAGCCACAGCTTTAGCATGAGCCAGAGTTTGAGTGACTTGACTCTAACAGTGACCTACACTGTTAAAGAACCTTTCATCGTGCTGTTCAAAGCAACCTCAGGCCCCGAGAGCCCCTCACAGCCAGGTTGCCCATCCAGTTCTTCCCCATTGGCACCCTTGCTGTCTTTCCATTCTGCAGTTTCTGTCTTTTCCTCTTAGCTTTTAAGGAAGCTTTGAAAATGCCTGAGAGGATTTTAGTGTGGGCGGGGTGGTTGGTGATGTGTGGAAATAGTCATCTTGTTAAAAACGATTGAAATATGGAAGAATTTACACAAAACAGGGTAGGTGGGGGCCAGAGAGTTGAATTCAATAAATTTATGATTAGCATAACTTTTGGAAAATGATACCTGCTTGGAAGCATCCAATCTATAGCCCAAGAGCCACCTGAGTTTGGCTGAGGACAGATATAACTCTAGCCCAGCCCTAAATAATAAGCTAACTTTAAGCAATTGTGTTTTCAGCAGGTGTTTCTGGGTTTGGGATTTGAAATTTTGTTTTGTTTTTAGCTAATAGCTGATAGGTGATCAAAGCTATTGGGAGTAGGAATGTGTCCTGGAGCCTCTGGTGACAACACAGGTCACATTGGACACCACTGGCCAGGTCAGAGCTGCTGTGAAAAGCGAGGAATTCCAAATAAGGGAGCCATCGCTCAAGAACTAGTGGTGCTTCATATGCTTGTCCAGCATGGGCTGATTGAAACTACAGAGCCCAGGGTTGCTTTCCTGCCTAGACCCAGAAGGAACTAGCCACACATCACAGTACTCTGCAATGATGACAGGCAAAAATATACAAGGTCTGGGCACAGCTTTCAGGCGTTTGGGGGCTAAGATTTTGACTCCAGCTTCTGAACTAGCTGGTCTTCAATGGGGGTGGAAGACACGGCAGCCACTCATGAGCCCTGCCTATCTCTTTAGAAGCCTTCCCTATTGTCTTTTCCTGTTGTACATTATTTATGCTGGTTACTTCATTCCCTTGTTCTCTGCCTCCCTCTGGACTAGCGTGCCCAACTAATTTCTGAAACAGGTAAATGACTGTAATTCTTCCGGATTATTTCATATTGTATGTGATTTTTGTTAATCCATCGTGGAATCAAAATTGTAAGACTGGGGCATTTTTGTTACTCTCTCTCTGGGGCAAGATCAGGACTCACCTCATTTTGCACATTTCCATAATGTTGGCTGTTGAATTCTGTAGACAACAGTGGATCTGCCCAGGACTAATACTCTTAAGTTCTTTGAATCCTAACTCAGGGTGGATAAGCTGATATTTAAGTTTTAATATAAATAATGTTAACATGGTTGTCAACACATTGATGTATTTGCTACTATAAAGGGTAAAACGGATCCCTTTTCCTTAGTAGTGCAAAGAGGAGATTATTTCAAAAGACATTCAGATCATGACAGTGGCAAGCCTTCCAGTAGAGGGAAAAGATCTTCAAAACCCTACTCCACCATTGCGGAAGAGGAAGTGAATGCACCTGGGTACAGGAAGTCACAGCCAACAAATGGTTAGAACCTTCGGTTTTCATCCCTCGCTGACCTGAAGCTGATGAACTGGCACTAACAAATGAGCTTTAATTGAGTAGCTGCTGTTGGGGGCTGGGTCAGAGACTTCATAGAACTGAATTCTTATTCTACCCGGCAGCAGGATGGTCCCTCCATGGGAAGATGGGAGGGTATTAAGTTAAAATCTAAAACTAGACAATGGGGAACTTCAAGTTACCTTAGAGGTTTGTCAATTCAAATTTTAGTGAGCATAAAAGTTAATTTTCACATTGGGGTCATATCTCTCGTTCTCTTCCTTTCTACATTTTTTCCCATCAAGTTTCCATGAGTTAAGCTAGAAATTCTTTGAGCAGTTGAGTATATTCACCTACAGAACATTGATCTAAGATGTTACCCAAACACTGTGTTAGGGAAAGATCAACAAGAAGCCCCCAGCAACATGCAGACTTTGAATTACATACATGACTTTCCAGGGAAAGTTTTCCATCTTGAGAGGCAGTTCATTGTATTGGCCAGCACTTGCTCTTTCTGCTCTGTCTTCCATTAGACTATGTGGCAAATTCTCTTCAGGTGAGAGCAGTTCCAGGGGACAGCTAAGGGGAGACGTCAGTCAGGTGGTGCCCTTTAGGGGGTTAGAGCCTGCACTGCTGGCATAGGGAAGATGCCTTCCCATGATTGCAGTGCAAGGAAAACAGCATAGAAGAGGACAAAGAATGTACCGAGATAATCTACTACAGGAGATCTCCTCAAAGGATGCCTGCCCTTGGAGTGAAGCTCTTTACTTCCACAAAGCTTTATCAGAGGTTAACATGTGAGGGTATTTAGATGTCCAGAGTCAGGCATGAGGCCCATATTTTAATGTAGTAACACAATAACCTTCATTTTTCTCTGAGCATTCCAGAATCCAAGTTGATGAGAGTGACCTTATGACAGGGAAAGCTTATTCTTAGGGAACTTGCTTGGGGACAGATGCAAGTCTCACAAAGTCCCTACCAATTCATCACCAGCAAGAGCATCCAGGGCCTGGCTATGAGAGGCTCCTATGGCTCTTTCCTGTTGCTCTGGTATTAACTAGCTGGATAATAGGGCGGAGTTAAGGGATGGCCCACAGCACAAAGCAGGGGTAATAAGTCATGTAAGGATAGAACATTCATTCTCTTTGGACCAAGTAGCATCTGTCCTGGAGAAAATGAATAGAATTGGTCCTTTGCTTTTAGTGGATGTGGTGGGCGTATATGCTACTCAGGATGCAATGTAGGGCCTTACAGCTGCTTAACAGGCTCTGTGCTGCTCAGCTACCTTCCGCATGTGTACTTTACTCTCAGCTGATTCCCTGTGTAGAACATGTGTCTTTATCACAGAGCTGTAAAAATACTTCTCTTTCTAAAATATGTAGTCTGATGTTAGCAAAACAGAAACAACTCTTAATTTCATTCATAAGAAAATCACATCAGTGAGCAGCTGCAACATTTGTGAAGAGCCAGAAAGTTATTAATAAGACAACAATTCTATTATCTCTTTCATTAAATACAATTGAGATTACATGAATGTTTCTAGATCCTGGAAATTTACATTTTCAACTCTTAGAGCCACTGATGTACATCTCTCACTAACAAGGCACTCGTGGTGCAAAAATAAGAACCACTAAAAGCGCTTACATGGCACTCAGGATGCCCATCCCCTAGGCACATCCATCTGCCAATAAGACATTGAGTTAAAGGGGATGGTTGCAGGGATAGGCCAACTCCTAACAGTGAGAGGAAGGAAGCCTTTTGTCTATCCTGTGTCTATCTCTGATTTTCCTGTAACCTCGGTAGTTACCCCTCTCCTTGTGATGGGTCAAATTTTGGTAGAATTAGATGGGACCATCTTGTATTAGCTCTTCAACCTTGATTTCTTGAAATCGGGAACCCCAAAACTTTCACAGGTGCTTCAATTAAAGTCATGTTTGTTTTGTTAGTGCCTATTCTCATGTTACCTTCACCTTTGAGAACTACATAGCCTCTGCTTTTCGAATAGTTTCTGGTTAGTTTGTTTTTAATGCCTTAACAAAGCAATTGACAGAAACAGGGTATGTACTCTTAAGAACAATCTTGTGATACTGAACCAGCTTTCTCAATTTCCCAAGCCTTGTACTCATGCAAAAATGGCAGCTGTTGTTCTCAAAGCATGCTGCATATTTGATCATGGTTGACCTAGTTTAATTGTGTGGCTGTTTAGAGACTGATTTCATGTCCTCTCTTCTCTGAGTATAAGATGTGATATTTTTATTAGCAAATATCCTATTTTCTTGAAGAAAATAACTGCTTTTGTGTGGCTTCATTTGTGTCGCAGAGCTTTCTATTTGTGCCGTCTGATTCTGGGAGTCCCTTTCTTATCCCTTGGTTCTTCCATTGTCCAATGTGAAGCCATGGACCCTTGCCTGGTCTCGCAATCTGTGAACTAGTGCTCAGCTCAACTTTCTTCCCCTGGATCCAGATCCAGGTTCCACTTCCTGTGTGAGAATTCTACAAGAGCAGATAACTGTAGAATGTACACCTAGTATCCCAGCACTTGGCAGGTAGATGCAGGAGGCTCTAGAGTTCAAGGTCATCTTCAGCTACAGAGAGAGTCTAAAAACAAGAAACACAATTCTTCAAGAAAAATTTAGCAGTTCCTTCAAGATTTTCCCACTATGCTAGAAAGAATTTTTTTAAAAGCGGGGCCAGCTACAGATTATTATGTTAAGAAAATGCCTTGTTTTCTCTTGGTAGATATATATCTGCCTAGAGTTTACTATGGGAGATCATTTCCAAGTTGCATCTGAGTCTCTAATCCCACATCTGTATGTGTATTTCAGAAGGCTTGAAATTTGCATATATACATATGCAAAGTTGAATCTTTGTGTTTGAGGCTCTCTGCAACACTTATTTCCACTTCAAACAAGTTGTAAATATGCAAGCCGGTGTTTCCACTCAATAAGTTAATGTTCAATCTATATCTTTTATTCATCAATAGCACATGGGTTGATAATAGATACACGTATAGATAGATAGACTCGTCCGCCAGGACACCCTGGCATTCTTAACCGTATTGCATTGGAGAAGTTTAATCAAACAGTGTGTTTTGTTTTGTTTTGTTTTGTTTTCCTTTTACCTTGTTTTATATCAAGGTGCAGAAATAAGTTTGGGTAATTAGTGAAAGTCTAAATTTTATAATATTTTTTAAAATTAATTCTGGACTTTTAAGTTTCAAGCAGACAACTCTATTTAGACACTCCTTTAATGGAAGCCTGACAAAATCTGGTTCTATGTAATTG
Source organism: Bramus lutescens (assembly GCA_001685075.1). Lineage (NCBI taxonomy): Eukaryota > Metazoa > Chordata > Mammalia > Rodentia > Cricetidae > Bramus > Bramus lutescens. Next base: position 573,907 of record LOEQ01000028.1, on the reverse strand, counting down.
TAATTAGCATCTTAATTGCATGCAATCAAATAAATGTTCCCTAAGGGCTGGAAATTGACACAATAAAAATCTTTCTTTCTACAAAGCTGTTTGCATCAAGGATCAGGACTAAGCAGGCTAGAAGACCAGTTAAGTGCTGAGCTTGGTTCAAGTGTTAGATGAGGTTCTTCCTGCCTATTCCCAACACTTAAGGACATACCAGCTGCCCTAGGGTCCTTAGCACATGCAATCATAACTTAATTAATGGAAGTGAATGTGTTTAGGATGAACTTTACCCCAGGGGTCCTCAGGATCAAACCCAAGGCCTTACACAAGCTCCACCCCTCTTTTAGAATGCTTTGTTGACATTTGAAATTGGGATATTTCCCTCTTAGTCACCGCATTGGTTAAATGGTAGTTCTTTTATGGCGCAGTCTGACTGTGCTATCCAACTAGAAAGGAGCAGATTAACTTTGTTATGTTTGCCCTTCCCTCCTCCCCATCACCCCATTTTGTTGCCTGCATAGTTTCCTAAGCTGGAGGACTCAAAAACCCAGTGTCAGCTTGGAAGGTCAGTGTCAGCTTGGAAGGTCAGTGCCTTCTTGGAGATGAAGACGCAGCCTGCCTTTTCCAAGAAGATGCCCGTATCGTGTCCCTCTAAATGTCACTCATGGTTGCTGTTGTGGCCCTGGTCCATAAGGTTACTTCTGCTTTTACCTACGACCAAAACTCTTAGTTACACGAGTGTCTCCATATTTAGAGAGTACTTTTGTGTTGTGTCATCTCACATAAGGTGGATTTGGCCTGAGTTCCCAGGAAGTTAAAGTATTGGGAAGGATGAAAAGTTTGATTATTCACTGAATCTAGGGTCTCAAATGTTTTCTCTGAAGAGAGATGAGCATGACCCCCTCCTGCACCCTGTTTATCTTTCCTTGTATCTCCCATCGCAATAATAGACTTTTCTTCCCATTTGTCTGTTTGTGAAGAAATGAGGTTTTGTTTTAATTAGAATGCAGAACATCTGGGAGACAGCTCAAATCCCCTTTACTTTTGAGGTTGGATTTCTTGTCAAATATTCTTGGGATGGTATTGGAAGGACACTCAGACTGAAAGCTTAAAGGACTCTGTGGATGTGAGCATCAAATTGGTTTTGTGACAAAGGGCAAAATATTTAGGGACATTTATTTATCTTTTTTCCCCTCAAAACCTGACTTATCTACAGCTTTCAAAGGACCAATCACACAAGTAAAATTTTTTTCTCCAATAAAAGCTTTTAAAAGCAATTGTTTCTGGTTTTTATGTCCCCAACCCCCTCTGAGAATTTGCCCTAAACCACTGGTGAAAAGAAGTCAGAAGTTTAAGGGACTGGAGAAATGGTTAAGTACAGTTAGTACTATAGAGGACAAGAGTTTGGTTCCTGCACCCATTGTCAGGTGACTAAACCCACCTGAGAAAGTCAGCCTCTGTGGGTACCTGCACACACACACACACACACACACACACACACA
>LOEQ01000028.1:517588-536106 GCA_001685075.1 Bramus lutescens | reverse complement strand
ACTCTCACATCTTGATTAACCCATTTCTAATAATCTGTGTACCACCACAAAGTGGTGGCTTACCGGAAAGATTCTAATCAATGTCCATCTTGCGCTGGAGCTTCATGGTCTGCCTCACTCTGCTTTCTTCCTCCCATAATTCTGTTCTATCTATCCACCCACCTAAGGGCTGGCCTATCAAAAGGTCAAAGCAGTTTCTTTATTAACCAATGAAAGTAACACATAGACAGATGACCCTCCTACATCAGGTATTAGCTGTAAAGCAAAAGGTAACAAGCCTATAGTCCACAACCCTAAAGAATCTAAGTAACAAGGTGAACCCTAAGAGAAACATATATAGATTCCCCTGGGAAGGAGGAAGTAGACAAGATCTCCTGACAAAATTGGGAGCATGGGGTGGGGGGAGAAGGGAGGGCAGAAGGGGAGGAGGAGGGGAGAAGGAGAGGAGAAGTGGGGGAGGAGAACTTGAGGGATCGGGATAGTCGAGATGGGGAAAAGAGAGAGACATGGGCACCAATTTGTTGTCGGAGACTGTTCATTTTTTTTTCCAGCCACTCAGACCAGAAATAAACACACAGAAATTATAGCAATTGAAATACTGTTTTGCCAATAGCTTAAGCATATTTCTGGCTAATGCGTATACCTTAAGCCATTTCTATTAATCTGTGTATCTTCACATGGCTGTGTTTCTACTGGTAAGGTTTCTGTGGGAATTTGTCTCCTATGGGCAGCTATATGGTATCTCACTAATTCCATCTACTCTTTCTCTACATCCCTGTTCAGATTTTTCTCCTGTCTTTACTCTGTTAAGCCATTGGCCAAAAGCAGATTTATTCATTAACCAATAAAAGCAACACATATACAGAAGAACTTCCCACACCATTTCCACTTTTCTGTTTAAATAAAAAAGAAAGTTTTAACTTTAACATAGTAAAATTACATATAACAAAACAGGTATCAGAGAACAAGGAAAGAGATATTTTGATTAAAGAAGCCATTATGGGGCTAGCAAGAAACCTGGCGCTAGAGAAATTCCCAGGAAGCCACAAGGATGACCCCAGCTAAGACCCTAAGCAACAGAGGAGAGGGTGCCCGAACTGACCTTGCCCTGTAGACAGACTGATGACTGTCTTAAATGTCACCATAGAGCCTTCACCCAGCACGTGTTCTTTAAAGGGAGACTCACAATATAATAGCAGCTATATTCAAATTACATCATGAATCTGACCATTCCCACCCTGTTCTAAGTCATAATGGTGGGTAACTGCAGAGGTTTCTTTCCTTCATTCACACCTTCTGTGCTCTCTGTTGGACGCAGCAGTCTGTGGTCCCAATTACGCTGCAGACAGATCACAGTTCAGCTTAAAGCTTCCAACAACTACTGTCTTCCAAAGCAAAGGAGAAAGCATTACCATTCTTCTCAACTTACCTCCTTTTCATCCACCTCCACAGGTCGTGTGATAGATTCATCCTGGGGAGACAAAACACACATGTCTACTTGCTCCAGAAAGGGGACCCTTGGCAGACCAAAGTAACAATTGCAGGAGTGTCCAACCTGTTTAACCAATGAGTTTTTACACAAACAGAGTAGGGGTCAAGGACTGCTTCCCAGGAGCAGGGATATCTCAAAGACAGCTGCATCACTGAAAAGCCCCTCCAACATGGGTGATGACTCACAAAAGCTGCAAGCCCAGAGCTCTCTGCACAGTTCACAGGCAATTCCAAAGTCCGAGAATCTCTCCTCTGCAGCTCAGCTGATCTCTGCTTTTTCCAGGCAGCTTGACTGCTCTAGGAGTCTCTAGGTGGCTCTGCTAGTGGATGAATGGCTCTACGCATCCCTCCTGCTTACCTAAATTTGAGGAAGGATGGGCCTAATGAATCTAGTCAGTTTCGGGGACTTTCTGAAGCTATTGAGTCGTTACTTCCTGAGTTTTAAGGAACTTCCTGCAGAATGGAAAGTTTTACCCCTTTATAGAACATCGTGAGTCTTAAGGAACTTCCTTCCAAGAAGGAAGGTTTACTATGGGAGGACATTTTTATTTTTACTCCGGATCTTCCATACTACTGGCAATTTCAGTTTCTAGTAGGTGCACAGGCTAAGTATTGTGCCACAGTTTGCATGTCTCCCATCTCTGCTCAATACCCTTAACCCAGATATGCATATTACTTCTTTCTAATCTTTGCTCAGAAAACTGTCTTCTCACTAAGGGTGCCTATTATCATGAGATGGACCATCACTGTCAACTTACAATTACCTACAAGATAATCCTCTGAGAGTGTCTGTCTGCACGTGTGTGTGTGTGTGTGTGTGTGTGTGAGCGTGCACACACACACATATGCAGGTTTCTTATTGTGTAACTTCAGGTACTCCCATGCCATGGTACTCATAAGGAGGTCACAGGATAACTTCCAGTGTCAGGACCTCACCTTCTATCCTGTGGGACGCAAGGTTCTTTGTTCTCCACATCTGCATATACCAGGCAAGCTGCCCATGGAGTATTCTCCTGTGTCTGTTGCTTTCCATGCCAGGATGAGCACTGGGATTACAGATGTGTGTACTTCCCAGCCCAACTTTGGGTGCTGGAAGGCGAATCCAGGCCCTCCTGCCTATGCAACAGGCACTTTGCCAACTGAACTCTCCAATTCTGATTTGAAGTAGTTAAAATTGCTTGTTATTGTTAAAATTTTATGCTTAAAGGGTGTTATAAAACATGTAATAAGTCCCAAGATACACCTGTGCCATCTTTGATGTCTCTGTTTTTGTTTTATGAGACAGAGTCTTTCTATGTAGCCAGGTTTGCCTTGAACTTGCAACAATCCTCATGCATCAGCCTCCTAAATGCAGGGATTATAGGCACATACTATTACAGGTTCATCCCTGTTTTAGTAGGTTCTATAACACACAATTTCGGATGCCAAAGTTTGGAAAGAGTGGACTTTCAAATATTAAAAATAAACTGATTTCGGAGAAGGAGAAAGGATCTAAAGCTAATATATTTTGTAATGAGCTCATGCCTCTGTTGTCTGCACAGCATCCTCACATGACATGTCCACAGATACACTGGAGCTCTAGAATGTGAAGTCACATTCCAGCTCAGACGTGTAAAGAAGTGTGTCCCCTCTATACACCTAAACCCTGAGAGGTTAGAACAGACAGTTTTAGCTCCAATACTACCCCACCTAAAGTTTTGTATACAGGCTAATAGTGCAAGTGAGCTCTTTGGACAACGCTGAATATCTTTTGCCCTCTGCTCCATTCAGTGACGCATCCTCTCTAAGATCTTTTCACCCAAGACTTGGTTGCTGAGATACCTTTGGTGAATATAAAATACTTAAGTAAAACCCTGACTCAAGGCCAAACACTAGATTTTCAGCTGTCATCCCTATGCAGACTTGTTTCACCCACAGAAATGCGGCAGTTATTGTGCCACCACCAAATAGCTATACCTTTCCTTCTAAGCACGTGGTGGGACTGACCGCTCTACTCTTTTCTGTTTACATGTGGCCAGTAGCTTGCTTTGGAGTAATGAAATTTTAATCAGTAAATGAGCTGTCATTTTCTTTCTACCATGGTAACCAGGAATGTTGCCATAGATTAGCTGCTGTGAGGGAGAGCTGCCAGCTAGCCTTGGATTCTTTGCCACAGGAACAAGTTATAGACCCGTATTGTGATAACACACTAAGGACTGGTCACTGTGACCATCCCAACCAGAAGCTGAGAGGCCAGTCATTTGGTGGCAAACACTCATTTCCCCTAGGTAGGTGTGCCCCTCAACTCAGCTGGTTTACAGAGTCTCCTTAAGAACTTTCAAGATCACTGGGTGGTAGTGGCTCATGACTTTAATCCCAGCTCTTCTGAGACAGAGGCTGGATGATCTCTGTGAGTTCAAGGCCAGCCTGGTTTACAGAGCAAGATCTGGGACTCTGGGACAGCTAGGACCATACAGAGAAAACTGTCTCAGGGGGAAAAAAAGGAAGGAAGGAAGGAAGGAAGGAAGGAAGGAAAGAAGGAAGAAAGAAAGAANAAGAAAGAAAGAAAGAAAGAAAGAAAGAAAGAAAGAAAGAAAGAAAGAACTTTCAACAATACCTGGTACAAGCATTTCTCATATCCATGTTCCTTTTTGCCTTTCAGATGAAGATCTTTGACAAAAACAAAGATGGCCGTTTGGATCTTAATGACTTGGCGAGGTAAGTGGTGCAGAAATGGTGACAAACTCAGATGTCCCTGTCCAAGGGTCTGATGGCAACACACATTCTTTGAAATCTGACATGCTTTCTTGCCTGGAGTCTAAGAGACCAGGCTCACCTTACAATCCCAACCATGATGTAGCTTTCTGTTGGTTTTTGAGGGCTGACTACCCTCTGTAGTTCCTGAAGGCTAGCAGGGGAGGACGGGAGGATGAGGGCGGGAGGAACACAGTCTATAAGTCTTCCAGGTGACTTGGGATTGATGGATCACCATGTGTATTGCTATTCTGCTTTCCATAACTACAATGAAATAGTACATGTAAGCTAAAAGATAAATAAAAAACATTTAATTATTTTACCATTTCAGAGGCTGGATATTAAAAAAGCATGACAAAACTTTTATAAAAATATCTTGGCTGTGTCATATCATGGTATTGTGTTGAAAGGAGGCTGCTTGTTTGTCCTGGCCACCTACAACTGAAATAACCACACAGAAATTGTATTAATTAAATCACTGCTTGGCCCATTAGCTCTAGCTTCTCATTTGCTAACTCTTACATCTTAATTTAACCCATTTATATTAATCTGTTAATTACCACATGGCTGTGGCTTACCAGCAAAATTTCAGCAAGTCTGTCTCTGGTGGTGGCTCCATGGCTTCTCCCTTATTCTGTCTCCTTTCTCCCAGCATTCAGTTTAGTTTTCCCCATATACCTCTATTCCCTGCGCAGGCCCAAGACAGTTTCTTTAGTAACCAGTGGTATTCACAGCATACAGAGGGGAATCCCACAACAGTATTGTATATCTCTTGTTTGTGTGGTCTTTTACTCCTTTATTGTTCTTGACATTGAACCCAGGGCTTTGCATATGCTAGGCTCAGTGCCTGGTTCTGAATGTTGTCTGTGAAGAGACACTAGGAAGACTGTTGTCAGTCCTGACCATGACATTGATTCTGCCACACTAGATGGGTTTCTGTGTTTCCTAGGAGCAATGTCTTCCTAAGTGACTCTCCCCAGGACCATCATCCTAATTTTTGGTCACTTTGATGAAAAGAGGACACTGAGAGACCAGTCAAAGAAAAATAAAGTGTTTCTCTCTACAGAGCCCAGAAAGGGGACCTTAACCCTAAAATTGTGTTTCTGCTCTCTCCACTTCAAGCGATTTTCTTGGGAAATTGAGGCAGAATTTCAACCCACCCTTCAAGATAAGGGAGATTTGTTTGAGAGTCTTTCCTCAGAGGAAAAGTCAGTGTCCAAAAGATTCACTAAAATCAGGACAATATGGGTAACAACAAGGGCTTCTAATCTTCATGATCCCTACCATGACATCTGCCTGTTCTCAGCTTTTCATATAAATGGGATCAGGGGAGGTAGCTCAGTGGTAGAAGGCCTTGGTAGCCAGCATGCCTAAGACCGTAAATTCAGTGACACACATGCACACATGCATGTGCACAATTCACATATGCACACAGAGAAATATGAATGCAAATGGAATCGTGTGTGCCCTTTTTATAACTGGCTATAACACTCGCAATAACGTTTTGAAAATTGTGTCTCTGTTGTGACTGACCATTAGACCATGCATTTCTTTTTTTGACTGGGTACTTCACTGTACACACTCCATATTTTGTCCCTTTATAATGACATATATTTGGGTTATTTCTACTCTTTGGATACTGTGAACAGTACTACTACATGAGTGTGACGAGCCTTTCCCCTTGGCTTTATTCTTGGAAGTAGAATTTTGGTTCACATGGTAATTCTATATTTAATTTTACATGGCAGTGCCAAATGGAAAGACTAGTTTCCACACTGCATGACTGCTGGAGATTTGTAGTAAGTTTTAAAGTGGAGAGTCCTCCAATCTTGTTCTTTTTAGAGATCATTCTGGCTATGCTGGGTCTATTTGCTTATCTTGATATAGTTTTAGGATTAGATAGTCAGTTTCTACGTAAAGACAGCTCAAATTTCCATGAATTTTGTTCTGAATCTGCTGTTCAAAATGGAAATATTGTCATCCTAACAAAATTGTCTTTAAGTTTACTAACAACAGTTGTCTGTCCATCTTTTCAGCTGATTAGTTTCTCTGGAAGATACTTTGGACTTTTCAGTCTAAAAGTTGAGCCTATTCTTGTTCAGTTTGTTCTCAATCATCTGCTTCTTTGGGATGATGTCATATATAGCATGGTGCTTTGGACCCTTTCTTTGTTCTTTTCTCTTGCTGTGTTAGAACACCATGACCAAAAGCAGCTTAAGAAAGGGTTTCTTTTGGCTTGCCCTTCTGGAGAGGTAGGGTCTAACGTAGCTGGGAAGGCATGGAGACAGGAGCAGGCACACTATCATCCACACACAGGAAGAAGTGAGAGAGAAGAGGATGGTGAACAGTGGTGGGGCTGTAGGATCCTCAAAACAGGCCTTGAGGGATGTGCTTCCTATAGTGAGGCTGCACCTCTTAAAGGTTCCTTAAAGACCCCAAAACAGCACCACTAACTGGGGGAACCAAGTGTTCAAACACTCAGGCCCATGGAGGGAAATATCTCATTCAAATCACCACAGTTCTCTTCTGTTTTCATTCTCTCCCCTCCCTCCATCCTTCTCCTTCCTTCCTGCTCTCTTTTCTCCGCTCCATCTCTTTTTGTTTTCGGTGCAGGATCTCTCTATGTCATCCATGCAGGCTGGCCTTGAACTCATGTTCCTGCTCCCTCAGCCTCCAGACTGCTGTGATTACAGATGTGCATTTTTGCTTTGGTCATTTCTAGTGAACAGAAATGCAATAGAAGGCTCTGTGTAGATTGTGTCCTGTAACTGTGCTGCTCTTGTTTGTTAGCTTGAATAGGTTGTTGTTTGGTTCTTTGGATTTTATTGATGACAATGCCACCTGCAAACAGCAGCAATCTGTTTCTTCCTTTACATTTTGCTAATCTCTACTTCTGATAGGGCTATTTAACCCATGTATATTTAATGTGATTGCTGATGACATAAGGGTTTATGTTTGCTGTTTTTCTGTGTTTTATCTCTGCTATTTTTGTTCTTGCTGCTCCTTTCTATCCTACATTAAATAAGTATTTTATAGTGAACTATTTTCATTCTCTTATTGTTTCTTTCACTATTTACATCTTTTGGTGCCAAGGGCCAGCCCCAGTGGTTGACAGGTTCCAGCGAGGAGGTGAGGAGAAGGCGGGGGAGAGAGGGAGCCAGATCATTATTGCTGGCAAGAATTTTGCAGCCTGAATAACTAGCAGCCAGAGTGCTTCTTTATTTAAATGGAATTCAGTAAGCAGGTATAGATTCATGGTGTTCTAAAGCATAGCTCATATCATTTTCATATCTGGACATATGTTTAACTTTTTCTCTTGCACATCAGGGGTTAAAGTTTATTCACCATTGATGAACTGTGACAGAACCTTTTACAACAATTTCCCCTCAAGTTTAGCCATCATTGATAAACAGGGTTATCTTTTAAAATCATTTTTATCCATCAACCCCATAGCCTAATTTTTAAGAATTTTAGAAATATATGGCAGTGTGTTTTCAGGCTGCTAGCTCTTGTGGTTTCAAGGATGCTAGACAGAAAGAAAATCTCGAAGCCAGCCTGGGCAATTTGCCATGTCCGAGGCAGTGTATTATTAACTCTTAATGGTTAGAGGGCCCAAGGAAAATCCTCAGGCCAAAGCTGCTGAAGTTATTATTCAAATTCTGACATAATACAATGTTTGCATTTTATACCTTTCTAGAATTTGTTTATATGTCTAACCCTGGCATTTTCTTTTGTTTGTTCCTTGGTCATAGGATACCACAGTGGCTCCACATGAGCTAACTTTTCTGAGAAAGGGAGGTCCTGACCCCTCATTCTTTATCATCTTTCCACACCATTCGTTGTCCATCAATATAAGTCCCTGTGTAGGGCAGAGGTAACTTCAGCTAATCTAACATTCATTGCTGTATATGCCACATGGTTGCCTGTAGAGTAGGAAGAGGCTTGTAATCTCCTCTGTTGCCAACTTCTCACCAAATCTTGCTGACCTTTTAAGTTTGCTTTGTTCTGATTATCTTGTTCCTAAGTAAGTACAGGAGCAGATGTTTCAAGACTATATCAGACCCTTATAAAGAGATCTCTGGAGTCTTTGTGTCACAACCTCCATGGTGTAAGGAAGACCTTCAAGTAGATAAGGATATCTCCCTACAAGAAGGTGGAATAGGATGCTCAGGACTGCACTGGGGAAGCTTAGAAGCAGTACTCCTAGGAGAAGACACAAATGAGTCATAATAAAAATTTCAGCAATCCAGTATCCCCAAATTGTACAAATATCAAAAGCCCCCAAGCATGTAATGCACAGAGATCATAGTCAAAAGTGGCGTGGTGGCCATATGTGGCTTAGCTTTGCTGGATCGTTGTCAAGCAGTTGTGCTGGCTTTATGACTTTTGCCCTTCCCATCAGATAGGGCTGTGCCATTTAGGGCTATTTTCTTAGTGGTTCTCTGGGGGAGTACCATTAACAAATTGGATTAATAGCAGCTTAATTTCCATATTTTAATAAATCTGTGCATTTACAGTTCCAATCTACTGTTAAATACCCCATGGTTTTTTCATTCTCCAAATGACATCATTATATGCTGTGTAGCCACCAACATCTATTTATTTCCTTCCTTCCTTCCTTCCTTCCTTCCTTCCTTCCTTCCTTCCTTCCTTCCTTCCTTNGGCCTTGAACTACTACTATGTTCAAGGGATCCTCCTGCTTCAGTCTTCTGAGAACCTGGCAGTGTATCAGATGCCTGGGGCCTCTCTCTCTCTCTCATATACATGTGTGAGTGTTTTGGCTGCATGTATCTGTACATCATTTCCAAGCCTGCTACCTTTGCAAGCTGGAGAGGGCTCCAGATCCTGAGAAACTGGAGTTACGGAGGTTGTGAGCTGCCATGTCTTTGCAACTGAAACTGAATCCTCTACAAGAGAAGTTGATGCTGCTAACCACTGAGCTGTCTTTCCAGCCCCTTTTGCTGCCTGTTATAACCGCTCTTGTGTTTACCCTTGCCGGTGCTTTAGATTCTTCACATGGATTCAAGTTTCTGCCTAGTGTCCTCCATTTCAGACCAAGGACTCTGTTTAGTTTTAGGACATATTTGTTAGCGATGATGCTTTTGTTGCTCATTTGTTTGGTGGCATTTCTGAACTAGTTCTATATAGTCTATTCTCTTCGTTGTATGTATCCACTGAAGTCTCTTCGTGGGTAGCTTCATGGTCAGCTTGTGACCAGAAAGACATGACTTTTGTTTTCTTATTGATGAAGTGGGAACCATGCATGGGCTTCACCCGTGCTAGGCTAGTCCTCTACCACTAAACCATATTCCCATCCAAGGCTTGCTTAAACGTCAGCAACAATAAATTCCCAGTCACTCCTGGGACTCATACAGGTGGGGAAACAGAATGCTACAACACTTCTTGTTCTGGACAAAGAGTAACTGGCTTTTCTTAGTTTTGTTTTTATTTTATTTTGGTTTGTAGAGACGGTGTCTTTGAAGCCCAGGTGGCTTCATACTCCAAAGTCTCCTGCCTCAGTGTTCAGAGCGCTGGGCCTACAGACCTGCACCAGTACACCATGCTTATCACACCGTTGGTAGAGAACAAATGCTCCCCATGCTGCCAAAGACTTCAAATGACCTTTCAGAGTTCTGCAAACCTTGCTCTGACCATTCTTTCCAGTTTCCTCGTTGCTTTTTGTGGGCAAACTTTCAGAAGCCTACAGTCTATGGTTTCCCACTGGGAAGGGTCTCTAAAACTTTGTATCGGGATGGCTATCACTAGGAAAGTTTGCCCACCCCTCTCCTTCATCTATGGTGTGGGAATCCTGTATTCCCAGCTTCTGTACAGCTCTTCAGGATAATGCGGGAACCACCAACCTTTTCCTTTCCCCAGAGCTGTGCATTTGCTGACTGATGAGGGAGCTTACAGAGGATCATGTGGATTCTCTTCTTTTTCCCATTTAGGATTCTGGCTCTTCAGGAGAACTTCCTTCTCCAATTTAAAATGGATGTAAGTGGTGAGATTTCTCTGGATGGGTTTCTGTTACCCTTGTTTCTTTATGTGTCTGGAAAGAAGAGAGGAAGGTAAATTCATTTGTTTTCTTGTCACTAAGGTAAAAATAATCTGACAAGAAAGGGAAGGTAGGGAAGATGTATATTGGTTCACAGTTGTAGAGATGCAGTCCATCATGGCCATCATGGCGGGGGTGGGCAGTGGTGGTCATGGTGGCAGGAGCAGCTCGTAGCTATGGAAATGGAAGCTTGCTTACATCTAGGTGGATCAGGAAGCACAGGACCCAGCAGGAAGTAGGACTGTGCTATAAAACCTAAAGACTTGCTACTTGGTGACTCACATTCTCCAGTAAGGCCCAATCCCCTAACAGTTCTACAGTCTTCCCAAACAGTGCCACCATCTGGCAACAAACTGTCATTGCATGAGCCTGTGTGGGACATTTTCTATTCAAATTATGACAAAAGACATCCACTTGTCTTTTAATTGTTTTAGAGACTGACAAGGCTCAAAGTGGAATCAAGGAACTTAAGGGTTGTTGATTTGAAGTTTATAAGGGTTGCCCAACACCCTATGGGAGTTACACACCAGTGGCTTTCCATTGCTGGACTGACATAATGTTTTCTTCACACCCAGGCATCATCTACTGAAGAGAGGAAGAGGGACTTTGAGAAAATCTTTGCCCATTATGATGTTGTAAGTGCTCTTTATGCTTTGACACCATCTTCAGGTAGAAAGCTCACTTTGTTTCTGTGTGGGAATACCCTACTGACAAGGTCTAAATTCAGATAGTGAATGGCAGTCCCCTGTGTGTGTTGTTAGGTCAAGGTGCCCTGAACATCTCTATATAACATCAGATGATGAAAGAATGGGCAAATCTGATTTATAGTTGAACAGAGAGGAACTCATAATGCTTTTTTGGCTTGTGAAACGTTGATAAAGATTCTCCTTGTAAGACCAGACATCCATCTATTGTGCATGCCTAAAGAAATGAAGAAACAGAAAAATTCTTCCCATCCAACCAAAGCATGCATACAAGGTCAGTCCTGCCCAGTGTAAAATGGTTTCTTTTGTGGAGTAATTGTACAGCCAGTCTTCAAGTGATGTACTGGCTGGTTCTGTGTGCCAGCTTGACACAGGCTGGAGTCATCAGGGAGGAAGGAGCCTGAGTTGAGGAAATGCCTCCATGAGCTCCAGCTGTAAGGCATTCTCTCAATTAGTGATCAGTGGGGGAGCGCCCAGCCCATGGTGGGTGGTGCCATCCCTGGGCTGGTGCTCCTGGGTTCTATAAGAAAGCAGGCTGAACAGGCCAGGGGAAGCAAGCCAGTAAGCAGCACTGTCCGTGCCTCTCCATCAGCTCCTGCCTCCAGGCTCCAGCCCTGCTTGAGTTCCTGTTCTGACTTCCTCCAATGATGGACTATGATTTGGAAGTATAAACCAAATAAATCCTCTCCTCCCCAACTTGCTCTTTGGTCATAGTGTTTCATGGAAGCAGTAGAAAGCCTAACAAAGACAGGTGGACATAACTATTCTAGAACACTAAATGACACAGGTGAATTTCTGGAGACCAAGGTGGGATAGAGTGAGAAAGAGTGGAAATGAGTAAAAAGGTGGGGAAAATTCTAAGTACCTTTTCCACGAAATTAATATCCCAGAACACCTGGGCTGTGTTCTGAGCAGACGCACACCACCCGGGGAAGGCAGTGCTTAGGTACTTAATGTGTGTCTGTTGCCCAGCTTTCCACCTGGATTCCTCAGTTATGTGACCTTGGATAGTTATCTCAGCTTCTTTATTCTCTCTGCTCCCATCTCCATTTTTTTTAATTTTTTAATTTTTTTTTTATCTTCCTGAGACAGCGTTTCTTGTGTAGGCCTGGCTGTCCTGGAACTCTGTAGACCAGGCTGACCTCCAACTCAGAGATCTGTCTCCTGAGTGCTGGGTTTAAAGGTGTGTGCCTGGCTTCTCCCTGCCTTTCCCCCCTTATCTGCAAAGCTAGAGAGATCAGGATGGGAATGGATCTATTGGAGCTGTGAGAGCTAGGTGAGCTACACTTGGAGAGCTTTTACTGAAGAGTTCAGTGTGCAGCATGACCTGCTAGTGAATCCAGTAAAGGAAGCAGATTCAAAATAACATGTTAAAGGATGGGAATAAAGAAAACATGGGAGAACAGATGGGATTCAGGGGTGCTGAGTCATGCCTCAGGAAGCTGAGGTGAAGGATGTGTTGTGAGTTTAAGACTAAGGGTGGATTACAGAGTGAGACCTTGTCTCAAAAATGAGAACGTAGGGAGGGACTAGAAGGATAGCTCAGGAGTTAACAGCAATAGCTGCTTTTCTGGAAGACCCAGGTTCAATTCCCAGCACCCACATGACAGCTCACAACTGTCTACAACCCTAGTTCTAGGGGATCTGACACCCTCTTCCAGCCACCAAGGGCACAGGTGTGCAAAAGGTGCACAGAGATCCAGGCAGGCAGGACACCAATACACATAAACTAAAACCAAACGCCTCTTTAAAGACATTGTGAGGCGGAAGGCATTATATAACAGGTACTTTAGGAAAAGATGGACATGTTTGGATGTCTATGCTTCATTTTACTTTCATGTTTACACAGATTACAGAATGAGTAGGAAAAATGTCTTATATATAGGAGAAAGAGTTTCATATACGGATTCAGTTACAGCTGCCCTCTGTTTAAAGCTTACCCTTGAAGCAATGACCAGATGATTGGTCAGTTATAAATCAAGCATTTTAAATGTCCAACCTGTCTTCTCAGAATGATTGCTGTGCGATTAACACTTCCAGAACAGAAGCCCTACGAGGGAAGTAGATGTCAGTGCTCTTTGCTGAGGGGCTCAGAACCATGTTTCCTTATTTAGGGGCAGGAAGCTGTGGATAAGGGATTCTTTAGTTCAAACAGGGCTCTCATAGCCCGTGAGAATAAAAAGCAGAAAACCCCGTTCCTAATTACACAGTTACAAATGAACACTGATTGATCAATTTGTCAAATTTATTCTTTAGCTTTATGAACTAAGAAAATGATATGTAAATGATTTGAGCTTTTTATCCTTCAGAGCAAAACTGGGGCCCTGGAAGGCCCCGAAGTGGATGGATTTGTCAAAGACATGATGGAGCTGGTCCAGGTGAGTTCATGAGGCTGGAAGGGCTATTCCCATCATGCACTGGGGTTGACACTGTGACAAATCACACTGTTTATTTCTGGGACTGAGTGAGGCTGAAGATTAATGCTAGAGAGCAATATCTGGAGACATTTCCTATCTCAGAACCACTGAAATTCCGGGAGACGCAGCACGTCCCTTTCACAGTTTAAGATCTAATGGGTTACAGTAACACATAACCAAGGCAGAGGTGTCTTTTAACCACCATTTTAAAGTCATTAACTCTTCCCAAACAGCCCAGTGTTGCTGTGCATTTTACTGTTTTATTTTTCAGTTGCTTGGAGTCTTTTCTCCCTTCTACTGCCTCTCTCAGATTTCATTATTACAATAACTACAGTTTTAAATTTAATTTCACATAGCACTTTTTTTTTATCATGGGGTGTTTCAAACATCTAGCCTAAGAAAGACACATACTGTTATGACATTGCTGAGTCTCGGGCTGAGGCCATTTAGGTTATATTGTATTACATGGCTGTTTTTTGGTAGGGTCGACAATGTTTCTAAAATGGCAATCTCCTTTTTTAGAACTCCATTCTCTACACTTGTTTAAAATCCCCTACATAGACAACTCCAGCCTCTCTTTCTCCAGGGAGCAGCGTAGACAGTGGATTTAGTAGTCTATGTACTTAGGGATTACTTTGAAGTACATTATCGTATGCACGATGATTGCATACTGGCTGTCCCAGACAGCAACAAATTAGAGAAACAGTTATTAATCACTTTTCAAGTCTCAGAATTATTTGCAAATATGATTAAAGCTAGGGAAAGGACCAGTTATCCTTTTCTGCCCAGATCTCCAGGAAGTTGGCATTCTGTGACTGAGCAGACACGGCCACAGTTCTGTCTGATGTTCAGTCAGGATCACTGGCACATCATCTGTGCCTCCCTACTGATCATCCTCATCCCAGTGAACTCTTGCTGTCCTCCCCTTGCCCTTGACTCTCACTGTCCTTCCCTGCCCTGTGACTCTTGCTGCTCTCCCCTTGCCCTGTTTGTATATTTCTATTTGAATTGATGGTTAAAGGACAATCCCATTTTTTTTCACTCCCTCTTTAACAGTTTGGGTAATAGAAATGAAGAAATCATCTCTGGGATATTAAAGTTTCATGGCAGATGGATCGGCTCAGCTGGAGTTTTTGTTTGTTCTGATAGACAGAATGGGAGAGCAAGCTGCCTAGTTTCCTTGGTGTCATGGCTCCTGACTGAGAGCAGGCCTGGAGCTGCCGTAACAAGACAGAACACTTGCTCTGTTATTCCTCCCATGAGCCTCACACAGGGCTGAGCATCACGTGTGAGACCCAGCTAGAGCTGTGCTAAAAATCCTCTCCTGTGTAGGCCTTGGAAAGCATTCTCCAGTCCCTCAGGGTCTGACCCTCCCTCTCACCTGCCACCTGCCATCTCTTCTCTTTCTTTCTTCTCTGCTTGGGAATTTTTCTGTCCAACACATTAGAACTCTATTCCAGATCAGTTATTTATAACTTTTCTGTCTGTGGATAAGTTTCTCAAGCCTGACTCGTCACCCACAAGTGGTGCCCAGTGAGACTTGCCTCCCAAGAGTAGGTGGTAACGAGATGCTGTAGATACCACTCAAGGTCCCTGAAGACAATATGACTTCCCAAAGTCACAGTCTTTGTTACCATTGCAGAACAAATCAGCTGCCATCGTTAGAGCGCATTTCTGATTTGATCTGGAAAATTACCAATATATAGGAGGGAGTTTCCCAAAAGGAATCTTTAATTCAATGAATAACCACATCATAGAGTATAATCCTGTCTGAAATGCTAATATGCCAAAGGCACATAAGAAAGCCTCAAAGACAGGATAGCTGTGTCCAAGGGCAACTGACTCACCATAGTTTTAAAGTGTTTGATTCCTTTTCTTATCGGGGACTTCTGAGTTGCAGCCTCAGTGTCTCCTCAGGGTTCAGGAGAAGACTCACAGCAGACGCAGAACTTAGATCTGAGGATGAAATGAATTTTCCACTACATACTTTTCTGTATCAGTTTTTTTTATTCTTCTCCTACTGTTCTTCTTATTCTGTAAAATTTTCAGTTTATAAACACAACCAAAACAAAGACAATTCTCTGAGCTTGGACGTCCCTTTAGCCTTGAAGTTCCCAAATGTGATCTATATGAAAGCCTCCTTTCCTGACTGCATGTCCTGCCAAATGGAAGACAGTTGCAGGGAGGTGACTCCTAATGTGTCTCAGGGAACAGAATGGAGATATGGCTGTGGGAACCAAGATTATTGAATGCATGACTAAATTTCCCACTGGAGGTCCCACAGAGTGTGTACGTGTGGTGGTGGGGGGGATGACCCAATATACCAATACATGAGAAAGAACTATGCCCAGTAGTCCATACTCTGCTGAGTCTTGCACCGAGGGAGAGTGCTTATGGCCGCACAAGAGAGCTACTGTAAGAATCAGCTGATAAACAGAAGGTGGTGGGCCCAGCGCCCTGCAAACTTGGTTTATCTCCATCAGAACGCATTCATGCTGGTGGGTCACCCTTTGCTCTATCAGCTGAAATCTCACTGCATGATTCTTGCAGACCACAGCATTTTCTGATTTTAAATTATCTCTGCCTATAAAAACATTGAAGAGATGGAGGGATAGCTTAGCACTTCAGAACACTCTTCGCTCTTGCAGAGCACTAGAATATGGTTCCCAGCATTCACACTGGGTGGCGCACAACCATCCAATAACCTGTAACTCCAATTCCAGGGAATCTGATATCTTCTTTTGTCCTCATACACACACACACACACACACACACACACACACACACACAATCTTTAAAAGTTTTTTTTTAATTACAAAAAATTTAAAAAAGCAAGATTTAAGAAGCCAAGGAGAATACAAGCTAAGAGTTCCAATTCTAGACTGACTACCTAGTGTAGTATTCCAGGCCCAGGTTCACCATGGCTGGCAAGGTGATCATGGGTGTTATTGTCTACAGACCTTTTTCATCTCCTGCTTGTATTTTGTCTTGCTTGCCACAATGGAGCTTGAAGTCTAGACCTCCCTTATGCTAGGCAAGCACTTTGCCACTGAGCTAAAGTCCAAGCCTGTTTTCATTTCTTCTCTGAAACAGAGTCTCACTAAGTTGGCTAGGCCTACCTTGAGCTCCATGTATAGTCCAGGCCTCTGGTTTTCATAACTCATACAGGGCCTGTTGCCAGGATAACTAGCACAGAGACTTGGGTATGCAGTCTGATGGGCCAGTCACTGGCTCCCTTCTTTCAGGGGAGTTGGAATGCAGAAGGGATGGGATATAATGAAAGCCTGAAGATGACATTGAGGGACAGGGTGACTCACAAATCCACAGACAAGAGGGAAAAACACCAGCTATAAGCATGAATGGGGGTCAGGAAGTCAGTCTTGAAATTCTCAATGCCCAAGGCTCATAAGAAGCAAATCAGTAGTTTTCAGCCAGTTTCTCTGGGCCTATTCTCAGGTGATCCTTTGAGTTCTATGAGAGAAAAGGCCCTACTTCTAAAACGAATGCTTACAGTATGATACTGGGCTGCTTGCTGAGTCAGCATTCTGACTAAAGATACATGCTTGATAGCGGGCAGGTTAGATGGTCTATCTAGGCTGTAATTAAGTATGAAATTATATGAACTTACAATGTTTGTTCTGAAAATTTGAGATTACGTTTGTAGAACCCCTATTCCAGGAATCTAAGCACTCCTGTGTTACTGACTTGCTATTAAGACAGCCTTAAAGACAGAGGCCCTGTGGCATCTATGTTCCGTCTTCAGTGATCCAGATATTTTTAAGGAGCAATATTAAGTTTTCCTAACTCATAGTGCTATATCCAGAATTAAAAACATAACTTACATGGTATAGTGGACTTTCTCTTATAGCCTCCCACCTTAATTCCCACTACTCAAATTCCCCAAACACTTCTCACTTACTTGAAAGAAATAATTAATCTGAAATGAAATATATTGTTCTTCAAGTAGGAATGAAAAGGTTATAATATTCTGAATGAGGTAAAGACACTGGTAAATAATTCATGATTAGGTGTAAATGTCTACCACTTCAGTCTTCTCTAAGCATAAGGATTTTCCATAAGGGTGCCGGTGTGGGTACCATTTATTGGAGAACAATTATAGCAGTGAGTTAGTAAAGATGTTGAAGACTATATCGAAGACCTTTAAAGTAAGGTCCAGCCTTCCAAGTCTTCACTCAGGGTTCAAAAGAGATGCTACAATAAGCAGAGGAACTAAAGTCCAAGGGCTGTAGAAAAGTCTTCTCACAGCACATTCTTTCTACTCTTGGGCTTTTTATGGTTCTCTCTTCTTCTGCCTCTAATCTAATTCTTCTGACCTAATTGTCTACATTTTTTAGCTCTAATTCTCTGTCTTAATTCTAATTCCAATTTCAATTCTGTTTCCTCCTCCTCCTCCTCCTTCTCCTCCTCCTCCTCTTCCTTCTTTATTTCCCTACATTCTTATCCTTTTACATTTCTGCTAATTTCTGCCAGCTTCTTCCTCAAGGTACTACTTCTTTTGTCCCATCTCTCAAAATCTCTCTCACCCCACGGGTTTAAAGCAAAAGGAGTTACAAGAATAGCTCTCATTGGTCAGAAGCACATTCCTAGGCTAAGTGACAAGGGCAGAGCAATTGCCAATGGCAGTACAAGGGTCCAAGGTTACAGAAGTGAGACTGTGACCAGAGGGCAGGGTACAGTGAGATAAGCTTTGAGATATAAGCCTTTAGTTAAAAGACTGGCAAGCAACGAATAGGCATGCTTTACGGATAATGTGAGGTTAGCTTGGGACAGAACTTTCCTATCTGCTGGCAGAGTGAATCCAGGACACTTCTATTCTCTATCTCCCTGAGAGCTAAGGCTCAACAGCTTCAGACGTGCCATAATTCTTGTCCTTGGACATCTGTGAATGTCTCAATAGAGGTCTCTTTGCTGGACACCAATACTGACCAACTGTCTGCCAAGGAAGATAATTGCAGGAGGGCAGACTTTCAACTTTATAACAAAGACCTGGTTGAGAGAGTAAGGGTATTGATTCTTGTTCAATTCACACATTGCTGTGAGAGCCATCCAATATACCAATGCATCGGGAAAATTGTGCCCAGTAATTGATTAATACAC
>LOEQ01000028.1:484020-495471 GCA_001685075.1 Bramus lutescens | reverse complement strand
GGGATGATACGCGTTTTCTTGTTGTCGCGGGCCGCGTTGCCAGCCAGCTCCAGGATCTCGGCTGTCAAGTACTCGAGCACGGCCGCCAGGTACACTGATGTGCCAGCCCCGATGCGATCTGCATAGTTCCCTTGGCGAAGGAACCTATGGACACGGCCAACTGGGAACTGCAGGCCCGCCCTGAAAGAACGGGACTTGGCCTTGGCACGAGCCTTGCCGCCTTGTTTTGCACGTCCAGACCTTGTCTTCAAAAGGCTTGAAGAAAAGGGTAACAAACCTAGAGCTTCCACACCTATTTATAGTCTGATGGAAGGTCATACTCGCCATCTGATTGGCTTATTGATGCTAGAATAGCCAATCAGGAAGCAGTACTTGAATTCCCCTTATTTGCATGCACAGAGCACTTATTATCCAATCAGAAAACGTGTATCCTTAGTCCGTTGAGTTCCACGCCTATAAATACCTCTTCTCCAGTTCCAGCCAACTGTGTTTTCTCAGTAGTTGGAACTCCTCTGAGCCTTTGGGGTGTGAAAGGTTTCTTTCACTATGCTGGAGGTGTCAGCCAAGGGCACTACCATTTCCAAAAAAGGCTTCAAGAAAGCAGTCACGAAGACTCAGAAGAAGGAGGGCCGGAAGCGTAAGAAGTGCCGTAAAGAGAGCTATTCCATCTACATCTACAAGGTGTTGAAGCAGGTCCTCCCCGACACTGGCATCTCTTCGAAGGCCATGAGCATCATGAATTCCTTTGTGACAGACTCCTTCGAGCGCATCGCTGGCGAGGCGTCGCGCCTGGCACATTACAACAAGCGCTCGACCATCACGTCCCGGGAGATCCAGACGGCCGTGCGCCTGCTGCTGCCTGGGGAGCTGGCCAAGCACGCCATGTCCGAGGGCACCAAGGCCGTCACCAAGTACACCAGCTCCAAGTAAACTTTCCAAGTGACTATTGAACACCACCAAAGGCTCTTTTCAGAGCCACCCACCTCTTCGAGCAAGAGAGCTTTGTTTACTGGCTGGTTCTCGCCCTGAGCTTGGGCATGTGGGAACCTGGCCAGGCTGTGGTGAAGGGAGTTTCACTGGCCATCGCAACAGCTTTTCAAATGTGGTTTTGTTTTCAGAGGAGGAACATATAATCCCAAAATAATTTGAGACCCGAGGCTGAGGGCTTTCTGGTCTGATGTCTTCTGTCTAGTGAAGGTTCTAGGATTTAGTTTTGCTGGAAATACAGCAACTGTAGGTAGGTTCTGCCTGGTAGCCTCACATGCTTCATAGTGGACTATGATAGGTAGAGATAACTGACTAACGGCAATAACAGAATTTCATGTCCTGCCAGGATGGCCACTTTGGGCTATACCTTTGTTGGTTGGTACCATCTCTAGTCAGAGTCTTAACTGTTCCAGCTCTCAGATCCTTGCCTATTGTGACCACTCTTAATATTACCCATGGATAGTGAGGGCTATTTAGGGAAAAAGCCAGAAAAGACTTCTCTCTTCAAACCTGACATAGCTTTTACATCATATACAGTCTGTCTGCAGTAACAGGAAATGTTAGTGGACTAGTCTGGGGTAATACTATCTCTGAACAGGACCAGCAAATGTAGAAAGATTCAAATAGGAAGAAGGTTCTGTTCCACTGCCCAGCAGTCTACTGTCCTCTGCCTTGGCCAGATTCCATCTTTACACTAGTCTGTACACTATATAATTATAATATCTGAAAATAGTAATTGTTTTACTGCCTTCCATAGCTTTCCCAAATGGTGCCCCTCGTTGGGTATTTAATTACTGTTTTATTGCTCTGAAGAGACAGATAACCAAGACAACTCTAACAGGAATCACTTAATTGGTAGCTTACAGTTTTAGAGGGTTTGTCCATGATCATCATGGCAGGAAGGAGACAGATACAGTGCTGGAGCAGTTGCTGAGATCTTTACCTCCTGATCTGAAGACAGGACACAGAGATATGGCCTGGGCTCTGCTTTTGTAGCCTCAAAATCCATCCCTAGTGAAACACTTCCTCCAATAAGGCCACACCTCCTCTAGCAAGGCTACACCTTCTAATTGTATTCTTCTCAAACAGTTCTGCTCCCTGGTGACTAAACAGAACTCATGAGGCCATTCTCATTCAAACCACCACAAGGAACCAAGTGTTCAAACACATGAGCAAATGGGAGAGATTTCATAATCAAACCATTATGGGTCTGCTCCACAATGCAGGATGACCTCATTTCAATATTGTTAAAACTACATCCTCAAACATTGTTTCTAAGCATGGTCAAACTTAAAGGCATGAGCATTCCGTCTGTAAAATAGTTTACCATGGCACTTCACGTCTTAAACCTGACCCTTAGGCTTTAGTGTCACATAAAATACTCAGATCACATGAATCAGGAGTATTTTATAAATTACAGATACTGCAAAGCCTTCTTTGATCATATAAATTAACCGGCCCCAAATTTTCTGTGCCGTTTCCTTGAGAAATTATCGAGACAACTTTCCCATTTGTGTTTACTTCCAGAATCCCTGTGCTACTGGGGGCTTCCTGTTTCTTGGGCAATCCCTCACACATGCACCTTCACACCCTCCATTCATTCAGTGAGCAAACGCTCTGAGAATGGGAAACAGAACAAGGTTCTTATAAAATTTTTTTGGAAAGGAAAAATAAGTAGAACACTACCAAGTGGAGGTGTATCTGTCCCAACTCAACAGTACAGGCCAAGGATAGCAGCTTGTAGTGGACTGAAAAGTAGAGACTTGAGTCAGATGGGTAGCCCCTCTGCTTCTGCTTCTTCAGGGAGAGTGGGTTTCTATTGCTGCAATGAAACCCTTACCAAAAGCAACTTGAGGACAAAAGTGTTAATTTCATCTTACAGTGGTAGTTCATCAGGAAGGGACTTCAGGGCAGGAACTCAAGGAAGGAACTGTGCGGAGGCTGAGAAATGCAGGCTCATTCTCATCTTTGTCTGATGGTCAGAGTTTGAGAGACTAACAGGCATAATTTGCACCTTCTAACTCAGAAGGTGGTTGCCTGGCTCTTTTGAAGTTAAGATAGCCATCCTGACACGTGGTCAGGATATGCAAATGTACTTCTGCTCCTTCCATTGTAACTATGAGGTCACCTGGGAAAGGGTTGTTTTCTGCCTACATGAAACAGTGTGCATGAGTATAGTAACTCAGGTCATCTGTCTACCTAGGTAACAGAATGCTGCTGATGGGAAGTCTCAGAATGGACACATGAGTTAATCTTGCTGTATCATGTTAATGAAGTCTTTGTTACCTTCTCCCCAGGTTTACATTGGGTATAAAAGCTGTGGAAAAATAAACGCAGGGATTTCAGGATCTGAGTAACCTCTGAAACTCTCTCCCCATGCTGTCTTGTGGCGCCCCTACCCTGGTAAGAGATGATTTTATTGAGGCCTGTCCTCAAAAGGACTGAAGCAGAGACCATGGAGGAATGCTGCATACTGGCCTCTCAGCTTGTTTTCTTACACAACCCAGAACCACCAGCTCAGGGTGGCACAGTGCACTAGGCTCTCCTACATCAATCACTAACCAAGGAAACGTCCCGCAAACTTGCAAACACAAACCAATCTGATGGAGGCATTTTCTCAAATATAGGCCCTCTTTCTAAATAACTCTAGCTGTGTCAAGTTGACAAAACCAGCCAGAATAAATGGTATGTCTATACATAACTAGTCAGTGATTGAAAAAGAAGATTGCTGCATAGAACAAAATGAATAGATTTGGAACTATGCTCCCAAGTGAAAGAACAAGACTGAAAATTACTAGTGTTTCAGATGCAGACACAGCAGATTTGGAAGCTGTACAGATATTTTCTGTCTCCAAGTGTTTCATTGTGGCAGCTGGGGCCCCTGATTACAGACAACACATGCTTCCATATTATCTACCTTCTGTCTGTTATCTCTTTGGTGTCATAGTTAAGCACTCAGGAGTTCCTTCACGGGCATCTCACCATGCAAAGGTACAAGGCTTTTCTCCCTATGAATTAAAAAAGCATTTTAAAATTATGTGTGTGTATGTAGAGTACATGGGCATGTACAGTGTGTGTGTGTGTGTGTACAGTAATTGGGTATGTGTGTATGTGTGTGTATGTAGAAGGTGCTTTTAGAGGTCAGAGGTATTAGATCCCTTAGATCTGGGTTAAATGTGGTTATGAGACACTGGCTGTGGGTTCTGGGAACTGAACTGGGGTACTCTAGTAGAGCAGAAAGCATTCTTAACTACTGAGCTGTCTCTCCAGCCTTTCCTATGATTTTTTTTTACTGTATACTTTATTTCAAACTAAATTTTTTTTTATTGTAGAGGAAGCCAGTATGGACAGCGTAGCTCCTTTGAAGGAAATATAAATCAAATTGAAGATTCTAGTTAAGTTTTCAAGTAGTTGGTGTCTTTTATTTTTTCTGTAATGTTGATCTGCTCTTGGAGAAAGCGTTCAGGCAATGAAGAGTGGCTCTCTCACTCAGAATCCTCTAACTGAAATATGAGATAACCTGTAGCTCTCCCATCAGTACTGGAGACCACAAAGGATCCTGTCATGTGAGCCAATAACAAGTTATGAAGGAATGCAAACTCAGTGGACAAACTGTTGGTTTCCAACCCAAATGCTTTGAAACAGGATCTTCACCATCCCACTGCAATCTTCTTTGTAAGAAGACCCAACCATACGCACAATGTCTCCTCAGAATTCTGGTGCTGCAGCCTGGGCTCAGAAGCTACAAGGGTGCTGACCTACAGGGTATTTTTTCCCCCTACATGTTGCCAAAGGAGAGAAAATCTCTGGTCCTGTGGCAAGCTTCACCTCAAACCCGCAGCTCTGGGCCCTTCTGCCGTTTGCTTCTGGTGATGCTAATCACTAAGAGAAGGCATGGAAAATGGTAATCCACTTCTCCACGTGGAACATCCTAGTCCTATTTACCTGGGATCTGAATTTTCCCTTAAAACTATGGCAAAATTCAGTTGGATATTTAGAGATACGGTCTGAGCGATAAGGAAACAATTTTGCCTGGTGAGCCTGTCACATCAAGCATAGCAGCTAACACCAATTTGGTTATCCAATCTGTGAAGTATAGACATAAAATCGAAGTCAAAAGTTTGCAGCCCTTCAGAGTGTGGGTGGATCTTGACGTGCGAAAGTGATGTGGCCATCGGCCAGTTTTATTTGGCCGCTGTATAGCTGTCGATGACCTCATTCTCAGACATTGGCTAAGCACAAGTCCATGCCCGTTTCCCTCACAATTGCAGGCAGATGCTTGCTGAAATGTGTCAGACTTGATGCCACGCGCGGTGTGATGCAGACAGCTGTTGATGGGCCAGAGCTTGGTATCCTGATAAGGCCCCTTTAGGTGAGGTGCAGACTATGACTGGGCTCTTGGGAGCATTCCTTGTGCTCCCCGACAATGCTGAGTGCCAGCAACCGTTTAGATCACTTTGTGGCAAGTCTGGCATGGCTGACACAAGGCTACAGAGGACAGCAAACAGCAAGCAGATCTGGGTGGTGGTAGCACATGC
This sequence comes from Bramus lutescens, assembly GCA_001685075.1. Lineage (NCBI taxonomy): Eukaryota > Metazoa > Chordata > Mammalia > Rodentia > Cricetidae > Bramus > Bramus lutescens. The sequence continues at coordinate 489,946 of LOEQ01000028.1, read as the reverse complement.
CCTTAACCCCAGCTGTTGGGAGGCAGAAGCAGGAAGCTGTGAGCTGGAGGCCAGCCTAGTCTACAGAGTGAGTTCCAGGACAGCCCGGACTACACAAAGAAACCCTGTCTAGAAACAAATAAACAGCAAAGTGAGTGGAATCTGATTTGGAGCAAGGTGTTCACAGTCATCAAGCTCACATGGCCAGCTGCAGATATGTAAATGAGAGTACTGCTAAGTTCCGTGGGTTACTAAGATGCTAACAGCATTCACGAAGCCAGAAATCTGCACTTAGCATCATGGCGAGCACGAAATGTGTTTTAAGAGTCAGCCGTTTTCTATTATTTTTGTTATAGCAGCTCCATTAATGGGGAATTGGAGGAAAGACTTAGCCCAGGCTAAGTCCCATCAGCAGTGAGGAGCCTACGGATTCCCAGCCATGTTCAACAAGACCAGTTCTGTTCTGGGTGCACACCCGAGCGATGGGGTGCACAATCAGGCCCAGTGAGATTCCGAGTGGACTTGTAACGCATCTGGGGCAGGAAGATGGCCACCTTCTCCATCTACGTTCAATTGGCAGAAATCAGGACAAGCGAAAACTGTTTAGGATTAACCATTGCTAGGAATGATGCCTTCTCTAGTACGCAAACACAGCCTTTGGCACACTGTTCCAAGCTAGCAACATTTCCCACATGGCAAAGGCCAGCGAGTGACCTGGACTCCCAAAGGGAAAACACAAAGTTGAAGCCAGACTCTTATCAGAGACGCTCACCCTTTTCATGAAGAGTGTGACTGAATTGCAGGGTCAAAGGGGATTTGATTATCAGCTGTAAGTTTAAGAGTCCACAGCTTTCACGCAGTAACAGGACTGTGAGGAGAATTTAGTACTGGTGGAAGGGGCGTCTAAAGGGTTTTTCCCCCCTGGTGGTCCGAGGCTGTAATTTATGGTTGTGGATGGTACAGGACGAGACAGGTAAAACTGGTCAGAGCAGGTCCTAGTTGTGACGCTATTATTGTTATTATTAAAGAAACAAGTCCAGATCGGATGTTGCTGTGCTGGCCTATGTCGTTCCTGAGAACAAGAAGGAAGGTGTGGGATCCTCTTTGAGAGCCTCCTAGTATTCTAAGGGTAAAATAACTGTGAATGATTGGATTCAAAATAAAAATAAATTGCTAACTTATTTTCGGAGAACGGGCGTACAGGGTGAGTGACATGGGGGGCACCTCTCAGCATCTGGTGGCAAGTGTCATTGTTGTCTTCTAGCCAAGGTTTTTCAGGAACTGTAGAGCATCCAGCATCTGTAACTCTACCATGTAAATAAAAATAAGGACCTATGCGAATGTTTGCTACCTGTGAAGCCGTTTAGTAAAATACTAGTTTCATTGCTTTGTATTATACAGAGGTTATTATCGCAAAAAAAAATTTTAATAGTGAAATGGGCATGACTGGAGGCTCTGGTGCCAGATAGGAACACTGGACACTGAAGACTAAGCACTAAGGCAAGGCGCACACAGTAGTAAACAGCCACGGAAAGAGCCAGTCATGCAGCCAGCAGATATAAAACAAAGCCAACTCTGCTGTGACAAGCTACAAAAATTCCTTTAAAATCTACAGAGTTAACAATTGTTCTAATACTCAAGTCTGCTAGAACTGGCCATGAAACACATTTGAGGGAAAGGATTAAACCTGAGAGCTTCATGAAGAACTGGAGCATGGATTCAGGGATTGTTTTAAAATTCTAGACATACAGCTTTGAAGAATGTGAACATATTTTAAAATAATGATGGAATGCAAGTTTCTGAAGAAATATAAAGTGATTGCCATGAATCTGGAAGGCAGTGAGTAGCATGCTGGCAGGAGGAAGCTGACGTCGTGGCTGGGCTAATGTCCTCACGCGTGCTCCCACTGCTCACTCCCAAACATTTAAGGGAAGGACAAATGTGGCCAGGGAAGTGGCTCCAGATTGTGACAGAACCCTATTCATGTTTCAGAAATATGGGAAGAGGATATGGGAAGATCCAGTAAAAGCTGCTGAGTGCTGATTCTGTGGGATACAAGACAGCCTCAGTTACAAGAATCCACAAATCTTCCTTTAATACGAATGACATCACTGGGTCCAACAACAACAAAACCCCCAAAACAAAACAGAAACAAATACAAAAAAAAAAAACAACGGCAAAACAGGGTTCCTCAAAGTCCATCAAGGATGCTTGAGTATTGTGTAAGATGCAAACTTCGGTCACTTTATAAAATCAAGGGAAAACAAATCTATTTCAGACTCAGTAGATGTTTCTAAGATATTTGCTAATAGGCTGAATTGTATAACTGGTTGTGCTGACTGCTCATAGGTCAACTTGACACACAAACTAGAATTACCTGAAAGGAGGGAATTTTAGTTGAGAAGAGTCTTCTACAAGATCCAGCTGTAAGGCATTTTCTTAATTAGTGATTGATGGGGGAAGGACCTAGACCCATGATGGATGGTGCCATCTCTGGGCTGCTGGTCCTGTGTTCTATAAGAAAGCAGGCTGAGCAAGCCAGGGAAAGCAACTCAGTAAGCAGCACCCCTCTGTGGCCTCTGCATCAGATCCTGCCTTCAGGATTCTGCTCTTTTTGAGTTCCTAACCTGACTTCCTTCAATGATTGCTGTCAAAGTGTAAGCCAAATAAGCTTTTTCCTCCCCAATTAGCTTTTTGGTTATGGTATCTTGTCACAGCAATAGAAACCCTAACTAAGACACTGGGAAAGATACCTGTAGTTATGAGAAGACTTTCCCCATCACTAGCAATATCCTAGTATTGCAGACAAATCTTTGAAAAGGACACTAAAAATATGTAGCACCGCAGGAAAAAAAAAAACATAATGTCCGTGACTTTCGAGGTGCAATGCCACACAGAGCACAAAAAGTCATACTGGAACCAATTATTCTCATCAGAGCCATCTGTGCTTTCTGAGAAGGGATATGGTTGGGTTTGAAAAAATGTCATTCCAGTAATTAACATGTATTTGATGTGATAATTATGCTCACTTCAAAATGTTAGTGCTGCTCTCTCCTCAGTTTATCCTCAGTTTATAAAAATTATACTATGTGACAAATTTTGATAAAACTTTTTTGGGTAGTATTGGCTGTTTTTCATTTTAAAAGTTAGAAAGCATATGGTAAATAGTAGAAGAAATAGAAGGTTCTACTATAATAAGACTGGGGTGGGGAGAAAAGGTATTAAAGACTAATGAAATTGGGAACAAACAAGGACAGATAAGGCTGAATGTTAGAGCCAAGGGGAGAGCAGAAGAATGCCTGATTACTCTCCAATCTGGGCAAATGAGGAGCAGAGGAATTAGGGTGAAATCTGTCTAATACCTGTTTATGAAAATCCCCAAAGAGGGAACTGCCTTGCTGATAACATCGTAGTAGGGACAAATATAGACAGTAGCAATAGCACACAGAACCCAAACATGCAAAATGTATAGCAGGGTTGAGAAAGTTTGTAAAAATTGTTTTTACTACAATACACTCTAAGAAATCCAATTTATTATGAGACCAAGTACTGGAAATAAATGCATATGAGTAGCAGGTTAAAGAAAAGTTTACAGGCACAATGTACTGCAATGGGAGGATCCTAAAACTATTATTCTGGATTTTTCTGTTTTGTCCTCTTGCTCTCTCATGTGTCATCCTCAGCATTGGGTCAGGAAAGGAACTCGAGTCACCCAGTCCCCATTGTTGGTTAGGGCACAGGAGCACGACACAAGCTAAACCACTAGATGCCCCAGAGATTTTCATTCACGTGGTTGGAAGGGACACATTGGTGGCATCCAGGGTAATTGAACACTTCAGAAAAATGAGTGCACAGCTGTACCTCTTACTGCCAGAGTGGTAGAGCTCGTTATTGCAGTAAGTCACAAAAACGAAAGTGATGCCAGGCTGAGAACTGTTGTGCTGTTAGGAGAAAGGGTGGAAGGTTGTATGTGTGGGATTCCTCTCAGAAGATGCCCTCGCTCTCAGCAGCTTCTTGTCATATAGCAAGAGCATCTCAGGAATGGTCCTTTCCAGGCTTCTTCCCTGTTTCTTTAATCTATTTCAAGCAGGTCCTTTCATTGCATGCACATCTAAAGCCTCACTCACGACCGTAGTCGATTTAAATCTTTCTGATCTGCCTTGTTCTTAATCATAGTAGACCACAGGGATAGCAGAGAGTAAGGAGGAGGCACGGATTTAAGCAGACGATGGATTTCTCTCTGTATCTGGTAGAAGAAGGAAATCAGAAGAAAAGTTCAGAATCAGATAAGAACAAGAAGGCATAGCTGATCCTTTGAGGAGATTTGTGTGTTCACCTGGTTTCTTTGCTTGGGACAGTCAATCTGTCCCTCTGTTCTGCTGTTGGGAACCTGGAAGAGCAGTGGGATCCCCAGGCTGCTATTCAGTTCCTTCTGCTATTCTGTGGCTTCTGAAATCCTGAACCTTATCAAAAACTCTGCCATTTGTAACTACATCTGCCTTCAGGATCATACACAGTAGGAATAAAATCAATACCCTACTGTTTCCACCTGGACTTGCACTTTCTTCTATGATCTAAACTCTCCAGTATGAATCAATTAATAATACATGAGCATCATGTGACATGTCTACTATGACCATTGTGCCGGCTGGTTTTATATGTCAACTTGACACAAACTGGAGTTATCTGAAAGGAAGGAACCTCAACTGAGAAAAGTCTCCATAATATCAGGTTGTATGACATTTTCTTAATTAGTAATTGATGGGGGAAGGACCTAGCCCATTGTGGGTGGTGCCATATGTGGGCTGGTAGTCCTGAGTTCTGTAAGGAAGCGGGTGGAGGAAGCCAGTAAGCAACACCCTTTCATGACCTCTGTGTCAGCTCCTGACTCCAGGTTCCTACCCTGCTTGAGTTCCTGTCAGTGATGGACAGTGATGTGGAAGCGGAAGTCAAATAAACCCTTCCCTCCCCAATTTGCTTCTTGGTCATGGTGTTTCATCACAGCAATAGACACCCTAACTATAACAACCACCGTGTGACTGGAGAATGTGGGAACACAGTGGGGTGATGTGACCAGTTAGCAGCTTGAGATCAATTGACGCAAAGCTTTGTGTGGCTAAAGAACTTGAAACATGGAATTAAAAGGGAGATAGACAGAGCTCCTGACTTCAGGGGTGAGACAGATGGGTGAGGTTTGAGGAAGCTAGTGGCACGTGGATAGATAACCCACGTGGATGGATGACAGTGGGAGGAGGGGACAAAGGAGGAGGATGTACACTTATCCAGCATCTTTGTGCTCAAGGCAGAAACCTGGCATCCCCTAGAATAGAACTCAGCTCTTACTAGAGCTAGTTAGTCACAGACAGAGCTACTGGTGTGTATGCTTACTGCTAAACATCACTATTATTCAAAACGAAGTTATATAAAATCAAAATGAATAAATTAAATTTAAGACAGAGAGAATGCATGTCACACCCCACTAGACAGTATCTGCTGTTTATTGCCTAGGCTCCAAGGCTGTTTGTCAAGGAGTCTCTCTAATGAGATGCTGTTGAAGGTTACACTGCTGTGGGTGACTCCCCGGCTCCACAGTGAGTGACATTCCAGGAGCTGGTCATCAGACTGGACTTGGTTCCACCTTAGAAATCAGGGCTAAAGCCCACAACTTTAGCTATTCTTTTGTTGTCTAAATTCATGAAATTCTGGGAGGAAGTGTTAAAAACATAGATTGGGCTTAAAAATGCAATGTAGCTGTAGTTACATTATGAACAGTCTTCAGTATGAAGGAAATGCTCTTTTAGTATTCAAAATCAGTGAGCTGGTTTGGCAAGGGAATTGCTCATTCCACTGACATCTGAGCAAAGTTCCAGTGCACTTTCTTTGTATGTGGTGACTTTCTTTCCTTCCTTCCTTCCTTTCTTTCTTCCTTCCTTCCTTCCTTCCTTCC
>LOEQ01000028.1:464399-479154 GCA_001685075.1 Bramus lutescens | reverse complement strand
AGAGAGAGAGAGAGAGAGAGATGGGTTGGGGATTGGGGGAGGGCAGTGGCCTAGTAAAGCAAGCAATAAGCCAAGTTTGAACCTTTATCAGCTCTATGAGAATTATGAATTGTTTCCTTCCAAGTTTATTTGCCAGTCTACTCAGGAATCCCTCTGTGTTTCAATATTTGTAATTGACAAAATGTTTTCAAAATTTTCTGAAGAGTATACCTTCCTATGGTGGTCAGAGGAGTCAGAGAGCCAAGGTGTGTAAAATCCTTTGAACAGAATCTGCTCCATATTAAATGCCACAGAAAGGCTGCTGTTGTGATCTCTTTACAAACAACAGTTGCTGTGTTTGCCCTACATTCGCAGTTTGTTTGCCAGTAAAACCTAGGGTGCTAAATGACTTTGTCAAAGTATGCTGAACTTTTAAATACTACAAGACTTCTCAGGATTGTTGTTTTTATGGATACCATAACCATTTGCAAAGTCATTAGATTAGTTACCTTGGGCTGCTAGGACAAAACAGCATTGGCTGGGCGGCTTTAAACTATGGGAATTTAAACTCTCGTAGATCTGGAGGCTGGGAAGCCCAGGGTTAAAGTCTGGCCTGGTTCAGTTTTTGGTGAGTGTCTGCTTCCTGTGTATCCTGGCTTTGACCTCATGTGACACAGAGATGGGGTAGAGAGAAAGCAAGAGGGGAAGAGGGAGGGTTTGAGTGAATTATGGTTCCTCTTCCTCCTCCTTCTCAGACACTAATACTGTTGGGGGGGTCACTCTTATCCAAACCTAATTATATTCGTCAAGCTCTGACTCCAAGTACCATCATATGGAAGGTAAAGGCTTCAACATAAACTTCAGGGATATAACCAGTCAGTTCATAGCATCCATCAGCCATGCATCTGGATATGCATTTCCCTAGGTTCTAACTCTAGTTATCAACATATTGTACATTTATAATTTTTGAACATTTACAGAAACTGCCTCAGTTTTAATTTTTATCTTATTCTAATTTTATATTATCCATCCATCTATATTCTTTCTAATTTTTTTATTTCCTTTACCCAAATAGCTGCAGGACTCTTACTGTACAGTCTCTCCCCACCCCTGGGACCCTTTTATTCAAAAAGTCAGTTCCTTATCATATGTTACAGAATTCGCTTACATTTTTCTTTTGAGATTTTTAAACTGAAAAGATATCTTTCACTTTCATTTGGTATTAGTCCTTATAATAATATGTTGTGATTTTCTGTAGTATAGGCAGAGATTATTTCTATCCTATGAAAATTATTTTTTCTTATTAATATACTTCTCCTTCTCCCTTCCCTTTCACCTTCCCCCTTTCTTTCCCTCCTCTAGCTGGGAATTAAGTCAGGCCTTGCAGGTGCTAAACAAATGTTCTACTCTTAAGCTACATCTCAGCTCTTTCTTGATTTAGTTTCTTACTATGTAGTTCAGGTTGGCCTTGAACTCATTATGTAGGCCAAACTGACTTCTAACTCATAATCTTCCAGTTTCTGTATCCTGGGTGCTAGGTTGTAGGCATTCGCCAAAGTACCTGGCTGCTTCTCAGCTCACCTCATTCTCTCCTCTTCCCATCAGTTGCTCCACTTTTTCCTGATTTAAAGGACCCACCTTTCCCTGGGTTACTGGGGCAGGAGCTGAGCCTTGTTAAATCACTGATAGATTGCTGTTAATGTTAACAATATGTTTTTATTATAATTAAACTTCTTAAAATATTCATTTTTCTTTCGAATAAGCTAAGGAATTGATGGCAGGGGCACTTGGCTTCCTAATAAACAGTTTTAATATTCTTCCGTGGTACCCTGGTTGCCTTGGTAGAAGGACTATCTGCCCTACAGCCAGCAACCCTCCCTTTATGCCCCCCTTGCTGCTTTGAACACCCCAAAGACCACTTGAAAAGGTAGCATAGCAACCACAGCTGCCAAGTGCTCCAACATAACCATAACACTCCCCAAACTGTTTCAGAAGTCTTTCACCTGCTGGGGGGGGGTTGCTCCCCATCACCCAGGATCACAAGAAGGTCAGTGGCTTCGACAATTCTTCACTTGTGTAGGCCCCTCCAAGGATGCAAGTATGGTTCTTTTGGAGGATGCATCCTTTGCAGGAAGATGGGGCAGACTCCCTTGCTGTATCTTATTTCTCTACATTAGCAAGCTGTTTGGTTTAGTTTGCCATTCTGCTGGGAGACATCACCCTGATGTGGCAACACAAGGCCCCAGCCCAAGGGAGAACTTCTCTCACGTGGTCTATTCTTACCTGTTTGGTCTTTGTCATTCTAGAACAGGGGATCTGGTATCAGGAAGAAAGGGTGAGATGGAAACAGGATGGGAGGATGCCAACTGCAGCCGTGGAACAGTGGCACTGGTTACAGTAGAGATGGCAAAGGCAGTGGTGGTGGGTATGGGTGGCAGAGACAATGAGAGCTCTGGTGTGCTGAAGACAAGGAATGACGAGTTGACCACTGGAAGAGTTTCAGAGAGCTACTAAACAGTCTCAGTGACCACAGGGCCATTAGCTGTAAAACCGTCTCTGTCAATGGTTCAGTTCCTGAAACACAGCACCCATCAATGTAGGACCTAGGGTCCCAAAAGCTGCAAGACAAGAAGGTGCTACTGGCTCTGTTGTGTCCACCGCTGCTGGAAGTTGGGGAACATAGTAGCTGCCGAGTGCTAAAACCACTATATTAATCCCAAAGCAGTAAACATCTAGCCTGAAAATATGTTGAGCCATAAGTATCCGACTTTGATGAAGGCAGTAGACCAATAGCTGTGCTCTGTATAAAACTAGTTCTATTAAACATGGGTATGGTAGAAAATGGCCACATAGGAGACAATATGTAACCCCATCCTTTGAAGACTCTAATACCAGAGACCATAGAAGGTGACAATATCATTAGTGAGCTGGTCAGAGGGTTGACATGGTGGCATGGCAACGAAAGATATTGCCACTGTGCTTGATGTCTTGAATTTCATTCTTGGGATCAACACGGTGGAAGAAAAGAACCCACTCTTAAAAGTTCTACTTTGACCTCAACAAGTGCATATTGACACTCACAGACTTCAACACATAAATAATAAACACATAAATGTAAATTGAAACACAACACAGGCAGAGTATAGGGATCCTTCAAGAATCAAGGAAGACATAAGTGACTTCAGATGAACTCAAAGAATGAGGAAGATTCAATGAACTTGATCTGCTGATCAATTAAATAATAAAACAAAGTTAAACATTAAATGGTCGAGCCAATAAAAACTTCCAGTTGGTGAGATAAGAGCTAAAGGTTCTGGGTAATCATTTACTCCTAAGGGTTAGACAGCTGCACAAAGCCGAGAAACAGAATGACCGGAACCAGAACCATGCACGCTGCTTTCCTCAGGTTTGCTTTCAAGTTCTTGCTCTGTTTCTGCTCATTTGGGAATGGGCCTTCTTCTGTTGAGATTGTAGGAGGCGAGCAACACTGTGTTTCTCTTGGGAAATGGTTCTGAAAAGTGAAGCAGGATGCTGCCTTTTCCTGAAACAAATGAGGACCCTGGGAACTCCAGAAGAAGAGGGAGGGAGGAAGGGAAGAAGGCGGAAGGATAGGAGGGAGGAAGGGAGACAGACAGATAGATAGACAGACAAGAAGATAGAGGGTGGGGGAGGAAAGGGAGAGAAAGGGGGGAGGAGAGAGAATATCTGCTGAAGCCACTAGAAATAAATAAACGGCCATCGTAAACTCAGGGTTTACATGTCTAAGGGTTATTGATGCTGGAAAATTGAGCAGAGCACTCATGCACTTAACTTGCATTTGTGAAGTGCATTAATTTGAGGAAATAGCATTAACCAACAGATTGAGGCAATAACGGCTTATGTCCTAAACAATGTTTTTATCAGGCTTCAAAGATCAAGTTAACCAAAACAGAATGATCACAGGGAATTACACTGTGAAGTGGGGGACAAAACAAATAACACCCCTTATGGCTTTGGGCAGTGGTTCAGAGTAAAGAGCCTAGGCCGGAAGAATTTTGGGGAGTTGTGGATGAGAGTGATGCCATGTTTCTCACAAGGAGTGGAGACCAGCGCTGTTAACCTCGCCATGCTCACTGCAAGCCAGCACTTGGGCGGGGTGGGAAGCAGGTTAACGCCAATAGCTCAGAAAGAAACAATATTGGTAAGAAAAATTGCTAAGATCCGCTGACCCACCTGCTTTCCCAGGTCTTTATAACTTACCTGCCCTAAAAGGAAATAGTTATGACTGATAAATTTAAAATTTATAGTTCTGCCTTAGCCCACGAGACTGAGGTCTGCTGGGTGGTCTTCCTTTCTGTGTACAATGCGAAGGAAACCTTTGCCCCATCCCCGTCCCCACAGCTCCATTGGACATGACTCACTCTACCTCGTCATCCACCTAGAGCCTCCAATGGTTTCTGTTCTGCCTGTCTCGCCTCCACGCCCGTCTCTTTACCAAGTCTTACTGGCTCATTTCCAAATCACCTGAATGTGGGCTTTTTCATGTCAGGCAGCTCAGCTCAGGCCAGCCAGCATCGACTCCGCACCCAGGGTGCAAACAACTGCTGCCCAAGGCTGCTGTTCCCAGGCTTTCCGCAGGCGTCACACGCTGGCTAAAGTAACCCCAGTCCCTGGCCAGGCCTATGGGAGCCTGGATCCTGTGACCACTGCCTGTTGCTTTGACTGCTGCTACCCCCTTGAATCTCCTTTCTCACTCTGTGAGAGCTACATCAGACTGCCTTCTGCCTTCCAAAGCAAGCCGAAGCTACTTGTTTCTTTGTCTGCCATCCTCACATGCACAGCTGGACTTCCCTTTCAGCTCAGAGATAGCCACTGGGTACCAGCAGACTAGGTGGTTAGACTAGGCAAAGCAGACTCCCTAGCTGTCAGTGTTAGGCCCTTAGTCATTATTACTCAAACTCTCCCGCTCCCATCCCAGCTATGCCTTTCTTGCTCTTTTTCTTGATCATATTGCACCCTCTCACTCACCAGGGCATGCGTCCTGCATGTTGTCCATAGTCCTTTCTCTTTCCCTCCATCAGCCTTGTCCCACCCTCACCCTCTAACTGGCAAACTCCACTTATCTCACAATCTCAAGAAAGCCCGTTTCCAGGCATCCACGCTTCTGGTGAAGTATGTATAGAAGGCAGCTCGTGAGAGCCAAGACCTCCAGTCATGGGGGACAAAGTCACGGAAGCAGCACATTCCATATAGTCTACAAATGCTTACGGAATCCATGAATGAGCCAGCGATCGTGAGCTCTGAGGCCTTGCTTCCCTGGGAGAGTCTGTAAGGCCAGAGGGGAAGATGGGGCCCTGGACTCTGTCTTCAGTTCAGGGAGCGGCAGAAGTTTCTGGTCTACCTGTCTCTCTACTGTCTCCCTAAGGTGTGACCAAGAGCCAGCACCTCAATTTAGTTTTTCCAGCATAATTCTCAGGCTCGACCCACTTGACTCTGCCATTCAGTGTTGGTTTGGAATGAGTTGTTTGTTGGTTTATTTCTGAATCCTGATGCATCCTGGCAGGCTCCCTGGTCTAACCATAGATGGTGGACGTCTGAATCTTGTCTGCGACCGCTCACTTTTAGCTGTAGTAGTGACATGTCTGGACATTAGGTGACCTTTGCAGCAACTCCAAAACACAGGATCATCCTGAACCCAGCACATGATACACATCTCTAATATGAACAGATTTCATGTTCCCTAGAATGGCTTTGCCTCACTAGAAGCTCCATCCACCCTTACTTTCTTTTACATCGGTTTGGCCGTTCAACTTCTGTGTTCATTGTCAGGTAGTAAGAAGCCATTTTCAGACTCCATGTATTCCCAGTCTCATAGGTCATAGGCTTGACACAACAGAGAGCACAAATTTTCAAACTTTATGTAAGTGAAACTTCTCAGTTCCAATCTGGACTCTGGAGGGAAGGGGCTGTTAGGATAGCCTCACATTCCCTTCCTTTGTCAGCCACTCCCCTCTCCTATCATCCTAGCTGAAGCTTCTAACCCTTCCAGGGCTGGACTCGGGCGACAGAAGCGGATAGGAGGCAGGCAGTGCCTTTTGGCTGGGTGCCTAGCCCATGCTGTATCTTTAGAATGCCTCACTGGGGACTTCCGGGGTCGTTCTCCTGTCTGGGGTGACTCATGCCTTTTGGTCCTTTCCTCAACTGTTGAGCAGCTGTTAGTCCACTTCTGCTGTGGTCACAGACCAGCTTCTGTGCAGGGCTCGTGGGCAGGTTTTAGAAAGCTGGGATTTTGACTTCTCTCAAGTCATCTACATCTGGTTGACATGGAATGTGTGGCTTTGCACCCCAGCATTTTTGCACCTGCTACCGTGAAGACCCCACAGGCATTTAGCGTGGGGTGGGCTTTCTCCTCTACTCAATGGATACCCACAGTTACAGCTTATGCACTCTGAATTGAAAGACATGACCTCACCAGTTCTCCTGTCTCTCTCTGTCTCTCTGTCTGAGAGACAGAGAGAGAGACAGAGAGACAGACTGTCTCTCTCTCTCTCTCTCTCTTCCTTTTTACCTCTACTCTTTCCCACAACTAACTCCATTGGGCATATGAGTAACCTTATAAATGCCTCTCTTTCTCTTTCATAAAATCCAGGTAGCTAGGCTGTTTGTTCTATTTGTTCATCACAGTTGGTTTGTGCCCCTGAGTTTGGTTCAGTAGCATCTTTCTTCTGAGACCTCTGAGATGGTCTCTTCCAAGTTCAGATAGGGGTCATTATCTAGGATTATTACACACATAGAGAGACACACAGATACATGCACATACATATACACATGAGGATACCATCAGCATGAACAATTTGTGCATCCTTCAGGTTACAATTACAGTTTTTTGTGGTAAACATTTGTTGTTGTTTTAAAATTTTATTCACTTATGTTTATGTTTTATTTGTGTGTTTGTGTGTGCATACACGTGTGCGGGCACGCACACGCACTATATAACCTGGGTACAGTATATGAGGAAGCCATAAGAGAACTGTGGTGACCAGAAACCTGCTGGATTAACAGGTGGTTGTGAGCCTTCTTGAATTCAATTGCTCCCCCTACAGAGATGAGTAGATCTTAATTTTTCTTTCATAACTTTTAGATCTCTTACTTACACATAAAATAAGTGAGGTGTGTCTTCATGTGAGTTTGTGTTATTTAAATTTAGTTTTCTACAATCTGCTTTTCACCTAACAACTTTATTTGTTCTCTCATTTTTTTAAAATTACTTCTTCAAAAATGTTGTACAATGTGTATTTAGCACACACAGTCCTCAGATCCACTCCCCAGTTCTCTACATCCAAGTTTGTATCCTCTCTCCCTTCCCAGCAGTTATCAATTGGCCATAGCTCCTCATCTAGGGGTGGGACTTTGTGCACACCCCCCCCCCTCCGTGCAGGGCTTTAGTCTGGCAGAGCTTTCCCAGGTCCTGTGCATGCTGTCATGACCACTGTGAGTTCATATGTGCCCCTTCCTGCTGTGTCTGAAAAACACTGCATTATTTTCTTGTTGTCGTCTAGTCCCTGGCTCTTGAAACCTTTCTACTTCCTTTTCCACAATAATCCCCGAATTTGTGAGGAGGGGGCATGATGTGTGTATATGTGTGTGTGTGTGTGTGTGTGTGTGTGTGTGTGTGTTCCATTCAGGGACAAACATTATTTTCCACATCTTGACAAATTGTGTATCTCTATCTTGCTGCAAATAGAAGCTTTTTTGATTAGGGTTATACGATATATTCATTTATTGGTATATCAAGCCATTAGGAGTTGGTTTAATAATATGCCCATTCAACAGAATGGTAACAGTAGGACATATGACCTATCTAGCCACAAGTTCTTGGCTGGTTAATGGCGCCAGGCCTGAATTTTTTGTGGAGTGGGCCTAAATACAAGCAGAAAGTGGTTGGTTATACTCATGATCTTTATGCCACTTTGGTTCTAATGAGCATGTGTGGTGATTTGCATAAGAAGACCCCATAGTCCAAGCATTTCAATTCTTGATCCCCAGTTGGTGGCACTGTTGGGTAGTGCTATGCCCCAAGTGACTTGGTTTTGCAACTGACTCGAGACAGTGAGAGAATGAAAAAAATGACAGACACATGTACAGAAAAGCTAGGATCAAGTAGGGCGTGTGTACTCTGAAGGAGCTGCATCTACTTCTACAACTCAGAACCTTAGTGTCTTTATCGCGTACAGCACAGAAGAAGTTAGCTAGTCTTGGTAGGAGGTCTTTGTAGGCAAGCAGCCTGAGGCTGTAAACATCCAGGAGGAGGGAGCTGCAGTTGCTAGCTAGTTTTTGTATCCATGTAATCAATCATCTATAAACACTGGTACTTGGACCAGATGAAGGCTTTGCTAATTTCAAGCCTCTCCCACATGTGGAAAGGATTTGCCATCTTCCATGGGTTTGAGGCCTTGGTCCTTGTGTGGCTGTGCCCACGTCAATAATACAGATTCATTCTGGACTTCATTCATTCAGGGCTTCCTTGCTCCCTAGAGGGTAGGTTTGGAGGGTGTAACCTTGCTGGAGGAAGGATGCTACTGAGGGCAAGAACTTCAGGTTTCCAAACCATGTTCTATTCCCAGCATGTAGTCTCTGCCTGGTGCCTGCAGTTGAAGATGAGAGCCCTTTGGCTACCTGCTTCTGCTGCCTTGCCCTCACTCCACTGTTGTGGATTTTGTCCTCTGGAATTGTATGCTCAAACACTTTCCTCTATTAGTTCCTGTGGTCATGGTGTTTCATCACAATAGACAATTAATTGATGTAGCATGTCTTTCCTGGCCAGTGGTTTCCTGCTGAGTAAGACTGACAATTACCTTTTTCCTCTGGTAGTGTGCATAGAACCTTCCAGTGCTCAGAAATCCAAATCAGGCAAGACGGAACCACTAAACGGTCTCTCTAGTCCCTCTTTAATCACCTTACGCATCCTTATGTAACATTATGAGTCTAGTATATTTGGGGAAGTTTCCATTATCTTCCATGGCTTCCGTCTGAGGACTTGGCTTGGATGGGCTGCTTCTCTGGATGTTTCTCATTTTGAATCTCAAACTCATAGTAAGTGGAACTTCACCTGTAATGATTGGTTGTGACCTGTGTATATCAAAAGAACCTAGCTACAAGCCTTGAGTTTTCATTAGGGGCTTAGCTCTCAGATAATATATTGTGAATTCAAAACCCCAGTTCACCAGGAATTTTTAGAGTCCCTGTTTTTGAACCAGTGGCTGGGAAAAGTACAGAGATTCTTCAAGTTTGGGGTCTCTGCAGCTTCTAGGTATGTGTTAGGATCTTTCTCATAATCTCATTTTTGACATGGACCTGGCTTTATCCTTCATAGTCAATGGGCCACACTCCTGCACCCCTGATGGACCCTGCCTCTATGCCCCACCCCTACATCACAGAAGAATTAGTGCATGACTCTAAGCTTTCATTGTATCCATGGAGGCAGCTCTTTTTAGCTTTGGAACCCTGTGCCTCAAAGAACAACTGTTTGCCATATTTTACCTAACCTAAGCATTAAGGGACAGTTACCACCACCCCAGAAAATTTAATCTATTAAAATCTTCCAGATAAAGTTTCAAATAAGTGTTTACATTTTCATGTGCAGGTATTACAAATACCAGCTTAAGAACAGGGAACAGACAGATGTAGAAAGAATCTTATACTGATCTAGACAATCCAAGCTAGATTTCCCATTTCAAAGATACAGCTAGTAAGACTCAGGGTAACTATATCTTTTCCAAGGTCTCACATTTTGTTAATGACAGCCAAGGATGGGGACCACATCATATAAGATACAGGATCCTTTCCTGTCTGTGTTTGCTCTTACATTCTTTTATTTCAGTAAGTAGATGCTGAACCTTAGGAGGAGAGAGACAAAATGTCTACTGGAGCAGACATCAAGGCGAGAGTGGGAGACAGTTCCAATGACAGCAATTTAAGCATGACCCAAGAACAATCCTTCAAGAAAGGTAAAAACCACATGCAGAACTCTGGTTGTGAGGGAAATAGGGTCTAGGCACCCCAAATTTCTTCTTTTTGACAGATAACTTTTTTTCACTAGTGACCAACAGAGCTAAATAGTGTTAAATAATTTTTACTCCTAATTATTTCATTTCTTATAGGTAATCTTGAAGGCATACAGAACAGATAAAAAGCCTATGACCATTATATGGAAGTGAAAACAAAAACCCAAAACAACTCAAAAAAGAAAGAAACAAAATAATCCACCAAAAGAAAAAAAAACAAACAAATAAAAAACCAAAACAAAGCACACATAACAACCAATGGACCAGCACACCCCAATCACCTCAGAGCAGATTTGAAATAGGAAACTGAGCTTGGCCTTTGACTGTTAGTCTAGGGCTGGGGTCTGGTATCCTCTAAATCATCTCAGATCACTGTCAAGATGGGAAACTTACAACTTTCCCCTACAAAGCTACCAAGGACAGAATGATAGACACGTACACGAACTACACATGCAACACAATGACATATGCTAAATAAAATTATAGTTAAAGTAGCAAAGCAAATGGTTTGGTCACTTGAAACAGCCTGTGAAGAAGAGACTATTTTAAGAATACAAAGGAGAGTCAGATGCTAGCAATCACCATCCTTGTGCGTGTGGTGAAAGCTTCCATTGTCATCAAGGCCCTTATAGGCAGATTCTTTCACAACCCTGGTAAAGTGCAGGAGCCATGGAGACTTTCAAAACTTGCTATTAGTAGAGTGTTTGGGATAGAGATCCAGCAGACTGAGTCCAAGATAAAAGACATTTGATATAGCCCATGAATATTAAAATAGGAGTAGGATTATTTAGCGTGGTTGAAGTACATGTCACACAAACAACAATTTAGTGTTTCCACTAAATTCTGACCTAGTGGGAGTGTTCTCCCCACCATACTGATGGACAAAAAGAAAAGATGATACCAATGTTGCAAACAGTAAAAAGAATAGTTTTCCTTCATGATTTGTAAATAAATGTGTATATACTATCTGTTTGTCTATCATCTATCCAATCAAAGTCAAAGGGAAGAAAATGACACAGCACTCGGGAGGTTGACATAGTAGGATCATGAGTTTAAGGCCAGTCTGGGCTGCGAAATGAAACCCTGTATCAACACACAAATAAATAAAGACCGTGATAGTAAACTTAATTTAGTTATAGAAGCAACACACAGTACTTGATAAAAAGTACAGGGCCTTAACTAATTACAGTTTTATGTTGGGGCAGACACAAGACTTGAGTACATGGGTGAGGTATGGAGAAGATAACCTGATCACCCTTCTTAATGGGATATGACATGTCTAAACAACAGTGACCAAAATTGCACTGGAACTTTTGGAAGGAGAAGAGAGGTTTTCCGAAGCTAAATAGTCCTAGACTTAGGCCAAAGGTGATATATGTTAACCCTGAATTTAGCAAGTTCATCTCCACACACAAGGGTGCAGGGTTGGCTACTCCAGCTTCATCTGCTTTCTGACTCAAGGCTGGAAGCTGTAAACTCAGAGTTTGACCACAGTGGCCACAAGTTACCTCTGGATTTCTCTGCCTCCTGGTTGTGGTCAAACTAAAGTGATTGGACCAGCGGGAAGCTTTATGCAAGTCTAGAATAAAATAGTAAGATGAAGATGATACACATCTTCAACCTAGCACCCCCAAACCAGGCTCATAGATTTTGTTCACTCTACTTCTCCTTCAAAGCCCTGAACAAGCTAAATATCATATTATTAGTTATAAACACACTGATCTCAGCCGCTTAAGCAGGGAATTGGGAGTCATTTTCACCCCACCCCTCACCATACTCACGAGCAGTGTCAGCTATAAACCTGTTCCTGCCTTTGATCCCCGAGCCCTGAAAACCTTATCTCTGAGGCTGGCTCTGCTTCCAAAGGAACTAGCTCTTCATCTCGGGAGAATGGAGACTCCGCAGAACAAACTGGACCCCTATATTCCTGAGAATCAAACAGACACCAGTCTTTTGCCTCCTCCAGACCTAGAAACCATAAGAAGACAGGCTGACTGCACAACCTCTGTCCCTTTTCCTCCTAGGTTTTTGTTCACTGCGACATGGCCTGGCCTTCATCTTGCAGTTCTGTAATTTTTCGATTTATACCCAACAAATGAACTTGAGCATTGCCATAACAGCCATGGTGAACACCACAGCAGCAACCAGCCAGCCCAACGCTTCCACTGAAATACCCCCTGCTGACTCCCAAGACTTCTGGAATGAAACAGTAGAGAAATCTAAGGTACTGATATGTTTTGTGAGAGTCTCAATTATTTCTTTGATTTAAGGGCCATCTTATGAGCAAATGAAATTCCTTTAGTATGAGAACATAAAGATTACCTGAAAGGATTTTTATCTCTCTCTATGTAATGCCTGTAATGCCTTAGCTAAGTCAGAATGAATCATGGTTCCTCATTCAGTAAAAATAAATTCTTCTTCTATACTGATGAAAATCAACCCCAAACCAGGCTCATAGATTATGTTCACTCTTTTCCACATAATGCTCAGTATCTCAGCTGTGACATTTCATTCTTTATGAGCTTTTCCTTCTGTCTCTATCTATTATGCACAATATATGTATCTATTATAATACATAAAATATAGTAGTTCATTTAGATCCTATATGAAGATGAATGTTATATGTATTTGCCTTTCTGAGACAGAGACTTTCTATGTTTGTCTTCAAACTCTATCCTCCTGCTTAAGCCTCTAAAATACTTGGATTCCAGGCAAGTACCAGCATGGACTCCTGTAATTTTTTTGTTTGTTTGTTTTTGTTTTTCGAGGCAAGGTTTCTCTGTGTAGCCTTAGTGTTTATCCTGGAACTAGCTCTTGTAGACCAGGCTGGTCTCGAACTCACAGAGATCCACCTGCCATTGCCTCCCAAGTGATGGGATTAAAGGCATGTGCTACCACTGCTCTACTCTGACTCCTAAATTTTAATTGGTCATTTAATCATGTCAGGGTGATAGAAAAGAATATACTATGCATATACTTAGGTTTTTTTCTTCATGAAACTGGTGAATTGGAAGAATTGAGCAGTGTTAAAATGAACTGCACATTGCTTTCTGTGTCTCAAGTCTTACAGTGAATAGTCAAACATCTGAGCCAGATGTGAAGCATAGCTGTAATCTTGTGACTTTGGAGGTGGGAGCAGAAGGACTAAGAGGTCAAGGTCATCCTGGGTTGGCTACAACTCATCTCAAACCAAAATGAAATGAAACAAGTCACGTATGCAGCTAAATAATGAGTTCTTCTTGTCACCTAGGCCCCAGTGTATGACTGGACGCCAGAGATCCAGGGTATCCTCCTCAGCTCCCTGAGCTACGGGTCACTCTTAGCTCCGATCCCCACTGGCTATGTGGCTGGAGTATTTGGAGCCAAGTATGTGGTTGGATCAGGTTTGTTAATTTCTTCAGTGCTGACTCTCTTCACTCCACTGGCGGCTGATACTGGAGTAGCCTTGCTCATTGTCCTTCGGGTCATCCAAGGCATAGCTCAGGTATCAAGATCTTTACCAAGTATAACTGGCAAATATCTACGCTCTAGAATGATCTCATATCTCTAAGAATAAATAATTTCCCCCAGGTTATGGTATTAACAGGTCAATACTCAATATGGGTCAAATGGGCTCCGCCATTGGAAAGGAGTCAACTCACCACCATTGCTGGATCAGGTAACTGGTATCTATCTGAATCTCATTTTGTATGCACTGTCCAAGAGTACTCAGCAATGGACTACTAAGAGAACAAAAGCCTTGTTTCCTAGTTACCTTGTCTTCATAATCCTTGCTTTGAAGAACTAGATGATCTCTTTTGATCAGAATAGCATGTTACCAATGCAGCAAACATTCTTGGATTTTGTATACATTAATTTCTTTTACCCTTATAGGAACCTTATGAATCAGTTAAGTAGTATGTACACAGTGTAAAAGAATCCAAGACACAAGTAGACTGAGACTGATAAGTGTCTGAGATCATATGGCTCCTGAGGGAAGGAGCAGGATTTGTATTGTTGTAGTCTTGATTGAAGCTCAAACCCTCAGTCACCATCACTCAACTCTGTAGGAAGCATATGGATTCCGAAGACCAGCTGTCATTTACATAATATCCTTGTATCTTTTGCTCAGGGGCAATGCTTGGGACCTTCCTTGTCCTCATTGCTGGTGGTCTTCTTTGCCAGACCCTCGGATGGCCTTATATCTTCTACATCTTTGGTGAGTTTATTCATTTTAAAAATCTCAGAATGTTTCTCTAAGACAATGAATGCTGGGTATCTGGTATGAACGTATCTTTGGCTATCTAAATTTGAACAGATAGCATTAGTGTAAAGTTGGCAATGTTCAAAACTAGTCATGGTGAAAATCTTGCTGATTTATAAAAGAGCATCTAGATTTTAGTATTCTGGGGGCTGGAGAGATGGCTTAGCAGTTAGGAGTATTTGTTGCTCTTGTAGAGGACCCCAGGGTCAGTTCAAATCACCCACAAGATGGCCCATAACCTGTGTAACTCCAATTCTAGGGGATCCCATGCACTCTTCTGACCTCCACAGGTGTACAAACACATGTGCAGACAAAACACTCATACATATAAAACAAAACAAGTAAATTTCAAAAGAGAAACTAGTATGAATTTAATACTTTAGTTATATGGTTGAATGACCTTATGACTTTATGGACATCAGCATTGTTATTGTTTATAAACACTTGGTGGTGGGGGACCAGTCCCAGGAGGGGCAGCAGCAGGCTACCC
>LOEQ01000028.1:451912-464084 GCA_001685075.1 Bramus lutescens | reverse complement strand
TGGAGGGGAGGCAGATCTGGATCTGCTTGTGTGTTGGGGGAATGAAGGGTTGGGAGTGGTTGGAGCTTGTATCTTAAAGGACAGGGTACCCAGGTGACAGGGAAGGTCAGAAAAATAATAACAAGCATACATACACCTTTCTGGGCTAGGGAGATGGCTCATTTGGTAAAGTGATTGCCATGTAGGCATAAGGAGCTGAGTCTAATTTCCAGAACTCATGTGAAAAATTGAGTATCATGCTGCACATCTGTAATCTTAATACAGGGGAGGCAGAGACAAGCAGGACCCTGGACTTGTTGCCAGCCAGTGCATCCTCCTTAGTTAGTCCCAGCCCACTGAAAAGAACTGTCCAACAATGAGGACCCTAAGAGAGACATACATGGATCTAATCTACATGGGAAATAGAAAAAGACAAGATCTCCTGAGTAAATTGGGAGCATGGGGACCATGGGAGAGAATTGAAGGGGAGGAGAGAGGCAGGGAGGAAAGCAGAGAAAAATGTATAGCTCAATAAAATCAAATAAAAAAGAGAAAAATACTGTCCAAAAACTAGGTGGATGATACATGAGTGGTGGCATTCAAATTTGATGAGCCACATTGCTACTCAGCACTGATGATATTGAGTTCTCCAACACTGTGATAAGGAATGTTATTAGATTGATGGTGATTAACTTCATTCTGCATGTAGAAATGGTCTAAGTATCCCAGTTGCACATAAAACAAGAAAGATAAACAAAAGGCAGGAAAAGGCTCAGTGGAGAAGCTAACCTTGCAGTCCAGCAGAGGAGTACCAGCCAATGCTCAGTTGTGAGGGCAAGTGCACTGAGAGCTTGTGTGCATCTTCAGTGTAACACGTGTGTGCTTCAAATCCTCTGTGAACTCAGCGGTTGGAAGCAGCTTCCGTTCTTCCTGGAGTCCCACAGAGCAGCTGGTGGCCTCTATTCTGTTTCTCTCATCTGCCTTGGATCATGGAGTCACTGGAGCACCTTCCTCCCTAGAGGACAGGGAAGAAAGGCAACATCTCCGCTGACAGCTGCCCTAGGGCTTAGGCAAAAGCAAGTTACACGAACAAGACCTAAGTCAAGTGGCGGCGAAGATTCCTCCGTGACGGTGCCATTCAGGATTACAATGTGGGGTGTGAGGGTGAAGTACCTGCACTAGTTATTCTATTGGTCGTAGAAATCATCAAACTGAAGGGAAACGCCACCACAGTGCTGACGGGCTCTTCTATCACAGGTGGAATTGGCTGTGCCTGTTGCCTAATCTGCTTTCCTCTCGTATATGATGACCCAGAGAATCACCCCTTTATCAGCGCTGCTGAGAAGAGATACATTGGGTGTTCACTGGCTCATGAGGTACATTGAGGAATCTCCCTGTCATTTTCCCTACCCCTGGGCATCTCGGAGGTAGAGCAGGGGCGCTCCTATCTCGTAATGGAGGGGATCATCACATGCGTTTTCTTTTAGGATTGCTCACCAGGTTGGTCTCTTCCCATTAAAGCCATGGTCAAATCTCTCCCACTTTGGGCTATTGTAGTTTCTTACTTCTGTCAGCATTGGCTGTTATCCATGATGATGGCATACACACCCACGTATATCGGCTCTGTACTTCAAGCAAACCTCAGAGACGTGAGTATAAAGAAGGTGTACCCGGTTACTATGTTTCTCTGTGTGATCTCTTATGACCACAGGATGAGGAATTTAGGCCAGGACCCCTCACAGGAAATGCAGCCAGGTAACTTGGATTCACACTGACCTCAGTGTGGTTCACTGCTTACTTGAGCAAAGGTGTGGCTCCAAATCAGGTCACAGTGACATATTTTTAAAAGTCCTTTGCAAAAAATTCTATACTTAATGAAGTCAGCATTTATAAGTAAGATTTTTATAATGGCAGCATAAAATTTTTTTAAAGGATTAATAAATTCTGTTGTAAATAAGATCTTATTAGACTCCTTTTCCTTCCTTCCTTCCTAGGAAGGAAGGAAGGAAGGAAGGAAGGAACCTCCCTCCCTCCCTCCCTTTCTTTATCCCTTCTTCCCTTTCTTCCACCCTCTCTCCCTTCTTTCTTTATTTCCTTCCTTCCTTCCTTGCTTCCTTCCTTTCTTTCTTGATTTTTTTTCCCCCTGAGATAGGGATTCACTATGTATCCTAAGTTAGCATGGAATTTACTATGTAGCTGGCCTCCAAATTCAGGTCTTCTTATTTCTACCTCCTCACTGTAAGATTAAAGGCATATACCACCAAGCCTAGCTCAAAATCTTTAAAATAAATATTTATAAGTGATCTTTATATATGAAGTGAGTGTTTATCATTTTATTAAAATTATCAAAACCAGGTATGGTAGTGCATGCTTTTAATCCCAGCACTTAGGAGGCAAAAGCTGTAAGATGTGTGTGAGTTTGAGCCAGCCTGCTCTACATAGTGAATCCTGGGTCAGTTAGGACTACACAGTGAGACCTTCTGTCAAAAAAAAATTAAGATTGAGTTATGTGCGCATTTCCCCTCTAGAACTACAGTTAATTTACAACTCTAGTAACAAAGAATTTAATTTGCACTGAAAGCGATGTGTGTAAAATGCAAAGCCATAGACCCAGACCATTCATTCAGGATCAGTTGGGGCCATAGTGGGGAAGTGCTGGGGCTGCTCGGACTAACTATCTCCAATCTCCAGAGTGGAATCTTGTCGGCCCTGCCATTCCTGTTTGGCTGTGTCTGCATTATCCTCGGGGGACTACTGGCAGATTTTCTCCTCTCCAGGAAAATCCTCCGACTTGTGACTATCAGGAAGCTCTTCACTGCAATAGGTAAGGTCCAAGCTGGATACTCAGCGAATGTGGGAGCTTGGAGCCTCTTTTTTTTATGGCTTTTGTTCTGCTGCAGGGGTCCTTGTCTCATCTGGGATCCTCGTGCCCCTGCCTTGGGTCAGATCTAGCCACAGCACCACAATGGCCTTCTTGGTTCTGTCGTCTGTCTTCTGCAGCCTCTGTGATTCAGGGGCCCTCATAAACTTCTTAGATATTGCTCCAAGGTAGGGACCCTTTTGCCTCATCCTCATAGAAGCTCAGTTCAAGTCCAGGAACCCTAGTTACCCTTGCTCTGATGCAAAGGTAAAAGATAGTGTATGCATCAGGTCACAGGGACAGTAATATCAGCGCTACATCTCTGCAGTTCCTGAAAGGGACTCTGGGCTAGTCAGCCATTGTGAATGCCGCCTTTCCTAGCTGAAACAAGAGCAGTCTGTGGCCATGCTGACACCTCACCTGTAAGTCTCTGCTGAAGAATGCAGCAGGTCTATTGGATTGGTTCCTGAAAGTTCTCAGGAGATCCCATCATGGAGGCCCAAGTGGAAGGGGTTAAGAGAAATGGCTCAGTTGGTAAATATTTGCCAGGCAAGCATGTGGACTTGAGTTCCAACCCCAGAACTCACACTGTAAAAATGAAATTACCCAAGATAAAATAAAACAAGCCAGGTAAAGGAGTGCACACTTGCCCATCCCAGTGCTGGGAAGCTGGCAAGAGGTACGGATCCCTGTGGCTTGCTTGCACCTGGCCTAGCCTACTGGGCAATTTCTATGCTAATGAGAAACAATATTCCTAAAGAAATATGGTCAACAACTGAAGAATGATACCCAAGATCATCTTCTGGCCTCCACTTGTAGCACACATATGAGCATGCATACTGGCACACATGTAAACCCGTATACACCCACAAAAATAAAGGGACAAGACATAGAATCAAAGGAAAGAATCATCTCTGGTGTGAGTCATGCCAGAGAGAACTGAGACCAGACATAAAGCTTCCAGGGTCTAATTCAGGCAACAAGACATGTTTCATCTTTACACAATGGGCCACTGAGACGTGTTGGAGATAAGCTGGTCTAGAGAAGAGCCATCTCATCCCATGAAGGTCTTTGACACAGAAAGAGGAGACATTTTATCCTGAAACAGGGCTACAAGATTGGACTCAATAGCAAGAGCCAAGCAGTTGGCATGTTAGCATAGACTACCCCTGAAAGGCTGAGCCTGTAGCATAGCAGTATAAGGATCATTAGTTAGCATATGGTGTTCAAGTTTAATAGGCACCACCCTAAACTTCCCCAGAGATAAGCATAGAGATAGGACAGCAGAATGGAATGCAAACCTTTGCTTACCTGAGACTTCCCCCTTCCCAGGTACGCTGGCTTTCTCAAAGGACTACTGCAAACCTATTCTTACATAGCAGGAGGCATAGCTCCTACTGTTGCTGGATTTTTTATTGGTCAGGTAAGATTAAACATTGTAAGAAATATCAGTAAGAGAAACTGAATAGCGGTAGTGAGTAGAAGTCAGTCTAAGGTGCTGTTAGTTCTTCAGTGAGGAAGAACTCAAAGCTCATGCGTCTGGAGCCCTTAATAAGCCTTCATTCCTAGCTCAGCTTATGGAGGGAAACTCCGTATTCTGTGGGTATGGTGTGTGTGAGAATGCTCAGGGTCATGGGCTATGGTTTGTGAATTCTTACAGGATGAGCCTCTCATGTTAAAGTCCTACATCCAGTAATATTCATGGTGTTTCTCCTGCAGTACTGTATGATCATTCAGCATAGTTTGCCTCAAACTGAGGGCTCTCAGGATTTTTTGGGAGGTTTTCAGTGTTAACATCTTGAATGCTCTGGGAAAATCAGGATGAGGTGGTTTTCTGTCCATGAAGCTAACAAGTCTTTGGAAATTGATGAACAAGATGTTTAATGAGTGGCAGATGGGAAAGCTCCCTGCACCTCACACCTGTGCTCCTGAGTGTTCACTCTGCCATTCATTAAAGCCTTGCTTTTCAGTCAGAGCAGAAGCACTCAGGACCAGTGCTGCTGGGATGCTGGTTTTCATTCTGACGCCTCCATCTCAGAGTTGTGTTGAAGGAGGCCGCTTGTTTGTTTCCCAGCCGCCCAGCAGCTCAGACCAGAAATAATCACACAGAAACTATATTGTTTAAATCACTGCTTGGCCCATTAGCTCTAGCTTCTTATTGGCTAACACTTACATATAAATTTAACCCATCTCCATTAATCTGTGTATTGCCACGTGGCTGTGGCTTACCGGGTAAAGTTCTAGTGTCTGTCTCTGGTGGAGCTAAATGTCTTCTTTCCTGACTCCTCCTTCTTTCTCCCAGCATTCAGTATAGTTTCCCTCACCTACCTCTATTCCCTGCATAGGCCCAAGACAGTTTTCTTTATTCAGTAATGGTAATTACAGCATGCAGAGGGGAATCCCACATCAGAGTTGCATTTTTACATCATTAAAATAAGCATAGNAAATCACTGCTTGGCCCATTAGCTCTAGCTTCTTATTGGCTAACACTTACATATAAATTTAACCCATCTCCATTAATCTGTGTATTGCCACGTGGCTGTGGCTTACCGGGTAAAGTTCTAGTGTCTGTCTCTGGTGGAGCTAAATGTCTTCTTTCCTGACTCCTCCTTCTTTCTCCCAGCATTCAGTATAGTTTCCCTCACCTACCTCTATTCCCTGCATAGGCCCAAGACAGTTTTCTTTATTCAGTAATGGTAATTACAGCATGCAGAGGGGAATCCCACATCAGAGTTGCATTTTTACATCATTAAAATAAGCATAGCAATGTGGTGTGTGCTTGTAATCCCAGCACTTGGGAGGCCAGTTTGGCCTACATTGTCAGACCCTGTTTTACAAACAAATCCCTAAAAGAAGAAAAAAGTAAGAATAAATATTTAATTAAACCTGATAACTTGAACATTGCCTAAGAACTATATAGACATACCTTTCATATGGAAAAAGGATGTCTGTGAGATTTATGAAAATCTCACTTCTAATCTTCCTGTGACTTTCTATTAGTAGCTCAGAAAAAGACAGGAGATTAGCAAAGAATGGATTTTTGTTTTAATGAAATCAAGTCCCCTTTTGCCATGAAGCTTTCTAGTCTCTGAAAACACACTGTTAGGGATTGGTTAAAATGAAAATTCTCACATAGACTTTGTTTCTCTTGCCACTTGATTGACTGATTAGTTCATTTAGTCATTCACTGATTCAAAAAACTATTAAATGTTAGTGTGTATTATGTCCATGGTTTTAGCAAACAAACACACAAAAGCATCCCAACCCTATCCCATGAAATCTACACTGAAAAACAAGTGACAGAAAACTGAAGTAAATTATAGACAGATAGGTAGTAAGTGCTGAGAGAAGTGGAGAGTAGGAAACAAGACCAATTTATCAATGTGGCCAAAGACAGAATCTTTGAAAAGGTGACTTTAAGCAAGTACTGGAAAGAAGTGATGGAGGGAGTCAAAAGAGTGTCTGATGGGAAATGCTTTCTAGCCGAGGGAAGAGGGGACTGATGGCCTAATGTTAGACACGCAGCAGTATATTCAAGGAGAAAGTTGGGCAGCGTGGAGGTTGGGTTGAGCTAGGAGAAGTAGCATCAAGGCACAGCACCCCAACTTTTCTGAACCAGGGTACAAGAAGTAGGCCACCATTGCTAACAAGTAGTTTCCTGCCTCCAGGATCCAGAGCTTGGCTGGAGAAATGTCTTCTTGCTGGCAGCTGCTATTGATGTCGTAGGCCTGATCTTCTACCTCATATTTGGCCAAGCAGAGGTACAGGACTGGGCTAAGGAACAGACCCATCTCTGAGAAGAGCGAGCAATGTGTGAGATCCTGACACTTCCTTTCAAAGATCTGCTTTTGTGCCTGCTTGGCTGCTAAAGACATCTAACCGAAAGGGGCTTTGTTTCAGGGTCAACTCAGAGATCCTGTCTAGATGATACTAAAGGCATTTCCCCCCACAATTGGAGGTCTCACAAGGGAAGGAGCGATTGGTTGTTTATAACTGTATGCTCCTCCTGGAAGCACAGGTGTGCCCAACTTTCTATTAATTCTCTATACTTTCCCCTGTTGCCATGGTAAAAGTATCAGGGGTTGGAAGAAAATTTGTACCCAAACTGAAGAAGAAGTCAGAAGTACAGGAGTGATGAGTTGAACCTCATGGAAGAGTAGTACCACGAACTCTGTAAGCTGCCAGCAATAGAAACCTGACAACCCGGACAACAGAACATCATCAACAGGCTGAAGTCCTGGGGCAGGAGGCCAAAGTGGACAGTTGCTCTCATGTAAAGTGAGAGGGTTAAAGAGCCATTGTGAATCTTGGTGTGTGCAGAGTGTCTAACTGAAGCAAATCAGGATAAAGCACAATGAATAGTGAATTCTATCGTGTAAAAATGAATCAACTTTCTTCAACTAATACCAGAGGGGCTGTAGAATTCAACCATTCTAGACAGTTCCTGTCTGTGGATCTTGGCTTTGGATCAAAACCACTTCTAGAACATAAACACCACTCAGGCACTTTCTGGAGTCAACTCTTCCACAGCTACCTTCTTTTTGACCACTCTGACCTAGATCCCTCAATGGGATGTGGATCTGTGCAAATCCCTTATATCTTAGCCTTAGTGAGCCGATATGGGCTTGTGTGATTCTAATCTCCTCATGTACTGCTTTGCAGCATCGGTCTTACAATGACTGCTCCTTGCCTGCTTTTCTGACTTTTGTGGTTTCAGCCACTGTTCAATGGGTCTCATTCAATGTAAAATGTCTTCTAAAAATGTTGGTAAGACCCATGCTTGCTCCAGCTCATTTCTAATGTTTAGAGAGTATGTATGATGTTGTATGGTGTTTTTTTTGCATTAAGAATCCACATGGACTACAAAAGAGAACATAAACACCCCAACACTAAATGAATGCTAATAAATACATCAGTGTATATGGAGACATTACAGACATCACAGTTATGCACAGCTTGAAATAACTCACTATCACAGGGGGATAGACAGCTTTAATAACAGTATCGCAAGCGAGTGTGCAGTGACAACTGTGGACTATGTAAGAAAGAGGGGCACATCTTACTAGAATAAGTAAGTGCCATGCGCTAATTTAAGGGTGAGTGGTGGCCACTACCATTACACAGCATCAATTGAGCTGGTGTTTGAAGATCACCAGATGTAGGAGGCTGATGGAATGAATGTTCTAGGAAAGACCCTCTAGGAAGATCCACAGCATTTGCAAAGGCCTAGTGGCAGAGAGAAAAGGCAGGCATGAACAAGAGCAGAATTGACTGGGGAGTGATTGAAGAAGAAAGATCAGGAGTGACTAAGAGAAAACTGGGCAGTGAGGAGGTTATAGAAATATTGAAGTCAAGAACATCCAGGGCATTGTGGGCTGAGTGAAGAGTATTGGTTGGTCTTTATATTAAAATCAGTGATTGTATTTTAATGGAAAAGGACACAGTCAAGGTTCTGATTTTCAGTGGTCACACTGCATAAAAGAATTGGTTAGGAGGTCCCTGTGCAGTCCAGGAGAGTGGTGGTCCATGGTATGGGTGGAGGGGGGAGACAGAGAGAAGCAAGTGGATAGCCTGACCACACTCTAATACTCTAGGAGAGGGTAGATGATGTCTATAGTAACAATTGCATTTTGGTTTATTGTTAGGTCAATGGGGATGCTTCTCACAATAACAACAGCATACACAATGAAGACCACAAACAGAAACATGGGCACAAAGGCCTGGGTGGCACACATAACATTTGGAGTTCAGTTATAAATTTGGTAACCATTTAAACATAGGTCATGATTAAAATTTTCACTGTGGATGAGATTGCCTGGGTAGACAGTATGACATAAAAGAGAAAGCCTATAACTAATCCTTCATGGTCAGCTAGAGGATAGAGAGAGAAAAGAGGAAGGTAGGGGAAAGAATGGAGAGAAGAATGGAGGAAGAAAGGAAGAAAAGTATAGAAGGCAAACCAAGAGAATAGCATTAAGATGGAGAAATGAAAAGAACGAATTACAAAAAGGAACAGTAGGTCAGTGTGGCATCAATCTGCAGGGCTCTGGCTGATAAGGAGGAAGCAGAGTGAGAAGAAAGGGGTCCACTCCTGAGACTTCGGAGGCAAAAGAGTAGGAGGAAGAAAGGTGAGAGGTTCAAAGAAAGTCTGGAGCAAGCTATTGAAAACCCCAGAGGCAGAGTGAGCTGAGAAATCAAAGTGGCATAAAGAAAAGCTTCAAGCATGAACGGAAAGTTCCTGGGAGGGGACTGAGGAAGGACTGTTGTGGCCTAAAGACCAACTAGGAAGAAAACTGGAGTGGAATGTAGGTGGTCACGTCCATATTAGCTAGTGAGAAACCCAAGGAGGCCGTCATTCTTGGAATTTTTCTTTCTACTTGAAAGTGCAGAGGGTGCATGAGTGGTTTGTGGGTAGGACAGAGGCTACAGTGTTCTTATTAGACAGAAGAGTGACACGGCAGAGATGCCCTGCTGATGGCCAGGCAAGGTCTTTGCCTTCCATACAACCCTGGAACACCTACACATGCTTCCTCTTCTAGCCTATTCATGATGGTTTCCAATCCCAGAAGGTTCCAGAACCAGGGCATGCATTGTTTGGCACATGTTCAGCAAAGTGTGGGGTTCCATGTACAGTAAGTACCAATAAATGTTTAAGTCATGTATTGGAGCCGCTCTGGGGTGGTATAGAAGACCAGTCAGGGGACAAAAGGAATAGGAAAGTGTCCTAGTTTCTGTGCTGTTGCTGTGACAAATACCATGACCAAAGCAACTTACAGGAGGAAAGGATTTGACTTATGCATACATCTAGGTCACAGTCCATCATTGACGGGAGTCAGAGCAGGAACTCAAGCAGGGATTTGAAGCAGAAGCCATGGAGGAATGCCACTTGCCAGCTCACCCACAGGCTCATATTCTTCTCACTTTCTTATACAGCCCAGGACTGTGTGCTTCAGGGTGGTTCTGCCCATCACAGGCTGGACTCTCTTGCACCAGCTAACCATCAATCAGTCCCCCACAGACAAGCCCATAGGCCAGTCTCCCTTCTCAGGTGACTCTAGGCTATGTCAAGTTGATGGGTAAAGCTAATGGGGACAGGAGAATAGGAACCAATTTCACCCCAAATTTATATGCCTTTGCTTTTAGAGATCATGACATGAGTTCTTTTTCTTGTAGAGTTATGATAACAGAAACCTGGATGTGATACCATCACTCTCTTTGGCAATCCTGGACCTGACTCAGGTCTCATTAGAGCACACAGTCAGCTTTCCAAGGTCTTCATTAATCCATTTCTTTTCCCTCCCATGACACTTTTATTTTTATTTTTTTATTTTTTGATATTTATTCATTTTTATTTTACTCTTACAAGGGTTTTGCCTGCATGTATGTCTGTGTACTATAAGAGTGCAGTGCCTATGGAGGACAGAAAAGGGCTTTGGATCCCTTGAAACTGGAGTTACTGATGGTTGCTAGCTGCCATGCCGGGAGAGCAGTCTTCTTAACTGCTGAGCCATCTTGCCAGTCCCAATTTTGTTTGTTTGTTTGTTAATCAATCATCTTCAGCTGCTGCCTATAATACGTTTGACTTCTCTCTGGGACCATCAAAGAGGAAACTGATTTTTTGAAATATTTTCTTTCAAATTGGGCCATCCTAAAAGAATATAAATAATTTAAGTTGTTTTTTTTTCAAATGGCTCACATATTTACAATGAAGAGGAATGAACGTTGAAAATTGAAAACAAAATGAACAAAACAAACCCAAACAAAGAGGCCTTTCATGAAGTTGTAGAGTAAAATTTCATCTTATGTTTGTTTATTGGATCATAGAGGAGGACAGATAAATAAATCCACTTTTAAACTCAGACACGTAACTTGTTGCATACAATACACAGTGCAGAAGAAGTACACAGACTAAAGCGGGTGAGGCTGGCCTCCCAGAACCCTTATGCCACCCCTTCCTGGGGTTGGTGGCTCCCTGGGGATGGGAGTCTCACACAGGTTCCTCTTCCTTTTAATAAGGACTCTGACCTTGTGCTTCGTAAGAGCTCAGTTTTCTATTAACTTTTGTAGAAACAGGAAAACAAAACACACAGAGATGTTACTGGAGAGATGTCACGCAGAGAATGTGCCAGCACCTCAAAGAAATTAGTGTAGGCTAGGAGACTTTTCTCAAGTCGTCTTTCTTGTCCAGTGACTGGTTATCCATGCCATTTTTGCATGTCTCCCCTAGGGACATAAAAATAAATATATCTATCTGCCAGGTGCCACCTTGCCTCCTTCCTCACCCTGCCCTGGGAGGTCCGTGTGAAAATATCTGAGTAGCTGCTGCATTTTGCTAGGCCCAGTCTCAGGGCACGAAGATTCTCAGTGCTGTGTGTTGAGGCTGCATCCTGAAGACAAAACAAGCAAATCAAAAGCCATTGTACTCATAGAGCTGGCACTCTTGTAGTTATATTGCTGTCCTCAAAGCAGCACATTCCATGTGTAGTAATAACAGGTACATTCTCTGTATCCCCACATTTCATCTTTAATACACTGATTTGTTATTAAGACAATGAAAATAAAACCTTTCGTGGGGGCCCTGCACCAAGCATGCACTCCAACTTCTGGGTCTCTGCACTCACACACCATCTGCCTTTTCTAAGAACCATTTCTGACACCCATAGAGGCTGCTGTCTGACAGACTGGGGTGTATCCGGACCAACTCCTCTTTACTCACACACCCTGTCTAGAGCCTGGAAAAAAATCACGGCTAAGATGCTAACCCAGAGGGTCCAGCCAGGGTCCTAACTGGAGCAACAATGAAGAAGGCACACATTATTCTGCTTTGTTTTGTTTTTGTGAATGGGTTTTTCCTGTCTGATTGGTTTGATTTTGTTTTTGTCATTTTTGAGACAGCGTTTCACTGTGTAACCCTAGCTGACCTAGAACTCAATATATAGACAGTCTGGCCTCAAACTCACAGAGATCTGCCTGCCTTTGCCTCATGAAGATTAGGATTAAAGGTGTGTGTCACCGTGGCCAGCCCTGTTCTAGTCTTCTTTAAACTCATTTTACTTATTCTTTTGCCTTAAAATTTTTAGTGTATATATTCTATGTATATGGAACATAAGAACAGCTGCATACAGCTGGACAATGTGCATTGAGTACGTTCCTTCCATGCCTGCCTTTCCTTTACGTCTTCCTCCTCTTACCCCCAGTTTGTCCCCATTGTTTCCCTAGACGGTTTTGCTTTGATTTCCATGTCCTATATGATGTTACATATCTGTATGCTTTTTTATGCCTCTGTCTGTCTGTCTGTCTGTCTGTCTGTCTGTCTCTCTCTCTCTCTCTCTC
>LOEQ01000028.1:400828-420468 GCA_001685075.1 Bramus lutescens | reverse complement strand
GGGGCGCAGGGGTGGTATGGTACCACCCTTGGGCAGATGATCCTGAGTTGTGTAAGAAAGCCACATGAGCAAACGCATGGAGAGCAAGCCAGTAAGCAGGACTCCTCCATGACTTCTGCTTCAGTTTCTGCCTTGAGTTTCTACACTGACCTCTCTTGGTGACAGAGTGTCACTTGAGAGTTTTAAGATGAGATAAATTCTTCTCTTCCCAAGTTGCTTCTGGTCATGGTGTTTTAGCTTGGCAGTAGTAAGCTAGCTAGCTACTGATAATCCTTCTCTTCGCAGCTGTGTTGAGCTCCAGGGTTACAGCACTGATAACAAACATCTTTATGACCAAAGACCCAGATCACACTTTGCAGGACAGATTCCCTGCTCGCAAATGAGGATGATACCAGTTACTCAGGGGTGGAGGCTGCACCCTGAAACAGGTGTCATGATTCCAAGGGACTCATGTACTCCCCTCAAGTGGTGACAGCAATGACAACTTCTCCAGAACTCAAAACAAGGATCAGAACTGAGACAATGACCAATAGAACCCTGGCACCTTGAAGACAGACTTAATGACACGGCTTCCCAATCTGGCCATGCCAAGTTAACCTCTTTTCTTTGTCATTTACTACCACTCAGGAATTTCTCTGACTGTGACAAATGGTGGTGTCTAGTCCTTTGAGAGTCCTGAAAACCAGGGCTTTTATTCCTCCTAAACTCCTGTAACCTGGAAAGGCCATATGTAAGCCAAAGGATCCCTGAAGCTGCAAAGAAATTAAAATAAAAACAGTTAGCAGGTCCTCTTTCACAGTCCTTATAGAAAACCACCAACCTTGTCAACACTTTAATTTCTGAACCGAGATAATAGTTGCTATTGTTTAAGTTTGGCTGGTGGCAGCTTGTCAAGGCAGAAAACTGTCACACATGGCTGGCTACTCGATAATCTTAGCACCACTGTTAGCTCAGCATCCCCCAGCCAGCTTGTTACCTCTTCTCTGCACAGAGCTCATCTTCCGGCATCTGGTCGGGAAGGTAGAGCCCCAGGACTCTCACCTTCTTCTGTGTTCTCTAGCATCCACCCAATTAGACGGTAGGTTCCCCAAATTCATCCACACAAACACTTCCATCCCTCTCCTCATCCTCTCAGCTCGCCCTGACTTATTCTAGTCCCCAGAACTGCTGGACCAGTGTCCACATGATTATTTGGCTGGTCACCTAATTTTAGGAGAATGTTCCATCTAGCAAGATCTGCCCATGTAACTATTGCTAGGAGCCCTGCTTACTGCTTGTAAGACATACTCAGACTCTCCCATGACACACAGGCGTGGCATACTTCAGTCACACACATTCCTCTAGTTTTGTACTTTGTACTTTCCTCACTGAATATGCAGGCAGGGGATTCCCTTCAGAATGCACCCTGTTCGCTGCCTTTATGCTTCTGTAGAAATTGGACTCTGCTTTGGGAAATTGGACCACAGATCTTCTCATTTAACATCTAGCCCAGGAATTAATGGAAGAAAATTTCCCTGTGTCTTTCAGCATGGGATTATAAACCTTCATCTGTGTCCCATGTGTGTCTTTTTACTACTGTACCTAAGACAGTGTTTGCCAGGCACATTAGAAGGAAAACCGTATTTAACTTACTCTAGTGCCCTAATAGACATAGTGGAACTTATATTAAGATCACGGTCTTTGCTGAGTTTGTTCATGCTTGGCCTTTCTAACCTTGTCCTGATGAACTCAGAATTTATTACACTGCCTCTGTAGGAAATGACTTGAGGACAGTAATCTCCATCTTAGGCAGCAGAGATCAGCATGGGGAACTGTCCCCGATGCTGAACTGGGTCTGACCCACTAATACCTACAAACCATTACGTTACAAAAACACCGAGCCAGTTTTACTTTCCATCCCTACAAGTGATTTAGCCACTTAATTAGGTTGATCCCAGAGAAGAAAGACAGCAGCCACACAGAGCAGGCTCTGCACAGTGCCAAAAGAGATAATTTGCTCAGGATCTGACACAGGGCAAGAACACCACAAAGGATTATAGAGAGAATCAGATCTGGCACAAAGACCAAAACAAACAAACAAACAAGACAAAACAGAGGGAAGAAGTTACTAGAACACATAAAGAGGGTTGCCTGCTAGGCCTGGGGATCCACAGACTACATTTTCCTTTCTCTGTCAAAACTCTGGCTGAAGCTGGTGGGCAAGGGAGTGTGGGTACAGGCCATACAACTCACCCTCCAGTAGCCTGAGCACAGTGAAAATAAATGGAACACATGTGAGAGACATGGCAATAGCCAACCCAGCAAATAGAAACTCCAGGCTAGGAGTGCATACCAGTGGTAGAGCGCTTGCTCCACTTCCAGAACCACATGCACAGAAAGAAATTAATATCAAATCTGACAAATAGAAAATAAATAATTGTTCTACTAAGATTGTCCCTCTAGACTGAGTTCAAAAACTTTTGTTCTTTTCTTTAAGGACAGTGAAACTACCATGTCAGTGCCCACTTTCTCAATTAAAAGATGGCAACGTAGTCTTTTGCTGTCGTTTTACTTGATCTTTTATTCATCTTGTATTTTTTCACAAGAAGTCTGAATGAAAGGGAGCGGAGAACCCTGATGTCATTTTTGACCGAAGTCTTCTCACACAGGAAACAGCAGGTGTCATGATGTCTTTACCAGAAGTGGAGCAACTAAGGAAGGAAAATGACCGGAAATGACTTTCTTGGAGTCCTATGACTGTACCTCTACTGAGATCATCGTCTGTTACCTTCACAAATGGGTCATCATCCTCTCCTTAGCCCATTCTTGGACTTCTGCTTTCCCAATCACAAGGTAGATGATTAAGCCACACTGGCTAACGGCAAACAATAAGAAAAAGAAATTCCTCCACCCAAGGTCAGGGTCCTGGGAACACAAAACCCAAAATACATATGACTTCTCTCCTGTCTTTTTCAATGAAACTGAATCACTAGTTCAGATGACAGTTCCCAGGGGTTTTTCCATGCCGAGATTCATTTCCTACAAGTCTCTTTTGATTGTTAGATAAAGGAAATACAAAATATACTCAAAATGTTCTATGTAAGAGATATTTGGAGACCCTCATGATTGACCTACAGAGTTATGTTTGTTATTAGTATCAATGTGTCATACATATTCTCTGTTGCCCAACCTTGCCTACAAATGCTATGCTAAAACCTGTTCTAAGATTCTTCCATCGAATGTTAGAATGTGGTAAAGAGATTCTAGGCGTCAGAGCTCTTTCCTCAGATCAGAAAGACTCAATGTATCAGATTTTCAGTTTAAGAATCAGGAGATGAGGATGATGCTGTTAATTTTCATTCTTGTGTTAGAATGAAAAGCTAAACAAGATTGTGTTGTATAAAATGCTTGTTATACATAGTCAGGTGGTAGTGGCACATGCCTTTAATCCCAACACTCAGGAAGCAGAGGCAGGAGGATCTCTGTGAGTTCGAGGCTAACGTGATCTACAGAGTGAGTTCCAGGATAGCCAGGAAACATTGTCTGAAAAAAAAATACTTGTCATAATACTAGCATGTGGCATGCACTTAACATGCTTCCTCTCCTCTCCTTCCCTGTGTGTGATTATTTACACAAATGAAAATTCAGCCTCAATGACTTGGCAGGTCAGCGTGGAAATCGTATAGGGTTGTTTCCCATTTCAAATGGGGATTATGAGTGGAGCTGTGGTTAGTTTTCTGACTCCAGAATGATCTCAACTCTGGTTCATTCTGCTCTACACTTCATGGTCACCCAAAATTCAACACTATTTTCCAACCTTTGACTATACTCTTTAACTATTATCACTTTTACAAATGCGTGTAGTATTTTAAAAGTCTGTCTTGGCACGGAAATTACCTGATTGAGGAAAAAGCCACCAATAATGGGTACCAGCACAGCAGATGAATGTGCCAATCCTCTTGATGTTCCCATGAGAAGGCTGGCATACCTGTGGGTGACAGGAATGTCCCAAGCTAAATCCAGACATAGTTGACAGTATCTTTCAGCCCTGCTTTATGTATGAATCCACCATGTAATTACATCAAAAAGGACTTGAGCATTGTATATCCAATGTAAGGCGATATGATAAGTCCACACCCTTCCACCCAACACACCATAGGCCCATCTATGGCCCATGCTTATGATTGTTTTCTATACTTTGAGACCCCAGAACACTAAAGATCACCCTCCCTTCACCCAGATAATGTGAAACTAAGAGCAGATGTAAGAGTCCTACCTTGGGGCAATGTCTAAAGCATTGATATAGATTCCGGACTGACTTAGAGGGGCTAGTCCACAGGAAAGTGTCAGAAATGCAATTGTTGTGACATAGCTGAACTGGATGTAGGGCAGAGACACAATGAGGGCTGCTGGGGGTAGATTTCCTAGGGAGTGCAGAAGAGAGAATCCAAGAGTGAGATGCATTCTTTGGTTGTTGAACACTTACAAGTCATTCAACCTTCATACCCTGTTCTTACCTAAAACTGTGAGGATTTTCCTTACAGTTACGAGCCTAAAATTCTTGCTCAGAAGAAAGTCAGCCAGCAGGCCTCCCAGGATACCAATGACCCAGCCAATGAAAAAGGGAAGAGAAGACAGGAACCCATTCTGAGGTGAAAAGACTGGGTGAATAACCATAATTAAGGCAGTGAAAAAACTTGTTGGTCATTCCCTCAGATCATCCCGACTCTCTGAAGCCACCCTTTCTTGGAAATCCTGGCCACCTCTTACGTCATGCCCCTAGCAAGGTTGTTGTCATTGGTTTGAAAGATCAGATTATTCTCAGTCATGAGAGTTAACGTCCTGCGGATTGAATGATTTATGACACCTGAGTAGCGGAGGAATCATGCAAACACAAGGAAGGAAAGGAATGAAATCTACTCACGTCTCTGATGTTAACTTTGAACACATAACTGATGTAGGTTGGGATGTATACTACATAGGTGTTAACAAGCCACTGGTGGGTCATAGTGCCAAGACACATGGACCAGAGTGGCAGAGATCTGAGCATGGCTTTGATGGGAAGTGGCTGCTCTTCTGAACTGATCTGAAAGCAAATGGTCTGAGTAGTAAGATTAATATAAGGCCCAAAGTCTCCGCCACCCTTCAGAACTCAGATGCAGATGCAAGGTTTTTGCAGAGGTTGGAGGTTTTACGAGTACCTGTTGGTGAAGGGAGGATAAGATGTATTCTTTTTCTGAACTGCTTATCCATGGGTGAGAGGCAGGGTCATCATAAACCAGAATGAACCAGAGAAGGGAGCAGCCACAGCCAAAACCTCCTGTGAGCAAGGGAAGAGTTCATCAAAGAGCTCATTTTGTCTTTTTTTTTTTAAAGCGGACTTTAAATTATGTAATAATACCAGGATTGTTTAAATATTGCAAAGATAGCCTAGAGTTGCCACATACCTCTTGTCCTGCGTCTCCAGTGTTGACATCATAGGACATCTGTCAACATTTTCTTGACTTCTTACTACTAAATCCTAAACTTCACATGGATTTCACTTTTTTCTTTTTTAATTGTTGTAATAGTCATTACATATAATGTTGGTTTTTAATAATTACTCTAAATGTACCACGCATTTTGAATATGTCAGCTTCTTCACATCCTCTCCCGAGTTTCTCCTCCCTCTCCCCTCCTACGTTACTAATCTCCTTTCTCTGCTGCCTGTCTGCTTTTATGTATGTATATGTATGTGTGACCCATGTATGTATTATGTATGTATGCATACATGTAGATAGGTAGACAGATGTACTTTACAAAGAATTTTAATTCCCACAAATGAGAGAAAATGTGTGGATTGTTCCCTGTATCTAACTTATTTCTCTTACTATATGATTTCCAGTTCCCTCCATTTTCCAGAAAATGATGTAATTTCATTCTTTTTTTCTGGCTGAATCAAATTCCACTGTGACTTTGTACCACATTTCCCTATCTGTTCTCTGTTGCTGGCCATCTAGGCTGGTTCCATGCTTGGGATACTGTGAACAGTGCGGCAATAACTGGAAATGTGTGCTTTCCCAATTATAACCTTTATTCTGGGCTGCCTTAGCTTCCTTTAGGTATTTTGAATTGCTTGTTCTCATGTTGGGACATTTTCTAGGATAGGCCATTGTCAAAGCTCATTCTGAGCCCTCCCCAGTTCTCAAACAAGCTGTCTAATACATATCTTTACATTTCTTAGTCTCTTGCATATGGGAAGGGGGTCACAGACCTTAGGGAGAGCGTAACACTTAGTGTCAATATTTTCAGTATCAGCCATTTTAATAAGCATATGGAGGTATCCCATTGTACTTTTGCCTTTCATGCCTCCATGATTAAAGGTCCTTTGTTAAGCCCCTGGTCACAGGTCTGTGTTCTCTTTGTGTGTATTTGGTGAAATGTTTCTGCTTAGTTTTCAATTGAGGGTTTTGTATTCTCATTGAGTTTTGAAAATTGTTTACAAATTTTAGAAAAACAAATAATTGTTTTGTAGATATTTTCTCCTTGAACCAGTTCATCTTTTTGTTATTTTAGCAATGTCTTTTGAAGAGGATTTTTTTTAACTCTACGGATATCCAATTCATCGATTTCATCTACTTTCAGTGACTCACACTTACAGTGTCATATTTAGAAATTCTTTGGTTAATTAAAGAACGAAGTATTTTCTCCTGAATAATTTTTCCAGATTTTATATGTAGGTCTGGTGTTTGTAGGTGGGGGTGAGGGAATTGTATTCCTTAATTTCTTTGACACAGGAATCTCCAGCTGACTTTGGAGCTCACCTATTTGCCTGGGCTATCTGATTAATATTTCTTGAAGGTTTTTGTTTCCTTACCCTACTCCTGCTCCAGAGAACACTGTTTAGAGTTGCCCAGACTGGTCTCAAGCTTTCCCTTGAACTTCTGATCATCCTGTCTCTGCTTTGTGAGAACTGGGATTAGAGCCATGTGCTACCACACCCAGTTTTCCTAGGGACTGGACCCATGGCTTCCTCCTAGCCCAGAACTTTATCAACCAGCCTCCATCCCAACCTTGTTCCATCAGTTCTTGCATGGTGCATTTGGGGGCTTTGCTGTTGGGTGCATGTGCATTTCTGATTTTTGTGTCTTCTTGGTGAGTTGGTAATACTCCTTGTTGTCTGGTATTAATATATCCACCCAATTATCTCTTGAGTAGTTTTCATGTTTCTTGAGCCCTACAAAGTTTCAAGAACTGACAGTAACCCATCTCTGTCCTCAGATACTCGCTGACTAGGAGGGGAACAGGCGTGTGAACAAAACAAGCTGATAGGAAGTTTGAAAATAAAGTGCAAAGCCCCTCCAGTGGCAACCGTAGATGATGCAGCACTTTCTTGGTTTCTAGTTAAATGGATGTCTTGGGGCCAAGAGTGAATTACCATGAATTACTTTCAGTGTTTTATATTTTCTTTTTATTGGGAAACTTGAGAGTTGCCCAGGATGCCACCCCCTTGCGGTGTTTAACCAAAGACAAGCCTTATAGCTACACTTACGTCTCTGTATTGCATTCTTATCTCTTAGAAAGCACTGTTCTGCAGGCCTTCCCCTCCTGCATGCAAGGCATAGTGCATCGGTGCCAACTGAGCCTTAGGGCAGGAGAACAGTACTTTATATGAAGCCAGAGGATTTCCACAATTTAGCTAGCAAAGGTTATTTCCTTATATTATGATATTTGGCTTCCCTGACATTTTTATATTTGGACTCTTCCTTCAGTAAAGTACGCACAGATGCACAACCTCAGAGGAACATTACTGAATAGCTCAGAAGCCAGCAGCTTACCAAAGATATAGAAGACAAAGGGCCATCCAAGGGCTTGGATAATAATGCCACCCACAAGGAGGACAACAAAGATTCCCAATACCATTCCTGTAGAAAGAAAGAAAAAAGGTAGTGGGACCCCTGCCTTCTACCAGACAGATACTGAGGGCTGACAGATGAACATAGAGATGTGCCACCAAACCACAGAAAACCATGTGCAAATGTAAAACCTTCAAATTGCTTATTTAATTTATATACTTCCTGAAAGACTTTTGTTTTCCCCTCAGAATTCCCAAGTGACATTGTAGGAGACTGTCATACTTACTTCCATGCTGTCTCAATTTTCAATGATGTACATTTATTATTGAATAAAGCACGTGAATCGTCAAGGTTGTTGTACACCCTCCAATTCTACCCCCTCATCCTTCTGAAGGCAAACATCATGCCAATTTATTGTACAAGAAACAGTCACTCGCCTTCTTTTCTGTGCACTTATATGCTGTTTATAGAGATACATACATTCATTCTTTTTGTAAACGCATTCACAGAAAGCTGATTTCTGCACAAATATGCTAATGATAGTGTTTCAATTTCTATAACTTTAGAGAATTCTAATATATGACAGGCATATTCCCATTTCACAGCTTTTCAAATATTTCTAAGCTATCTCACTTTTTATGTTCAGTATTCTTGTCAAAGTCCATGTGTATGGAGTTATTTTAGAATAAGTAAGATGATAATGGCCCAAGGGTTTCATTCATCTTTAATTTTTTTATTTTTTAATTATTATGTATGTGTGTGCAGTATGCATGCACAGGACTGAAATGCTCGTGGAGGCCAGAAGAGAATGTCAGATCTCCTAGAGCTGCCATTACAGGTACAAGTACAGGGAATGGAATTTGGGTCCTGGGCAAGAACAATACATCCTCTTAACCATGGAGCCATCTCTCCAGCCCCAACAGTCATCTTCATTGAACAATAGTTCCTACAAAGATCTCCATTGCACTGTAGATTCTAATCCTAAGCAGGAATTATTACTCATTTCTGAATATGAACATAATTTGTATAATAGTGTATCAGAGGT
This sequence comes from Bramus lutescens, assembly GCA_001685075.1. Classification (NCBI taxonomy): domain Eukaryota; kingdom Metazoa; phylum Chordata; class Mammalia; order Rodentia; family Cricetidae; genus Bramus; species Bramus lutescens. Next base: position 411,609 of record LOEQ01000028.1, on the reverse strand, counting down.
GGACTTGCTAGATGAAAGGCTGTGTATATTTTAAATTTTGGTAAATACTGTAAAAGAGTTTTGTTGAAAGCTGTAGCAACTTAAATCACCAACATTTTTCTTTCTCATCTCCTTTATAACATCTAATATCTGGAAAAAAATTTTAAGCACCCGCCTTCCAGTATAAACAATAAAAGACCCCTCATTTTAAATTTTGTTTTTTGTAGTGAGGTTCAGTTTTTTCCTGTTTACCAACTTTATTGTTAATATCAGTTTAAAATGTATTACATTTGTTTACACTGTGGAATATCTATTTAATGATGCAGAGATGTGTTGCATTCTTTCACGCTACATTTGTTCAACTCTGTACAACAGTGTTACTTTGCCTGTCTAAACCACCTGATTGGTCTAATAAAGAGCTGAATGGCCAATAGCTAGGCAGGAGAGGGCTAGGCAGGGACTGGCAGGCAGAGAGAATAAATAGGAGAAGAAGAGAGAAAAGAAAAGACTGGGAAAAGGAGAAGGAGAAGAGAATGTCAGGAGCCAGTCACTCAGTCACACAGCCAGCCAAGGAGTAAGAAATAAAGAAGGGTATATAGAATAAAGAAAGGTAGAAGTCCAGAGGCAAAAGGTAGATGGGGTAATTTAAGTTAAGAAAACAGGATGGAAACAAGTCAAACGAAGACTTGGAATTCCTAAGTAAGACTATGTCTCCATGTGATTATTTGGGAGCAGGGTGGTGGACCTCCAAAGAGGAAGAGGGGGGGAAAAACCCAACTGAAATTGTTGACTGTCTTTTTCCTGTTTCTTTCATGTGTTTCCCTTTGTCTCAAGCTACATACTCTCTGTGCATTGTGAAGAATCCCTGTGCGGCATGTGGGCAGCAGTTCTGCCGTCTTTAACCTTGTAGACATGGTTGTGTTTCACAGTCAGCAGTTACAGACAGCTGTGGAGTCAGATCTATGGCCTTCCAAATTGACTCTTTTGCCTAGACTACTTTTTAACCTACACTGCAATGTAGAAATAATTGTTTACACATTCTTTTTCCTTTATTCATGCTTATTGAAGCATATTGTCTGTGCTATCTTATTTAAATATTAACAATCAAACTTGCCTGTGATCAAGAATAGCCAACTGCAGTTAAATAAACTACCCCAGGGTTGGGGGCATTTCCTTTTAATAACAGGAAAGGGGGCATTTGAAAGAGAATACCAAGTTCCAGGGTGCATGTATAGAAAGCTGGAAGTGGGTACCTATTCTACCACAAGGTCCACCTGATCCATATCTTTCCCCTAAATGTCTGCTTTGTCTTGATTACAGTGAGGGACAGACTCCTCTTTCCAGCCAAGGTCATGTCCTTTCTTGTGCTCTTGACTCCTCCCCTTCCAATCTGCCTCAAGCCTGGGCTCTTAAGTGTGCATCCCCTCACTTCTTCACCCTCACTTTCTTCTCTGCTCTTGACTCTTTCCTGTCTACATGCAACACCAAGAGCATAGGATCCATGTTGGAAATAAAGCCCAAGTTCTGTGTTGTGCTGCATAGTGGCAGGCAGAGCGTCAAGAATGGGAGCGTACTATGTTTTAAAGCAATCTGAAAGGCAGAATTTTGAAAAATTTCACTACAAAGAAGGGATCAGTGTTAGAGGAGATGGATGTGCCTGGATTTGAACATCAGTACATGTTGACATGTACTGAAATATCTCATAGCATCTCTTCCTCATTTTGTATCTTAAGACTGATTTCTCAAGAGTTTCTTTTGCGTAGACATTGATAAGTATTTTACCTTGGTCCCTCCAGCCCCCTTTAAAGGATCATGTATCAGCAAATCACTGCTGCTTCAACACATGCAAAGGCCTGGGCCAGTCATCCATTCTGCCCCAGTCACTCAAAAAACAAAACACAGCAATTATCAGGATCTTTAGCTGACCTCCTCTATTCCTCCCTGTGTCTCTTCCATACAAGTAGGTGACTTTGGCCCAGGATGCCTTTCCTCTGGGGACAGTCTTGCTTGAACTTTAACTCTGTTTTCCATTACCACACCCTTGGGGCAAAGGCAGATGAAGTAGAAAGACAGAGAAAGAATATTTAGGCAGTTGAGCACACATGGTTCTTGTGCGTGTTTGCCTCCTATCTCTCACAAGATAACTGTGCCGTTCACCCCTCTCTCCCTCCCTCTCTCTCTCTCTCTCTCTCTTCCTCTCCCCTCTCTCCTTCTTGTTCTCCTCACTCTTTCACCCTCTGTTTTAAATTAACTCAGAATTTGTGCAATGACAGCCTCCAGTTTGGTTTGAGAGGCTGTCTGTTTCCTGAGCTCTGGGCAAAGTTAATAAGATGTTTTCTTCTTCCCAGCACTTACTAGCCTTAAGAATGAGCTATGAGTCCTGTTTGACCTGAATTGTTCCAAAGCTCTGTGAGTGGCTGCAAAATTCCCTACCTATATGTATAGTTCGTAGTACCTGAAAACGTGTCCAACCTATGACCCACAGACCACCTAAATACCCCAGGATAGCTAGAAATACAGACCGCCATATAATCTTAAATGGACTGAAACATTATGAAATATTCTATGATTATTGTTTCTCATTTTTATTAGCTCTTTGAGAATAGCATGTGATCTATTGTGATCATATCTACCCCTCCCTAATTCTTTCCCAACTCACCTAATTGTTATTTTCAAACCTCCAAATCCAGTTTGTGCTGTCTGTCTACTAGCGGATATGTGGCTTTCACTAAAGGGTAGTCAACACACTACTGTCACATTCTTAAAACTCAACTCACTTCTTTAGTTTGAAATGAGACTGTATAATGTTTTCATCTCTCAATTTTGTTCTTAAGTGTGAACTCCGTAGATGGCAATGTAGGATGACAAAGTCAAAGTTTGGGCACACCCGCAAGGAACATACAGTGTGTTCTGCACTGGAGGCTGTCAGCAGCCAGGCCCTTTGGGCCCTAGGCAGGTGTTTTTCTGGAAAGGGTGTTTTTCTCTAGGGTTCAGGTTAGAGTGATCCCACCTTCTAACCCAGGCATCGCTATACATAATATCACAGTCTTACTGAGGCAGGAAAGTGGGCTTAACAGACTCTGTTTCGATGGAACTTTCCATCTGCTCTCTCTGTGTCATTCTCAGGAAGCCAGGAGGGTCCCTATGTTTTCTGAAGACGGAAAAGAATTTCTTTCTGGAGTTCCTCAACACCAAAGATAAGGAAGCCTGTGGAGCTTGCAGTGTGTGGGCTGCTGAGATTCCCCTATATATTGTCAGTTGATTTGTTTTGGTTCTCCAAGCCATATAGACCAGCAAGTGAAGGGAAATTGAGTTGCTAGACCTTCAAGGTAACTGTCTTTATTCTAAATGTGAAAAAAAAAACATTTTTGCTTCAAGTTTGTTTAGTTGAGGTAAGGGCTTGCAGCTCATTGCATAGCCCCAACTGGCCTTTGTGGCAATCCTCCTATCTCGGCCTTCCACGTGTTGGGATTTCATGCATTAACCATCTCATCCCTTTTTCATGCATTCATTTTATGTCCTATAGTCTGGGTCAGTCCCACAGCTGCAATACCCATGTTCTCAGGCTTCTTGTTCCCTGTTTTCTCTTGTGTTCTGGGTCACCTCACAGCTGAGTAACTGAGGTGAATTTCCTTAGTTTAAACCAGATGCTCCCTTTCTGTCAGCTAATGCAAACTCCTGTGACCCACACCGCTTGTCACCATCCTGAGATTCTGAGGGGGTCTGTTAACAGCAGGCCCCTCGAAGGTATGTGGTGGTTTTGGACTTGAAGAGCTCTTGACTATCTTTGAACACATATGTTACCTGCATCATTACGCTTTCCTTACCTAGTGCTAGTCTTGACAGTGGCCATTGTTAATTTTTACCATGTATTTGCCACTTTCTCTAAGTAAGTTAGGTAGGCTTCTGCCTCCAGAATGCCCATTATGGGCACACTTTGCTGACAGGCTATTTTTAGAAAAGAGTTCTCAAGAACTGGGAAGATGGTTTTGTGAGTAAAGGTGCTTGCCGCCAAGCTTGATGACAGGAGTTTGCTTCCAAGAACCCACAAGCTAAAAGGGGAAGACTGATTCTTGGTAGCTGTTCTTTGACTTCCAGCATGTGCTGGGATGTGCATGCATAGCAAGTAAATGAATGTAATGAAAACTTTTTAAAAGATGTTCTCAGAACAATACAGAGCAATCCCAAAGATCATTAAGTTGAATCCATGTCCCACTGAACACAAATATAAGCTTTACACTATTGTCAGGAATTGATATGTAAAAACTAAGCTGTACAAATTCATAAAAACACGGATAATTGCTTTTACAACCCATCAGTGAGTTGAAATTAAATCCCACAAAAGTGATCAATTTATAGACATAAAAAAATTTTAAATGTCGGAAATCATACCATGAACAGAGTTATGCCACAAATCACAACACAGACAAAAATGTCATGTCACAAATGAACACACAACCCAAATAAAGTATTGGCTTTCTTAATTTGTATAAACATTTCATTTACATCAAGTAAAAGATAAAGAACTGTTCAACAGAAAAAAATTGTTTAGGAGCCCAATGGGAAGCTTTGGGTTGCCAGGCACCCGTCTGGACTGCCCTTCCTTACCTGAGAGAGCAATGCTGCAGATCCGACTGCGTTCATGTGGAGGAGCCCATCTCTGCCAGAGTGCAAACTGACCCCCATAGCCAGCACCCTGAAATAAAGATGGTTAGAGATGTTAATATGACACCATGTAGAAATCCACATCCAACTCAGAGTCTGAAAGTACTCAGTACCTGGGGTGGGTATGGTGACACACATATGTAATCCCAACACTCAGGAGGCAGAGGCAGGTGATAGATCTCTCTGAGTTCAAGGCTAGCCTGTTCTACATTTTTTTAAAAAGCAAATAAAAGGAAATATTTGGTACCTGGGTAAAGCCTTGGACTGCTCGCACTGCCAGGAGAAAACCTAGTCCAAGATTGGCAGCCAATGGAATGCAGAGAGTGAGCAGTGAAGACCCAAGCAGAGCAATTCCGACCACTTTCTTTGTTCCTATTTTCCCGGCCAAGAATCCACCAGGACCCTGCATCAGCATCACGCCATACTGGACAGAGCTGAAAATGATTCCTTGAGTTTGAGGACTCCAATTATATACAGGGGCCTTTGGGAAGCACAAAATGCTGTTATGAGCCACACAATGGAAGGTATTTACCAAGTCTAAGAAGCCTCATTAGATCTGAATTTTCTCAATCAAAATTTTTGAACACAGCTAGACCTGGTTACATAAATCTGCAATAACCAGCTACCCAAGAGGTTGAAGCAAGAAGGACACAAGTTCAAGGCTGGCCTGGGCTACAAAGTGAGCTCAAGGCCTGCACGAGCAACTTAATGAGACCCTTTCTGAAAACAGAATGAATATAAGAGAAAAGGGAAAGAGCTGGAAAGTAGCTCCGTTGTAGAGCAATTGGTCGAGAATGTGTAAGGCCCTGGCCTCTCTTTCAAGAATTATAAAACAGGGTTTCGAACACAAACTTTAGAAAAATAAATACAAACATGAATAACAAAAAAATTGATTAGGGGCTGGAGAGAGGGCTCAGTTGGCGAAGTGCTTGCTGTGCAAGCATGACAGGCTCGTTCTAATCTCCAGAACCCACATAAAGAGGCCAGCATTGTGACTTGTAATCTCATCACTGGGGAGGCAAAAACATCAAAATCCCTGGGACCCGCAGGGGAAGTTAGTAGACTCTAGCATACAAGTCTCAGGTCCCAGGGAGAGATCCTGCCTCATGAAACAAGGTGCATGGCTCCTGAAGTTTGAAACCAAAATTTGGCCTCTGACATTCACAGACATGCAAACAGATGTGTGCAACACACTCACACACACAAGTGGGAGCACAAACTTAAATTCTGCACTGCCTACCTTTGCAGAAAGATGCTTTGAGGCTTCATGTTGGCCACCATTCAAATCGCCGGGAAGCTCTTCGGTGGAGCTATTATTGAGGAGGGATTGGTCCGTGTTGTTGACCATGGAGACCATAGTGATGCTTATGATGGAGTTCTGCGCTATCAATGTGAGGTTGGCGAAATGTGCAAGCAAGGCTGTTCCATAGCGTATAGCACACAAACTCGGGACTGGAAACAGGACATCATATCATGGCTTGCTTTATTGAGGTAACATTAATTTTTTGCAAGATATAATAGAAAGCTCAGCTTTGAGGTGGAAGCCTGAAATCCCAGCACTTGGGAGGTGGAGGCAGGAGGACTAGGAGTTTGGTCATCATTGCCTGCTATTTGAGGCCGACTAAAGTCACTACTGACCATCTGATGACTTAAATGACCTTTCTGTTTTTGCTGGAATCAGGACTTCAGCAAAGGGCACTCTGCAACACTCTCTGCTTCTTTCTTTCTTTCCCAGGAGACTGTGGCAAATCAAGTGAGCATGCAGAGCTCAGCATCTTCTCAGGGTGTCAATGAGCTCCCAGGGTCCTCCATGGGTACTTTAGCAGACAAGTATCTGTCTCTTGGGGAAGGCTAAGTCTATCCAGCTCATCCTGTGGCTGAGCAAATCAGTTGGTTCACTTGGGGGAACTTGATAGACCACTCTCCTGAGCCATGCTCTCCAGTATAGTTAGTATCTTCAGTTCTTAGGGAACACACATCTATTGCTCTCTCTCCGTATGTAGCAGCACAAAGCTAGTGAGCCTCACATTCCAGAGAGGACAACAACACACAGTAAGGCAAGACAGTAAGTCTGTCTTAGAGGATGTACAGAAAATAAAACAGGAAGAGGCAGAGTCCCAGGGACATGCTTGAGAGTTGATCATGCAGGCATCTGAGGGGAAGGCACACTCCAGTTAGTGGAAATGCCCTGTCGTGGAAGGAGAGAGCCAGCAGTGAGTGTTCAAAGAGTCAGCACCAGGTGCGTATGGCAGAGGAGACAGCCAGAGTAGAACCAAGTCTTAAAGGTCACGTGGACTGTCGGAGGGACTGTGGCTTTTATTTTGAGTGGAGTGGGAGCCCCTGGAGCAGTTTGTGAAGGAGTGAGACAGGATGAGGCCCAGAGAAGTTAAGCTAAGCTGCCTAAGGTGCTGCCCTACAGCTCCTGGCATATGCTGGTGAGATGGTAAATGCATGTTGTTTCAGGCTATTGTCTTTAAGGTGGTAAGCCTACAGGGATCACTGGGTGGCATCAATACAGTTTACTTGAATGTACTATTTGACTACAAAAGAATTTTTTCTGAAGCTGTCCTTTAGTTAGCTTTAACTGTCAATTTGATACAGCCTAGAGACACCTGAGAAGGAAGTCTCAATTGAGGGATTGGCTAGACCAGACTAATCTCTGGGCATATTTTGATTGACAACTGATGTAGGAGGATCCAGCCCACTATGGGTGGCACAATTCCCTGAGCTGGTGGTCCCAGTCTGTGTAGGAAAGCTAGTTAACTATGAGCCAGAGAGTGAGGCACCAAGCAACATTCTTCCATGGTTCCTACTACACTTCTTAACTGAGTAAGTTCCTTCACTAGAGATAGTATTGGGTAGAACACCAAGCAGACCTGTCTTTGAGTTCCTGCTTTGATGTCTCTCAATGATGGGCTGTAACCTATAGGCTAAAACAACAACAACAAACAAACAAAAAACTTCCCTCCTCTAAGTTGCTTTTAATCAGAGTATTTTATCATAGTAGAAAATATAAATTTAGAACAAAGGGTGAGAGTGGCAAGCATTACCTAACATTTGCATTTTAAAGCATCAGAATTTTACTGAGAATAATATAAAACAGCAGGAAAATCAATAGAATGATACCATTATACCCAAAGAATGATTGTGAAAAGGGCATGAAATGAAAGAACTCAAATGTTGGAAGTCCTTCTGTAAGTGTGTTGCTTTTATTTGTTAATAAATAAAGAATCTGCCTTGGCCTGTGATAGGGTAGAGTAGAGCTAGGTAGGAAAAACTAAACTAAATGCTGGGAGAAAGAAGGTGGATGCTGTGTAGCCGCCAGGGAGAACAGACATGTGGAAACCTTACCAGTAAGTCACAGCCACGTGGTGATACACATATTAATAGAAATGGGTTAAATCAAGATGTAAGAGTTAGCCAATAAGAAGCTAGAGCTAATGGGCCAAGCAGTGATTTAATTAATATGGTTTCTATGTGGTTATTTCGGGGCTGAGCAGCCAGAAACAAACAAAGGGGTTCCTACTACAGAACTCTATCCTGTTATAGAGAAAAATAATGTTGGAGTTATTTCACATTTAAATAAAAGGAAAAACCTGGAGATCAGTATGGCAGTACTACAGTTCTTGACAGTGAAGATACATTTAAGCATTTTTCTTTGTCTTGTTTGGTTTTGTTTGTTGGGATAGGATCTTGTTGGATAGCCCAGGCTAGTCTCAAGCTCATGGTCTTCCTGCCTCTGCCTTTGCAGTGCTTGGGTACCAGGCATTCACTACCATGTGCAGCACGTTTTTTCAATTTTTTGTTTACTAAAAGTCAGTTGATGAGCAATCAAATTTCAGCTGATTAACAAGTGAAAAATAAACCCTTGAGCTTTGACAACTCCCAAAATTTTCCAAAGGCTTTTTCAGTTTGATAGTAATTCCATTTTCCCAAACACTCTTCAGTTTTCTTACTTTGCTTTTTTTTTTTTAGCTTGGTAGTGATTCTATTTTCCCAAACACTCTGCAGTTTTCTTACTTTACTTAATATCACTTTGGTTGGGGGAGGTGATACTGGTTCAAACTCAGGAACTTGTACATGCTGGGCAAGCCCCCTGCCACTGACATGTATACCCCATCTATAGTTTTCTTTAATGTATTTTTCTAAGCCGCCTTATCCAGTCTACCTCGATCATACTGCTATCTTTTCACCTAAGATATCCAAGAATCTAGCCGCTCATCTCACCTCTCTCTTTTGGTTTGGGGCTATTCTACATGGTTGTGGCATAAGTCTGAGTTTTTGCCTTAGTCTCCAACCACAATGGCTCCCTGCTGCTAGTTTTTATTTGGTGGAACCATTTGAGGGTTGCCATTATGGCATAAGACAAATCACTTCCTCTTTTGGTCACAATCCTCCACAGATTTTCATCTGTATCGAGACAGAAAACCAAAGTCTCTATTTCACTGGAAGCAAAATAATCATAAATTTTGTCTCAAAATTTTCATTTTCATTTCAAAACCTAAGGAAATAATCCAAATGTGATTATCCAAGGGCTATGTTATTTTATCATAAGACACATAGCTTAATAGTTTTCAGGAATAGTCCAAATACATATAATAGACAAGTAACATATGCATTTCACACGTAGATAATAACAAAGGATCAAAATTAAAGGGCACAGCTTAAACATCAGCCACAGGAGGGCTTTCCAGGTAAATAAGTGTGGAAGTTGGACTTGTTGGGATATGTCAAGCATGCCTTGTGTAACATTCTGTTCCCTTCCTTCCTCCAGACAGTTGACCTTTCTGCCTCACGTCATCAGTATTCCATCTGAGGGAAGGAAGGGAAAGAGCCAGGGGTGGACAGTGAGCAAGGGCAGGCTAGAGAGGAGGAAAAAGAGCACGTGGATGAAAATGCTTTAGTGAGACCCATTACATGATGTGCTAACTTTAGAGAATTAAAAATAAATTGAAAAAAGAAGATTTTTATTAATCTTACAAAGCAATACTGAAAGCCATTATCAAGTTAAAATACAGTATGGAGTATTATATAGAGAGAACATATAAAACAAATGTAGTAAAAATGATATTGGGTGAAGTAAGCTTACAAAAATGTTACATTGCTTGATTTTGGATATTTATATCATTTGTCACTTTAATCAAACTATGTGATTATGTTTGCAGTATTCCCTGCAGATATTAAAGGAATGGGATGGGAAGCTGTGTGCCTACAGCTTTGTTAACAGCTGTGAAAAGTAAACTCATATGGGTAAAAATGAGAAAGTAACTGGGAAAAACTGGCCTTAGAAGAGTGTGTTTCCTTCTTTCACTTAACTGTGAGATGTGACTTAACATCCCTGTGTTTCAAAGCGAATCAAAAACTTAAAAGTGATGAAGTCACTGTTTTGTGAGACCAGGAGAGAACATTCCAGGAGAGAATACACCAGAAACTCAGTGGGCAAGTGTACATGCCTGCTTCATGTAGTGCACAGCTATGCACAGCTTACCTTTCTGGGAAGGGGTCTTCTTGTCCACCTGCATGCCTAGGGTGTCCTCACTCTGCTTACTAATAGGTTTCAATTCCACTGTGGTCATTGTGGCTTTTTCTTTCTGGGTGGCTAGTTTTTGTCAGGGGGGGAAAAAAAAGAAAGCAGGTTCATAGGAAATAATTGACATGATGTTACATCTCAGGTAAACTTTATGAAGAAAGAGAGCTTCACGGGCCACAACAATGGGATCCTAATATGAGAAACATTAAAACAGATCGATCATCATGCACAGCAGTGTGAGCAGGACTTGCAGAGGGGCTTTGACTCTAGACAATGAAAAGGGTTTCTGATTTTTATAGATTTTCAGGTTGGTGAGCAAGTTCCATGCCACATGATCTACTTTGTCCTGGCGTATGTACCAGAAGTCAAGAAGGCACTGATAAGATTAGTATAATTCAAGGTTATTAATTTAGGGACAGGATGTGGGGAGATGAAGGAGTGAGACGTGAGGGGGGGTGGGTTTTGCAGCTATAAATGAGAGGGAGACTGAATGTCACATCACAGCAAATTTTCTTAGCAACTCTACCCCAGAGAGCCACAGGGGTGCATGAGCTGGTTTCTGAGAGAGAGAGAGAGAGAGAGAGAGAGAGAGAGAGAGAGAGAGAGA
>LOEQ01000028.1:387663-400793 GCA_001685075.1 Bramus lutescens | reverse complement strand
AGAGAGAGAGAGAGAGAGAGAGAGCGCTTGAGGATCTGCGACCTAACAGTTTCCAGGACAATACATAATCCATAGGTGTGAGTTAAAAAGAGATGCCTTTGGTACATTTGAAGAGTGGGTACCAAACAGTCGAAACTGGGCCCGTCCCATCTAACTGGCACATGGAATGGGATAGAACTGATCACCATCTCTCAGTTCAACACGATAGGCATCCTGCAACTAAGGCCTGGAACTGTCAATCACAGGATTTAGCAGACTCACTGTAGAATGCCTGAAGAACTCCGGCTTGGGAGCTAGGTGATCCTAAGTGCAAATACAGGTTCACAGATTACCAGCTTTGCCAAAGTAACATAGGAGCAAATCAGAATGCCTATTTCTCTGTCTGCTATTAACAACAAAGTCTGCATAAGTCTGCCTAACAGGTGATACAATTCAAATTCTCTTTTGGTACTGTCCATGAGTTGATGTTATGTCTGTAGAGTTTATTGAAGAACCAACAGACCTCAACTTTTTTACAAGGAAAAGTTCATTGCTGTGGTATAATATTAGGGTCTCTATGCCACAGGAAATTGCTATGCAGTAAGTACACTATGTAAAACTGCAAGGTGTGTGCTATGTTCAGTGCTCAATTTTACTTAAGAATTAGTTCAAGAAAGGCATCTCATTTATGTCACTAATACCACTAACAAACTGACCTATTGATATATTGTCCCCAAATCTTCTTGTATCATCACTGAGCAGCCCGGCTCTTGTCCTGCTCTCCCTCTCTGGCTATTGCTGACCAACTTTTAATGGCAAGTAGTAATTGATATTCCCTAGACATGCTATGAAAATGGAACAATGCAGAACACGCTTTCCTTTTCTTTCACTAGGCATAGTCATTTTGACGTTTATGCATATAGTCTATATTCATGGTTTGCTCTTCGTTATCACTGAGCAGTTATATTAAGATGTGTTAAGTCAAGCTCATTCTTTGATGAGCAATCATATTGTTTATAGATTTTGAGCATTACATTGGGGCCCCTATGGACACCCATGTCCAGATCTCTGTATAGCCATGTACTTTGGCTTCTTTTAGAGAAATACCTAGTACTAGAATGTCTGTGTAATGTAACAAGTACATATCCATCTTCTCAGAAAGATGGCAAACTGCTTTTCAGTACAACTATGCTGTTTTACATTATCACCAATAGTGTTTGAGGCAGCCACGGGATCCATTTGTATGGTCAGCCTTTGAAATCTGAGGCAGTTCAGAAGGCAGCTAGTTTGTTTTATCTTGGTTTTAGTTACACTTCTCTGGTGAAGCTGGGCATCTTTTCATGGCATTATTTGCTATCAATATATCTTCCTTAAGCTTCTCAACATTGGACATTCTAATCCCATAATGTACCATGTAATTTTAAAGTTCAGCCTTTGGTGGGCTGGCAAGATAGTTCAGTGGGTATAGGTGTTTTCCACCAAGACTGGTGGCCTGACGTTGATTTCCAGGGCTCACAGGATATAATGAGAAAAGTGTCTCCCCCAAATTGTAACATGAACCCCACATTCATGCTATCGCACAAGCATACCCCGCAATGCGCACATGCACCCATAAATTAATGTGTTAAAACTTTTTAAAAAAATAGCCTTTGATTTCTATAGAAAGTGCTTTGCTTCTCTACTCAAAAACTCCACTTAATTTTAGTAAGGGACAAGATTAAGGCCACCTGCACCTAATGGTGATACAGTTTTGTTGTCTCAGGAAGAGCAGGGTCTACCCTGTTTTCGTGGGCAGTGTTCTCCACTGAGTGAGATCACACCTAGTGCTGTGATCTTTCGTAATGCCAGTCTCTGTGAAGGCAGCTATAGACTTGATTCCAGTTTTTAGGACTCTGTGATTGCCTTCCTTCCGCTGCCCTCAGGTCACCAGCTGTCTTCAGATGCCCCTGCCCCCTGTTATAATTGTCTCCACTCTTCATTTCATTTTCCCTCCTAAGCCATTTTGTTCATTTTCTGTTTGCTGATATTGTGGGTTAAGCCCAGGCCTTCATATATGTTATGGAAGCTATACTCTAGCCATTGTTTACATGTATGTACATGTGGCTGTGCATATTTACACAAGGATGGATATGTGCTCATGCATGCAAAGGCAAAGCTGAGTGTCTTCCTCAGCCATGTTCAACCTTATTTGTGTGTGTATGTGTGTGTGTGTGTGTGTGTGTGTGTGTGTGTAAACAGATCTTTCACTGAACCTGGAGTTCAAGGACGCAGGTAGACTGGCTGGGCAGGGAACTTCAGGGATCCATCTGCTGTTATTACAGACACCTGCTATAGCAGCCAGCTTTTCACATGGATGCTGGAAAATCTAAGGTCTTTATCCTTATACAGCAAGCACTCTACTACTGAGCCCCATCTCCTGTACCCTCTCAGGCATTTTAACTTGTGTAAAGTTTGTACCAACTCATTGGTTTCCTTAACCCCAGCATTCTTGCACAAGCCCAACCCTACCCCTGCTTGCGCTATAGTTCTACCCTCCTAATTAATCTGGATGGGAATCTAAAACAGTGAACTTGATCGCCAAGCCATGAACTTGATTCAGAACACTGTGATAGCCATATTGTTGAAGGATAACTAAGAAAAAGACCAATACAATATGGGGGACAGGGCATAAATCTTCATGCTGTCATTGAGAATTCCTGGAAAGAATCCTTGTCTACAAAGATAAGAGCTACAATGATAATTGGGCCAGACACCAATCTGGTCACAGGAGATGACCAATTCAAGTCACATATTGGCTATTGATAAGAGTCTTAGTTTGGGTCATCCTTGTAGATTCTTGGGAGATTCTCTTGCACCAGGTTTTTAACCTGGCCCCCAAATGCCCCCCGTTTCCAATAGTCTTTCAGTACTTTTACCCTATGAGCCACCCCCCAACATGATTTCATGTTCCCTTTCCCACCCACCCTCGGTCCACTCTCCAAATCTCTTCTATTTCCCCTTCCCAGGGAGATCTGGGCATCCCCCCATGAGCTCTCCTTGTTACCTAGTCTCTCTGGATCTGTGGATTGTTGCATGGTTTTCCTTTATTTTACAGATCAGAGAGGCATCATCCAGAAAACTGCTGGAAACAGATATAGACCCACAGTCAAACATTAGGTGGAGTTCAGGGAATCCTGCAGAAGAGGGGGCAAAGGATTGTAGGAGCCAGAGGGGTCAAGAACACCACAAGGAAACTCACAGAATCAATGAACCTGGACTCAGAGGAGCTCACAGAGTCTAAACCAACAACCAGGGAGCCTGCGTGGACTGATCTAGGCCCTCTCCATATATCCTGCAGTTGTGTAGCTTAGTCCTCGTGTGGGACTCCTAACAGTGGGAAAAGGGGCTTGTCTCCAACTCTTCTACTGGCTTTGGGAATCCTACCGCTCATATGGGGTCACCTTATAGAGTCTTATGGACATGGGGAACTTCTTAGTCTTACTGCAGCTTGGTGCTTGGTTGATGCTCATGGGAGACCTGCCATTTTCTAAACAGAAACAGAGGAGGAGTGATTTGGGGGATGGGAACAAAAGGGAGGTGGGAAAAGAGATGGGTAAGGGGAGGTACCGGGAGGAGAGGAGGGAGAGGAAATTGTTGCCTAGATGTAAAATAAATAAATAAACAAATAAGTTTTTTTTTTTAAGGAGTGCAATGATATGGAAATGACGGGTCCAGAGGCCGATTATTTTAACTTGAGATAAATTTAGCCTCTTCAGCAGCCATTCCTTGCCCACCTTTGTGCCATAACTAGCATTCCAAGGCCAATAAATTAAAAAAAAAAACAACCTGTGGAATCTATTGACTTAGCAGATTCCTAGCTTCCACCAACCCAAGCGAAGTCAATGAATATTATAAGAGAGCACCCGAGGCCTCAGAAAAATGTCCCCCATCTCACTGTACCTGCCTCTCGTGTGTACCCGCCAATGTATTTTAAATTTGTCTTGACTTAAGACTTTCTTTGTTCTGTAAACTATAAGATTCATGAAACGGCTTCTGTGTTGAGACATGTAATTTTGGGGCAACCTAAATCTGTGTTCCCAGACCATTGTCACTCAAATACGAATCTAGCCTAATCTTGTATTCCTTATAAGGTAAGAGCTGTGTGATTTTTTGCATTGATAATGCAATAGGCAAAGAACTGATTGCTAATGTTGTCTTATCTATAATGTTTTTCTTAAGTGCTAGAACCTTCCAGCAGCTGTCAGGTCAGCAAAAGCTACAGCAGCCGGCAGCTGCAGACTCAGGACCCTGGCAGAGTACTTGACCTCAGAGAACCCACTGACTCTCTTCTAGGTTATTCAGTTCAGGAACAGAAGAACTGATGGTTCCTGAGCCATTTTGTCTATCGCCTACCATTCTCTCCCTCTCTCTCTCCCTCTCGCTCTTCCTTCTTCCTTCCTCTCCCTCTCCCCCTCCCTCCCTTCTCCCCCCTCTCCTTCTCTCTCTTCCTCTCTCTCCCTCCCTCCCTCCCTCCTTCCCTCCCTCACTCTCTCCCTCCCTTTCCCCCCCCTAATTCTTTTTTAAATTAAAAAAGTCCAGGTGGGACCTCCCTTGCTTTGTAGACAATTCACTTCTACACACATCCGTGAATTTATGTGATTATATAAAATATTTAAAACACTCCTTTATAGTGTCTGTTTCTTGGATTTGTCTTCCACAGCTGCCATTGTCTCCACCAGCTAGCATCAACATTCTGGTGATCTTCCAAGTCTCTTTTCTCCCTCTTTCTTTTTCTCCTTCTCCTTCTCTCTCTCTCTCTCTCTCTCTCTCTCTGTCCCTCCCTTTGCTCTCCCTCTTGGACCCTCTTCCTCCCCCTCCCATCTCCTTCACTTCTCTTCCTCCCCTTCCCTGCTAGGCCCCCTCCCCTTCTTTCCCTCCACTTTCTCTACTCTCCCTATTCCTTCCCTTCTCCCTTCCCATCTCTTTCCTCTCTCCCTCTGTTTCTCCATCTTCTTCACTCCTTCTTCTCCATGGCCTTTGTGGATATAGATGTTCACCTTCTGCCACACACTTTTTATTTTGTCGACAGGAGAACATTTGAGATTTGAGGAGGGATAAATAGAGACCATCAGCTGTTATTCAGGAAGGACCGGGCAGACTTTCAGCTGCACGATGAAGGTAAGTGACTTACCAACTTAGTGCCTGAGGTAGGGCTTGCTGCTTTTCCTCTGAGCAGGCTTCTCTTACCTCTTGCCAGTGATACTCCAGGATTTTCTGCCACTCCAGGGCTTAAATTATTAATCATTAATGAAAGGCATCAAACCGGAAGCTCAAGAAGGGCTTCTTTGCAAATGACTTTTGATAAAATGTAAAGAACCTGTGTCTTTGGACAGTAGACTCCTCCTGCCTCTGGCAGCTGTGAGCTTCCCACTGTGCCTCTCTGTCAGGCATCTCCCAGCAAATCAGAGACAGCCACATCTCTGACACCTGTGGATTCTCAGTTGCATTGCTCCACAGTGTTTCTAACCACTTTTGTTCTGTTTGAAAAATGTTAAAAGGCCAAAAAAAGAGAGATTAAATTAGAATTAAATATATTTATGCTTCCCCTCTTTCTGGTTTTTGGCCCTTCTTTAGTTTTCTTCTTTTTTGAGCTATGTGAGCCGTAATTTTACAGACAAACTTGAACTTCAATCACTCTGTTGCTTCACCTTTTTTTTTTTCAGTGTCTGTAGTTCTTTATTAACCAAATCAAACAAACAAAAGCCACAAGCCTCTCTTGTGAATTTGATATGGGTTTCCATGTTTTTTTTTCTTGTTTTAACCACTTCTATATCTGCTGGCAAGCTACATAAAAATAATACTATGACTTATTTCTCAATTTGCATACCTGCTATCATGTACAATGGGAAATTCTCTAACTCACTTAAAAATTGCTTAAAAATTTCATACACACACATAATGCATTTTGATCAAATCACCCTCATTTCTCCCTTCAGTTCCTTTCCTGTCTCCCACTATTGCCATCTACTAGAGCTTAGATAGCATTTCAGAGTCAAATCCCTGAAGAAGACTGACCCTCTCACATGCCAGCAGCTGTCAATTGCCAATAGCTACTTAGCCATGGCAGAGCTTCGTGAGCTCCTTCCCTGACCATGGTGGGACTTCATGGGTTCCTTCCCTGACTATGGTGGGACTTCATGGGTTCCTTCACTGACCATGGAGGGGGGGTGGTCTTCATGGGCTCCTTCCCTGACCATAGTGGGACTTCATGAATTCCTTCCCTGACTATGGTGGGACTTCATGGGTTCCTTCACTGACCATGTGGGGGTGGTCTTCATGGGCTCCTTCCCTGACCATAGTGGGACTTCATGGGTTCCTTCCCTGACTATAGGGGGACTTCACAGGCTCCTTCACTGACCATGGTGTGGGCTCCTTCCCTGACCACGGTGGGACTTCATGGGCTCCTTCCCTGACCATGGTGGGTCTTCATGGGCTCCTTCCCTGACCATGGTGATATTTCAACTGGCTTGATCTTGTTCAGGTCTGTGTTTTCAGTTACAGATGCTGTGAGCTCATGTGTACAACTGCACTGTGTGTTTGGCAAATATGGTTTTACTGCAGATGTCTACCTCTGGCTCTTACATTCTTTCTGTCCCTTCTACAATGCCCCTGAACCTTGTGTTCAAGGGGGTGAGATACCATTTAAAACTGAGCATACCAGGCGCTTATTCCCTATACGTCGACCAGTTGGGGGTCTCTGTGTTAATCACCTTATACTGTAAAAAGAAGCTTCTCTGATGAGGGTTGAGAAATGAGCTAATCTGCTAATTTCATAGCTTTATTTTCTTTCTAGTTGGATAATTGGCATGGACCACACATTGACCATGGCTGCTTGACACAGTTCCAGCATTTCGACTTCTGGGATCACAATTCTCCAGCACCATTACACTTTGACTTTTCGTGATTCCCACTGTATGTTTTGAGAGTTCCCTTATGCCTTTTCCTTTGGGAAATTTTATGTGGACTTTGAAAGCTGAAAATACCTCTGTAGACAATTCTTGCAAAAAAAAAAAAACACCCTACTTTGGAACCATATAGCATGATGTCTCTGCACACAAGATTCCCTGTTGTGTGCCCCGGATTACACCAAGAATAGGAAAGTTAGAGATTTACTAACTGGCACACCTGACTCCAAGGATGAAGGGTACAATCCAGACCCAGGGCCTGAGGCCATAAAGGGCAAGAGTTCAGTTAATAAGTGGAGAGCAATCAGAATGGTATGGTGTCCTGGAAAAAGAGGACTTTCTTTTGGGGAGCATATGAGGGAAACAGGCCCAGTAGACTAAGACTAAGAAGCCGATGAACACAACTACAGAACACTGTGTCATGCCCCTTGAGGAAAGAAAATGGTTCTTAAATTGTAGTGGAGTGTGGTCCCCAGAAGAAGTCCTTTTCCCAAGGTCAGACATTTGGACAAGGGCTTCCATTCCCTCAGGACCTTGAGGAAAGTTCCTGCTTGCTGAAAACATTGGTTCTCTTTATCCCAGGCAGGAGGAACTTGTGGCCCTTGCATTGACGTACAAGAGCTCTGGTAGAGATACTGAGCCTTTGAGAACAATAGACATTTCCATACTTGCTGAACTTAGCGCTTTTGTCTCAGGAAAAATGCTATAACGAAGTTAATGGCCACTTTCGTCCCTGAATCATTGCGCCTGCTTTCAGCCTTGCTCATGGCTAAACTGTTGAATGTAAAAAGTTGTTACCTTTTTTTAATTAATGCATGGTCAGCCATCCTTATTCACCCTCAGATTGTGCCAGTCTCCCCCTCTCCCCACCTCCCACCCCTCAAACTTCACACATCCTCATTGGGACTTGAACCTCGCTGGAGTGGGTCTCCAGCAAATAATATTCTACTGGGTATATGCATCATATCATTATTATTCATTGATTAGTTGATGGACATCTAGGCTGTTTTCATTTCTGTGCCACTGGCTACTGTTAACAGAGCAGCAATGAATGTGGATGAGCAAGTGGATCTATAGTAGAATAAAGAGTCCCTTAAGAATATTCCCAGGAAGTCTTACAGCTGTATCATTTGGGAGATCTATGTCTAGCTTTTTGTGGTGCCTCAACACTGATTCCCAACACAGAAGATGGGTTTGGAACACCCACAACAGCACATCAGAAGTCAAGCTTGCTCGTTTCTCTGGTTGACTTCTGCCAGTTCCTTGAAAGTACAAAACATCCTCACTGCTTTCCAAGCTGGTGAAGAGGGCATTTCTCCTCGACTCCCATGTGAGGCGATGCTTCAAAACCCCTTTACTCTGTAGGTAGAGAGTGTTCAGCTTTCTGGAGGCCCCTCGGTTTATGACTCACATTGAGTGTGGATGTCAGGCTCCGCCACAGAAAATAATCTGGGCTCTGCATGAACTAAGCTCCTCTGGTAGTTCATCTTCACTGTGACTTTAAGTCCTATCCTACTTTGTAATCTGGAGAGATCCCTGTGATTTTGTGTTGACTGTAAGTATGGTAAGGGGACAAACCACTTGTCAATAATGGGAGCTGTTGACTGAGGACTTGGAGCTACTGGATCTGTCACTGAGATCAATAATTCAAAAGGTCTGTGTCTTGGGAACAAGAGTTTTCTTGAGTGTTTCTTTTCTCTAAAAAAGAGAGAAGTATGTGCGTCTGAATTGTGAGTATAGAAAGGTCTTGAAGAGCCCAGAAATATAAAAAATTATATGCGTATGCCTGATAATGGCTTTAAAACAAGCCAACTGACCCTTGTCCTACATTCTCCCAAATACAGGAAAGCAAAGTTAGAACAGACCCAAGCTATATAAACATTTCAAACTAAAGCGCTGTAATAAGAGGCTGTAAAACCCCTAACTCAAATTGGCACTCCCAAGATGCTGAGACGCCCCAGACACTGTAAATCCTAATATATACTCTCTGTCCTGTGCATAACCTTTGACTGTAAAAAGACACTTGTAGCTCCTTCTCAGGGTAACAGAGTCAAATATCTTTCTGTGGCCCGAACTAGTTAGCAGCATTTCTGTCTGTTTCCCCATCCATGGTGCTTTTTAATAAAGTTGCTTCTGGTTTATAGACTTTGGTGGTTTGCTCCCTGGGAAATGCACAATTCTAGGACTCAACAGTCTGTGTTCATTGTGAAATCTTACAAGTTTTACCTCCTCTGTAAAATATTTTTCCCTGAGTCATTTTTAAAGAACTCTGTACTCTGGATAAATAATCAGCAGCTTTAGAATGCAAGGGTTTCTAACTCTAAATTAACCAAGCTGGAATATGTGGCCTAGTTTCATGATTTAATATTTAACCTTACTTTAAAATGTTCATGTAATTTAACCATGTGAGCTTAACATTCTACTTGATTTAACTTCAAAAATAGACTCAAGATGTTTCTATGTTGAAAAATATCCAACTTTGCTTCATCTCTACAATTAGTTTTCAAACACATGAGTGTATATTGAAATATTTCCTTGACTTAGATTGTTATACTGACCTTAGAAAAATTACACATTTTCCTCTTGGGTGACCCTGAAATTGTTTTATAGTGGTATGAGAATCTTCAGAGCAAATAGACTGCATATTTTCCCCTTTTATTTGAATAGTTAAGAGTGGTCTCCATAAGTTTGTGAACAATTGTCCTTAATAATGACATATGATAGCTCATCAGGATGCTGGCTCCAGTTCTGTTCAATATTTCAGAGGATGTCATTACACAGTTAAGGCAACCACAAAACCCATTATCTCCAATCTAGAGTACCAGGCCAAGCCCTGACAGAGGAAGGATAGTTCCAGTGCACTCTCTGCCTGAACCTCACCAAGTCCAGTCATGCTCAGATGATCCAACCATAGAGAGTAAGTTGAAGCTTGACACAGAGGCTTAGTTCAATGACAGTGGACATTCCCTGGCACTTTTGAATTTCAGCCACAAATCCAAATGCTGTGTCATCTTTACTCAGCACCGACGTCCTCATTAAGATTCTGGCAAATGCTCTAGTCTCAATGATCAAGTTAAACTCTTATTTTGCCTCTTGTTCTTCATGACGAATTGGGTCACGGGCATGGGTCACAAACCTAACATCATCTGGTCATTTGCTGGTTGCCAGACTGCTCGTAGTAGGAGGCCATCTCTGCTATTTTGCTTCCTATCAACTGAGCAAAAAGCTGTTTGCATTTTCTCTTATGCACACGACATGTTCAGTCTTGTGCTAGATTTCCACACAGAAAACACGCTGCACCTCTCTTTAAACTTGCCATCTTTTGGTGCGCTTTACAGTTTCAAGGCAAAGGATGCCAGTGACCAAGAAATTTTCAGCTAAAGCTATAAAACCAAACAGTATTGGAGATAATGGACACAGAACAGAAAAGAAAACCACTTGTGACAGATACACTCTTTAGAGACAATATAGACAACATTCGGGTGCACTTATAGGTGGAGCTACTAAGTGTTTCCAGATAGATTGTAAACAAAACCAAGTTGGTATGTGTAATATAGAAAGATTTCGTAACTGTCAAGTATGACCTCCTTTCTCTTCCTTTCCTCCGTTCCTCCTTTGAGAACTTCATTCATGCATACAGTGCATGACAGTCATATTCACCAGTCATTTCCCACTTCCAGCTCCCCCTGGACCTCCTTCCCAGCATGTCAACCTCCCAATATCATGTCTTTTTCTTATTTTGATATCCTAATGAATTTAGTGTTGCTTGTGTGTATATGTATATAGAGAACCTATATGTTTTAAGCATATCAATAAGTATTTTGATGGTGTTCATAAGTTTGATTATTTATTTATTTTGAAGCAGGGTCTCATTGTGTGGCACCAGCTGTAGACCAGGCTGGCCTCAAATTTACAGAAGTCTGTCTGTCTCTGCCACTCAAGTGCTAGAATTGATGGTGTGTGTCATCTCTCCTGACAGAATTCATAAATTTAAGAATGTATGCTAGTGATTTTTCATTTGTGGGTATACTTTTTCTGTTAATTTTGGTGTTCTATTCTTGAGGCTATTGAGTTGACCTTGTTCATTGATTTTGGGAGCCTGAGCTGCTGAATAGATGCATTTATTCTGCAACTTAAAGGTCAACTAAAACTTAAGTGTGAGTTAGTGACTTTCCTCACACTAAAGGCATACCTTGAGAGAAAAGGGTAAAGGTGGTCTATGCTGCTGGATGGAGTGAAAAAGATGTTAGTATGTTAAATCTGAGGGACTATGTTCTTATTTAGAACACGTGTGTGTAGGTGTATGTGTGCGCGTGCGTGCATGTGTGCGTGTGTGTGTGTATGTGTGTAGGCCAGAGATCAATCTTGAATTCTATTCCTCAAACAATGTGTCTGAGTTAGGGTTTCTATTGCTGTGATAAAACATCATTACCAAAAGTAACCTGGAGGGTTTATTTTGATACATTTCTAGGTAATAATAGGCTATCACTGACAGAAGTCGGGGCAGGAACTCAGGCATGGCAGGAACCTGGAGTCAGGAACTGAACCTTGCTGTCTTGTTCCCATGGTACTTGCTCAGCTTGCTTTCTTATAGCATCCTGGAACTATCTGCCCAAGGGTGGCACTGCCCATAATGAGCTGGGCCCTCCCACATCAATCAGTAATTGAGAAAATGCACTACAGACTTACCTACAGGCAAATCTTATGGAGGCACTTTTTTTTCTCCTTTTGTAAATTTATTTATTTTATGTAAATAAGTACATTGCCTACATGTATGCCTATACTGCATGTGCTGCAAATGCAATGCCTGCAGAGTCCAGATAGATACCCTGGAAATGGAGTTACAGGGCTAGGGATTGAACCAGGGTCCTCAGGAAGTGCAACCCGTGCTCTTCACTGCATGAGGAGGCTAACAGTCTGCTGGGGTAAGTGGAGCATAAGCATTAGAAACTTCCCTATGAGCCAACCAGAAGTCTGCTGTGAGGCCTGGAGACTGCTAATGTCATGACAACCTGGACCAATGAGAGAAAGACAACACAGCATTCCAGATTGGCACCACCACTGGGTCCTGGGAACGGGTATAAGAGGCCTGCCCTATTCTCTCAATGAAGGAGTCAGCTTTTGCTTTTTATGTAGAACCTACGCCATTGACCACCCCTCACCCAGAGGCTACCAGCTTGGTCTTGTCCCTTGCAACACTTAACCACTAAGTCATCTCTCCAGTCTGGTGGCAGTTTTTCACTTGAGATTCTTTCTTCCTAAAAGACTCTAGCTTTTGTCAAGTTGGCATAAAACTACCCAGGATACATTGTCCACCTTGTTTTTGAGACAAGGTTCCTCATTGGCCTGGAACTTGCCCAGTAGGCTAAATTGGTTGACAGCAAACCTCAGGGATTCATTCATCTCATCCTTTCCAGTGCTGGGATTACAAACACAGAACACTAAGCCTTCAGTTTTCACCTAAGTTTCAGGTCTGCATGCTTGCACAGCAAAGATTTTATCTCCAGAGCTTTCTCCCTAGACCACAAAACACTTTTATTAGTACCAGTGTGAATCTCTTAAAACATAGGTAGATTTTAGTTCAGTACTTGAAGAAAAATGTAAAGGATAATTCATCTCTTCATTCCCTAACCACTCACCCCCTTCTCATCTAAATTTTTGGGGGAGACAGGGCTGAAACACACTATGCAGTTGAGGCTGGCCTTGAACCCACACAGATCTGCCTGCCTCTGCTTCCCTGGCACTGGGGTTTAACATGTGTAACACCATTTATTCCTCCTCCACTTCTTCCTCCCTCTCCATCCCTCCCTGCCACACCCCTGGCAGTGTTGTCTGTGTGACAAGAATCTATGCCACTCCGGTGGTGGCCAGAGGAGGAGGAGGGGTCCGTGCTCCCCGGAGCTTCGCCCCCGGAAGTTCCTTGGCAACCAGTAAAGATAATGTTTCCTAGTCAACCACAACCTCGGCCATCTCGATCACTCTGTTCTTGGCAATGGCTCATTGCTCTTGATGTTCTGTCCTTTCTCTCTGTACTCGCTATCTCTTGCCAGCAGTTTAATGTGTACTGGGAATCAGGAAATGTTCCTGATAATTCTGATATTGAGGAACTGATACATCAGTCTCCTCCTTTGATTCAGGCTATAAATATTATGTGTAATGCTTCAGTTAAATCTTTGGGGGAATTCATGAATGATTTGGAGCAAAAGA
>LOEQ01000028.1:363811-381496 GCA_001685075.1 Bramus lutescens | reverse complement strand
TTATACCATGAAAGACCTAAATAACAGCACCCCTATACAGCAGGAAGAAGTTTGAAGAGAAATAACTATGTTCATATTCCCAGATATTGTTTATAAATGTTCTTTTACATTTAAAGGGGGATATGATATAGATATAAATAATTTACATTGGTATAAATTTTGCTTTATTGATATAAAGTTAAGATCAATTTTGTTATATGTATATGTGTTTCTGGTCTTGATTGAGGTATTGTGATTGTGTAATTCATTAAAAATGTAATGTGTAATTAGGAAATATAGATTGTTAATGGATAATCGTCATGTTAGTTAGATTTTCTATATGAAGAATACCTATTCATCTGAAGTATATCTCTGTACATCTATAAAACCTAACTAACATGACTACAAGCTTGACTATTATAGATGGCTATCTATTAACCTGTATTTATTAATTATACATTACATTTTTAAATGAGCTGCACAAACACAATACCTTACTCAAGAGCAGAAATATACATATAACAAAATTGACCTTAAATTTGTAACAATAAACCAAGATCCGTACCAATGCAAAGTATTCATCTCTATAGCAAATCCCCTTTAAATATAAACAAACATTTATAAACAATCATTTATGAAATTTGAGCATTGTTCTCTAGACTACTTCCTGCTGATAGGGGGTGCTATTAATCAGATCTTTAATGGGGTATACTGTGTGGTAGGTCCATCTCAGCCAGTAGTACTGAAGCTGGCATCGATGTTGGACTGTCTGGGGGTCTTGTTTGATCAAATCATTTTAGCCTGAAAGGAATCCACAGGTTCTCATCTTCTATAGAAAAGAAAGAACAACCTCTTTTCCAAAGCAACATATTCTTAAACCCAAATTTTGAAGTCAAGATGCCTTTAAAATATGAATGTTGGTTTAGCTTAGCAGCCCATACAATGAAATGTCTCTCTGTACTTAGCTCATTCATACTCAAAAATTCAAAGAAAACACAATATACATAATCCAGACTCTCTTTGTATTTTACATATTTATGTGACTTATTTTTCTTTACTGCTTTAATCTATGACTCTCTGTACTCTTATATTACTTTTACTGTCTCTTTAAAGACTTTACTTCTTTATATAACTATCTATACTCTTTGTTCTCTCTCCCAAGCCTACATACATTTGTCCAACACTGTGACCCATTGAGAGGTCTTTTTCATCTGAATCTGTCTTTATTGCATGTACATCTGCAATTACTTTTTGACCAGGAGAGCTTTTTTTTTTTCTTTTAAATGCTAAGCAGGTAAGACTAGGACCAGCTCTGAGGCCCTGTCTGTTGGCTCTGCCCAGTACAATATAGTGGAGGCATGTTCACTGCCTCTGAGAATCATACACATTGCCCCAACTCCAGGGTCACAGCAGGTCTATATTACCATTAAGCAATTTGTAACATGCTGCTCACAGACCCCATTTAAGTACTTGGCCTCTTGAAAAAGCCAGAGCTGTTTGTGCAACTAGCACAAACCAGGAAGCCACCATTTCAAAACTGTGTGGGTTTTTGCTTCTAATGCTGAATCAGGAAAACCTCTTTTAAAGGAGTCGCAGCACCCCTGCTCACTGCTCTGTAACTGCACAAGCATGAACCAGGAAGATGTCTCCCAAAGAATCCATGCAATTTTTGTTGCTAATGCTGAATTAGGAAGCCTTGTCTTAAAGTAGCTGTGCTTCCGCTCACTGACAACAAAGTGAGCCTATCTAAAAATATTCAGTTACCAAGAAGCTCCATTTGACTTCCATTTTTTTTGTGGGTCTAGAAGCCCTCTTTTTTTCTTAAGCTTTTTCTTTTTTTTAGGTCTTATGTGGTTCCATGATGCAGATGCTGGGTGCTATTTTATAAAAGGAGACAACTCGTTAGTTTCCCAGCTGCCCAGACCCCAATAATCACACAGAAACTATATTAATGACAACACTGTTTGGCCAATAGCTTAGGCACATTCCTAGATAGCTCTTACATCTTAAATTAACCCATTTCTATTAATCTATTAATTATGGCTGTGGCCTATCAGTAAGATTCTGTTGTCTCTCTCCTTCGGCAGCTACATGGCATCTCTCTGACTCCTCTACATATATCTATATATATATTTCTGTTTGGATTTTCTGCCTGGCTTTGTTCTGCCCTGCCATAGGCCAAAATCAGCTTCTTTATTAGCCAATGGAAATAAAGCATATTTACAGCATACAGAGGATAATCTCACATCAGGGACCAAATGTTTTCTTAATTTTCCAGGTAGAAAAACAAGAATGATAGAAAGTATGCATGATAGAGTGATGGCTTGGTGATGGGGGCTGACCATTATGGTTAGAGGGAAAGGTCCTCTGGTTCAAAACTCACAAAGCACTCAGCTTTGTGATTCTTCTGGACATATGGACAAACACAAGTAGAAACAAGTCCACATATAGGAGTTAGAGGGGCATCAATAGGACATGAAGGGAGGAAGTCACAAGGACTAGAATAATGTTAATATCCAAGTCTAAAGGAGGTGGGAGGATGTCAGGCATGATGACATCCTACCCATGAGGCAACAGGGCAATGACCATGGATTGCTGAGTTAGCAGTCATGTCAGAATCAGTGCCAAGTCCCAAAGAGAAAACAAACCAGGTGGTAGTGGAGAAAGTCCAGTGTGGAGCATTCAACAGTAAAGAAGCCAGCCAAATCCAAGGGGCTTTCTAAAGGTGTGGGGCTCCCTCCCAGGCAGCGGTCACCTGGAAACCAAAAGAACCAGGCTTAGCGGCTCCAGGTACAGAGACAACGTAGCTAAGAACACCCCTTTCCAAATGCCCTTGCTGTGTTTACTGAAACCTTGGGATAGATCAGCTGGTATTTTCTCAACTCTAGAAATGGAGCAACCAGCAAGAGAAGCAGGAGTTGACCATATGCTCTATTCTGTGCACCATGCATACACAATGGGGCATGGTGGTTCTGACCAAAAGGCAGCCAGTGCAAAGCTTGGTAACAGCTTCAGGGAAATAAGTGAATAAGGATCATATGTGCTCAAGAGGAAAAAGTTTCTTGATTTCATTGTACCAGAGTTATAAGAAATATTCTGTCAGCACCCTCAGCCTCTTGGACATGTTTTAATTCATTTTTCTGAGTGTGAGGCCAAAGATTCACTGATATGCAAATTCCATGTGCTAAGCTCTGCATTGTCTAAACAGTCATTCACGAATAAGAATTTTCACATCCCAGAGTGACAGTGGAGTTATAAGTGATGATGCTGTACAGCCATCTTTGTGGCATTCAACCTCTCTTCTGCTCCTCTGTGTCTTTCTCCTTATATTCATGACATATTTTGTTTTGCTTTCTGATAGTCCCCTAGGTGGTAGGGTTATGTGGGTCTATAGAGCTGGACCACTGAAGAAAATTCACGGTTAAGATTGGATGGTGCTAGCCAGGCAGCTGGAGAGAAAGTAAAGCCATAGATGGGCAAGCGTTGAGACTTAGATTCTCTAGAAGCCATATAGAAGCTGCTGAACATGGTGACGTGTGCCCATTGGCCCTGTGCTAGGGAAGCAGGAATTTTCAGATCTCTGGCTCTTCTACTTTGTGACTGCTCATGTAATGAGAGATTCTGTCTCAAAACAAAACCAAAAGCGGCTGGTGGTTCTTGAGAAGCCACAACTGAGCTGTCCCGTGACCTCCACTTTCCCTGGTTTCCAAATAACAACTGAGCAGCCAGACCTGCGAGCATATCCCGCCCCCCTGGCACTCAGGAGAGTGATGACCAGAAGAGAGAGGAGCGTGAATGAGTTCAATAGTTTGGGCTACAGAGGGAGACTATGTAGCTTAACCTTCCCTTCCCCAAAGAGACAGCAAGATGTGGCCGCTGTGAGCGTGGTTTCAACACAGACTGAGGACAGCCACTCCCCAGTGGAACCCTGATGGGTTCTGATCTCTCTCCTCACACTTGAGTTACTTAAAAGAATTATTCCGCTGTATCACTTGACATCACGTGATGTCAGATGTCAGATCCTGAGAACTGTAGTAGCACTCAGAAAAACAAGAAGGTGTGTAAAAAGAAAATACCCTTACTTTATTTACTTAAATATCTGATAAGGAAGAATTAGTTTTGGTCCTCAATCATCAAAAAAGAAAATAAACAGGTTTTATATAGACTTATTTCTTACCCTTTGTTGCCAGCATTGCAACTTCATTTTGGGAAATGCCTTCTTGCTTGCTCTATGTAATGTATTGTAACAATCATGAAGAGCTTCTCTCTAGAAGCTCAGAGTCCATCCACCCTCTCTCTTAACGCCAAGGAGTGAACATTTAAACTAATTTTCATCAGTTAAGTTTTCTCCTGAGTCTATTGAGCTTAGAAAGAGGAGCATAAAACTACAGGTTCAACACAATTATATTAGCAATGGAGCAAAGTGCTATAAGCTAAGACCTTGTAAGCTTTCCCTTTAACCCTTAGAGCAGTCACTGCTATCTCTTCCAATAAATTCAACTAAGTAAGTTCTTAGACTTTCTAAAACTTTACTGGGACCTACACACACACACACACACACACAAAATTAATGGATTAAAAAGAAAAAGGAATTGGGAGTGTTTTCAAAATATCTTCTCCTGAAATCCTTCCAGCCTACTGGTTTTATGAACCAGTTCTTCTGCCTCAGAGTTCAGATAGCAACAATTACCCAAACTTCATTCTTATCAACCTTGCCAGAGTGCTGGAAATAAGGAAGAACCCTCCTTTTTGTCTCATATCTAGGCATGCTAAAGGCACAAAAGCACAGGCAGCATGCAACAAGCTTTGTTCTATACATCAATGCAGTGATCCAAGTCCAGAGTAAGCTCTTAGCAAACCAAATAGAGGAATGAAGTATTATCTGTACTCACGGAGTCTGTCTTGGACAGCTTCTATCCTAGCAAGGCTCCCACCTCTGCCCAATGGAATCTCTCAATTGATTTTTAACAGAATGTGAGTTTTTCCTGCTTTAGGAAGGCTTAGATTGTAAATCTTCACTATAATGCAGTTCTGTCTTTTTGTTTCTTCATTCAGCACTGAGTTCCATCATGGTGCTGTGTGCGGGGTGTGTCAGTTCTCACTACTGCGGTAAGATCGTGACTTACTACTTATCTTTTGTTGAATGGACAGCCGAATTGCCTCCCGCTTCCTATAAATTACATGTTTTCACATATGCGTGCTTTTCTGACTGAAATTTCTGTGTCTTGAGGTTTAAATTAAATTCACATTGATACCGTGTCAGAGTTCATCCGTTCCACACCTTACCAACACACGTTCTTCTCTTAGTCTTTCATCCTATTCATTCTATGCAGTCGAGTGATAGCTCTTTGTTGTTTGATTTTTACCTTTTAGTGACTAGCAAAGTCAAACTTACTTGCTTTTCTCTCTCTTTTTTAGTTGAAAATATTTTTTTTCATATAATACATTTAGATCATGGTTCCCCTTCCCCAACTCCTTCCAGGTCATGCCTACCTCTCCACCCACCAAAATCCACACTTTTTTTGTCTTATTAGAAAACAGAAAACAATCAAACAAAAAATCCAGAATAGGACAAAGCAAACATACAAATAGAAAAGAAAAAAAGGCCAAAGAAAAGCACAAGGAACACACACAAATGCAGAGATATACATTCACACACACGGAACTCCTGTGAAAAAGGAAATCATAATGGACAAGCAAAAGACCTGTAAGGGTAAAAAAATAAATAAATAAAAGCATGGACAAACTATTATGAGAAAAAAATCCTTAAAGAATACTATTGGGTTGGTTTTGTGTTAGCTATATACTCCTGGGCATGAGGCTTTGACTTCAAGTATGATTTGTCTACCTAGGGAGACTTCATTAGAGAAAGCAAATGATTCCCTTGTGAATGGCTGTCTGCTGGAGAAAGCTTCTGGGTTAGGGATGCAGGCTTGTGTCCACTCCCTTCCTCAGCACTGGTACCCCATCTGTCTCAGAGGGATACACTGTCTATGTGCAGGCCCTGTGGATGCTTCCACAATCACTGTAAGCTCATATGTGCATCACCCCTGTTGGATCTTGACTCCTTGGTATCATCCACCCACACTGGGTCTTACAATTTTTCCACCTTCGTTTCAAGTTCCTTGGCTCTGAGGGGAGGGATTTGAATGAGCTATCCCATTTAGACTGAGTGTTTCCAGGTCTCTCACTTTTGGAACCTTGTCCGGTTGTCAGTCTCTGTATTTGTTCCCATCCACTGCAGGAGGAAGTTTCTCTGGTGAGGAGAATCTACAGCAGAATATCACATGGACTCATTTTATTGCCCTATTCCTTTAACAAAACAGTAGTGTTTGACTTTCCCCTAGATCCATGACCTGTCTAATCTCAGGTTCTTGGTCACCTGAACGTTCTCAGGCATGGGCTCCATCTCATGGAGTGGATTACCTTAAATCCAGTCAGATAGTTGGTTACTCCCACAACTTCTGTGCCACTATTCCCCGGCATTCCTAATTCAGGCATCACTACTGTAGATCAAAGGTTTTTAGCTGGGTTGTTTACTGTTCTCCTCTGGTAGCATCAAGAGTGCCTTCTTGTACCATGAACTAGTCAATTGAGGTGAAGGCTCTAGATAGGAACCAGTTCAACAATTTTTTTTTGTATTCAGTGAATCATGTGGATGTTGTCTTGAGCAATAGGACCTAACCATCAGTTCGTGGAGAGCAACCAATAGCCACGGTAATAGCCTGGATCATTTGGGGGTTGGTCCACAACTCCATTACAATGCTCATCCTGGCACTGGAGGTTTCATTTAGGGGTGAAAGATTCCTGAGTAGAGTTTTCTCTCCCCTGTTGCTTGGTGATTCCATTTGAAGTTTTTTATTCCATGTATGTATTTATTTTAAGAAACTTCTATTATAGTAAAGGCTTTCATATGACATATAACTCCTCAAATAGCCCTTAGTTTTAGTTGTCCTTCCCCTTATCTCTTCTTATTCACCTCTTCCTTTCCCTTCTCCATTTAATCCTCAGACCACATATATATGTATAATACACATAACACACACACACACACACACCTATAACCATGAAGTTGGGTTTGAGCACAGAATTCAGAGGGAAGGATTTCCTGAGGAAGAAGAAATAGAAAATACAGTCATAAATGGACTGGGTGTGGGGTGGAAGCTGGAATAGGAGGATTTTTTCCTTTTTAGGTTTTATTAGGACACTTAGGAGAGAATTCTCTTCTTTGAATCCCTGTCATATATCTATTTTTCTATTGGAGTCTCTTTCTCTAACTCTCTCTTTCCTCCCTTCCATTTTCCTTCATTTATCCATTCCTTCCCGAGCTCTCTCTCCCATATGTTATGTGCCAGTTCTTTATGTCATCTCTCTTTCTGTGCTCCTTCTAGTCTCCTACAGACTCCTTCTCTGTGTGTGATAAATATTTGGAAGGCAGAACCAATGTGCTACCATCTCAGCATCAGCCGCAGGACCTGACACCAGATGGTTTCCCTACAACATCTGCTTAAGGTTTCCTCTTGGTTCTAACCCTGACCTGATAAGAAGATTCTCTTCCACTCATGAATTCATCTAAAGTTCTAGTCCTGTGGTTGTTTTGGAATTCTAAACATGATTTTAAAGATACTATTTTTTCAATGGAAATTAAGGCAAAAACAGAATGAGGTATCTGTACGGAGGGATCTTAGAGAGTATATTTTACAAAGTATGATACAAAGTCAATTATTACTGCAGTTGAAGGTTGTTTGGGAGATTATGGGGGTCACATGGACTCTTTCTATCCTCAGGATGAACTTCTACTGTTGCAATTTTTTCCCATGCCTCTCTCCAGATCACGTTATCTTTGATAATTTATTCCTTGGTGGAAGTTACCCATTAGCTTTAAGGTGTTTCTGTTTCCTCCTCCTATTTTTGCTGTCTGACTAAACTCTCTCAGTGTTTTGGAGTATCCATCTGGTCTTCTCATGTGATAAGCCTTCCAATTTTGTTAGTTCTCTTCCTGTATTCAATTTTAGCTTCATTCATTGACTCTTTTTCTTATCGTTTTCTGGTAGTAACCTCCAAGGAATTAGCTAGGATTTATAAATATTGTTCCACCTGTAGAATTAATTCTATTCTAGATAATTTTGACACACCTTAGCATTTATTTTAACCTTAGCGTGTTTATTTTAACAGCAATTAGCTACATAAACACCCACGTTCCATGGAGTATTGTAAAAAGGGCAAAGTTAATTCTGTGATTATAGATTTAAATTCTGTTCTGTGCTGAGTTTTACAGCTCACAGATACAGTTCCTAGAAGATCTTTTCTGTTTTCATAACAGTCCCATGAAGGTATGTATCAGATTATTTCAGGTCGATTTTTATACATCTAGTATGCTCCAAAGAAGAAAATTTCAAGGTGACTAGGATTGCCTGAAAATTCCTCTACCAATTATCAACCACAGCTGCAAGTTGGGAAAAATCCTGGAAAGTCTAAAGTCTAAGTAGTGACACCTGGGTTCCACCGCAGACTAACTCACTCTGAATAATGCAGCCTGGGCATATGATTTTGAAGCTCTTTTAGAAAAGCTATCACCTAACCAGAGTAGAGAAGTGCTATGTCTGTGGTCATGAGAACGAAGAAAGAATGGTGATAAGCAAAATATATTAAGAAGTTAAGGCTCAGTACTTCATTTGGGTCTCCAATCCTACATCCTCAGAGGCGGGTGAGAGTCTTTTCTTTGGCCCAGTTCTGGATTTCTGCTTGTCCAAATATAAGGTAAAAGATCAGACCAAACATGTTGACGGCAGCAGATAGGAAAAACACATTCCTCCATCCTGATTCAGAATCCTGAACACAGAAATACACAATAACTATTAATGTTATAAATTCATTCACCACCAATTATACAAATCCTCTCCTTTGTATACTGCAATACTAATCACAAAAAAAATTTAGGGGGCAAATACAGAATGTACTTAGCATCTTCTCAGCCAACAGGGGCCATGAAACTGTTGGGAACCAAATGACTCATAAAAGCACATTGGGTCCTATTTTGTGGTAGCTAGTTCTTCAAACAAAATCAATGAAACAATATTGATATTTTTTCAGAAATCTGGATTTCAACAGTTATGAAAGTTTTCAGTTGTGACTGAACTGCATCATTAAGACCTACCCTTCTTGTTTGTTCTTGGCTGTAGAGTCCCACCAGCTCAGCTCCCTACGAGGACCTTTTAATGCAGTATGAGCTACACTTGACCTATTTGAGAAGCCTTCCTGCCAGGCTAATCATAATTCATTGGTGACATTATCATCATAGTGGACTCTTATAAATTTCCTCAGAAATTAGCCAGGAATCTAGGCCATCTAGCCAAACTAAAAAAAACCCCTCCCACCCCATGCTCCCTGAATTCTCACAGCCATTCTCTTCTCTCTACAGTTTAATGTCCTTAAACTGACCCTGGGATGCTTGGTTTTCCTTTTTATGAGGTTGAAAACCATTTATAAGCCAGGTGGTGGTGGTGCATGCTTTTAATCCCAGCACTCGGGAGGCAGAGGCGGGCGGATCTCTGTGAGTTTGAGGCCAGCCTGATCTACAAGAGATAGTTCCAGGACAGGCTCCAAAGCTACAGAGAAACCCTGGCTTGAATGAAAAAAAAAAAGAAAAGAAAACCATTTATAATTAATCCATTTGGGCTCCTCATAATCTCCCTCTTCCTTCCTTTTGTTTCCACTGCTCATTAATCCTCGACATATCTTTTTTAAAAAAATATTTTATTTATTTATTATGCCAGCCCCCATTTTTTGTTTTTTATATTTATTTATTTATTACGTATACAATATTCTGTCTGTGTGTATGCCTGCTGGCCAGAAGAGGGCACGAGACCTCATTACAGATGGTTGTGAGCCACCATGTGATTGCTGGGAATTGAACTTAGGACCTTTGGAAGAGCAGGCAATGCTCTTAATCTCTGAGCTATCTCTCCAGCCCCTCCTTGACATATCTTATTCATTCTCACCATCATGAAGACCTCTCTCTCGTCTATGTGACTGTGAGCCCAGTCTTTTGTTGCTGATCTGTCACTCACTCTGCCCCCTTCACTCTTTCCACCTTCCGGAAGTCATAGAAAAACTGTCATTTGCACTCAAACAGCTTGTTTTTCACAAAGTGGATGCCTATCCCTTTTGAAAAAAATCAGCTTTCATTTTTCTTTCCCTGGAAAGCATGGCATGCCAGGGTCTGTCTGACTTAGAGGTGTTCATGAACTGAGTATTCAAACCCATGCTCACTTCCCCCCGGCCAACCCTACCATCTTTGAGAGCACAGCGGGTATTTTCAACGCCTAAAACAATACCTGCCAATTGCAGATGTTCAATAACATGCCCAACCTGACTGATGAAGAATCCGGTGGTGGTGGAAGAGATAATTCCTGCAGTAAGCCCAAATCCCCTGGAGATGCCCATGAGGAAGCTCGCGTATCTGTGGAGGAGATGATTTTATGTAGAAAACACTGAGGCACCTGCAGCACTTGAACGCTCATGAAACACATTTCTTTTCTTTTTTTTAAAGTGAGGACTGGACACTTTTAAAAATATATATATTTATTTATTTATTTATTCATTTATTTATTTATTTATTTATTTATTTATTTNCTGAGAATTGAACTCAGGACCTTTGGAAGAGCAGGCAATGCTCTTAACCTCTGAGCCATCTCTCCAGCCCGTGAAACACATTTCTTAATGGCTAGGTCACTTGGATTAGCACAGTTTTTGTGACTAAAGACATCCAAAGAGATGTCGTCTATTTACCAGCTCTGAAATTATCTGTCCACTAAATCAATAGAATAACCAGAGACAGGATTTCTGTGGGAGCTGAGTGTTTCCAAAACAGTGGTCAGTGCAGAAGGCAGTTTGTATAAGAGACAGGATGCGGACAGAGGCCACTCTCTGCCTCAGGTCCTGGTTCTGTCCTTGTGTGATTATAGACATATATTGTATACCCTTGGCTATACCTTGTCTCCTCTCCCTGAATTAGAAGGGCATAATAGGATCTACCTAATGTATTTGTGATGACGACATACATTGATTTATGAGTATGTGTTAGCATAGGTCTGGTTCATGGTGAGTAGTTCATGTGTGGTGGCTGATAGGATAAACACCCTGAATATTTCCAAAACAGATGTCTGTGGCCTTTTCCCAAAACACACAGTCTAATCTCTTATCAGGAAACTTGAAAAACTTTTATCTAGCCAAGAAGAGACACATGGCCATGGCTGTGAACCAGCATTTCTAGTTATCTGTCTTTCCGCTTTGATTTAGGGCATGTCAGCCACAGACAGGCTTTGCACACTGGCATTGTCGGCTGAGATCTATCAGCACTTGGGAGGTCTGATTAAGGCAACAGACAAGCCCTTACCTGGGGGCAACATCTAGAGTGTTGATGATGAACCCCGAGTCACAGAAATTGCTGGTTCCCGGAATGAGTATCAGCAAAACAATAGTAGCTATGTAGCTAGAAGTCACAAAGGGCAGGGCCACAGCACAGAGTGATGGGAGAAGGAGCCCTGGAGAATGAGGACACAGTCAAGAAGCTTCTCAAATCCATGAAAGAAGGGGGTGGTTACCTGAATCCGCACACCTATCCTTACCCAGGGATGAAAAGAGTTTTCGAACTGTGATTAAGCTGAGAAGATTCCTGGACAGAAGGAAATCTGCCATCTGACCTCCTAAAATTGTACAGCTTGAGGCAGCAATAAAAGGCAGGGAGGACAGAACCCCACTCTGAAAGAAGGAAATGGACACAGAACATCACAGAGCAGTGCAAGGCGCCAGCATTTATCACACAGACCATCTCTGCCTAACCTCCACCACTCCAAGTTGTTTGAGGGAAACTAGCACCTTTGTCCCACTGAAAGAGCGCTGTCTTAGGTAAGACAGCCAACTCCTGAGAAAAGCTATGTCACCTTCTGGGGGAAACTTCTGAACCAGTGCGAGTACAGAAGATTATGGTGATTAAGAACCCAGGTGCACAGCAGCTCCGCCATGCGGTAGTCACATAACCCAAAGCAAATTATCTCACCTCTGAGGGTCCAATTCCACTACTGTGGAATGGGAATCGTGGCACTGCCTCTGCCACCATCATTGTGAAAGTTAAATGATTCTATCCACTGGAATATAACGGACAGCATAGGACGACAGTCATTATTGTCAGGGTCATAGTAGAGGAGTGTACTCACATCTCTGATGTTAACGTGGAGCACCATACTGATGTATGTTGGTAGGTATGTTAAGATTATGGTGCACAGCCAGAAATGACTGAAAAACCCCATGAAAATGGCCCACAGTGGCAGGCATCTGACCATTGCCTTGATGGGGATGGATCTTCTGGGAGAATTAGACTGAAAAAAACATCAACCAACATCGGCGTTAAGATAGATGATCTCCCTACGAACAGTGCTCTGCAGACCTCTGCATGACCCATGGGTTGGAAAGAGAGAGTGTAGTATACCTGCTGAGCCAGTGAGGATGTGATATGTTCCTTTTCCCTTACACTTATGCATGGGTGATTCATGGGGTCATCGTAAATCACTGTAAACCACAGGACACAGCAGACACAGCCAATGCTACCTGGGAAGTAGGAATGAAGTTACTTTTTTGGTAGATTTATATTTTGGAAGAATAGGGTTTTGTCTGAAATATCAACTTAGGATTATTCTACCGTAAAAACCTGAATTTCCCCTATCTTCTTTTCCACCCTACAGAACTCATTAACTGAACCATTTTAGATGCCAACTCTCAGAGACTTGCTTTTTGTCCAGAATCTTGGAGATAATGTGAGCATGAATAAACCACAGCACAGCTGAGGCTTGGGGATCTCATGTTTAAACTCATGTGGTCCTAACAGCAATTTCTGAGCACATATGTCATTATCTTGTTTTGGTTTGCATGGTCAGAACTGAAAGGAAAAGTAGTTAGGCATGCATGAAACTACTGCCCATAAAGTCAGGCATTGTAGCACAGAATTATTTTTGCAAGAGATTGCAATTTGTATTCAAACTATAAATCTCCTGTGAGTCCCAGGAGGAGAAGGTCAACATATGTGAAACAAAATGGGATTGACACCACTAGTGAGAAGGCGCCTCACGGCAGGGACGTGTTGAACAACACCATAGGGCTAAAACAAAAGAACAAACTGCAGAAAGTTGTCTACTTATTGGGATTTTTGTCATTTCAAAATATTGTATGTTAAATGATTTTGGGGGTCTAATGTTCTTTAAATCCTTCCCAAACTGAAGGTGCACTCAACCAGCTCTGATGTCTTAACTGCACAGAGTCACAAGGCCAGGCGCTTCATGTGTGGTGGTAGAGATACTGGGGAGGTGCATGTGGAAGGCAGGATAGGCATTATGACTGATATCTCAGAAGCTGGAATGTGAAGAGTGATCTCATCTGCCCTGTGCATGTAGATTATCCAAACCACTGGGAAGGTGTGAAACCAAGACACATGAACTACGTTAAGAAAGCTACCAGTCCTCAACATTCTTCATCATTTTCCATCTAACAAAGGACATGGGGAGGGTGCAAGTAATATATGTCTCAAAATCAATGACTGAAAAATAGAAGTATGATTTAAATTAAAATTACGATTTAAGAGACAGTGACTCACCAAAGATATAGAAGATAAAAGGCCAGCCCAATGCCTGTGAGATTAATCCCCCCACACTGAGGATGATGAAGGACCCAAATGCTGCCCCTAAACAGAAGACAGAGAAAAATCAGCTATGGAAATAGCAACGGCTAAAATGTGGACACTGTCCTCACAGTGAGGTAGCTGATTTGGAACTTCTGGGTGAGGATTCACTCCTGTTCACTCTCCCAACATCACATGAAATAACGAGCATTGTAATAAGCAATAGTTTACTTCAATGGCTCCTTAATAGCAGTGTGACCAACTCCAACTATTCAGTTTGACATAGAAACTCTTTGCCAAGTACAACTTACTGAAATTAAAAAGGTACAGTCCCTACCTTCAATGAGAATTTAGCCTAATCTGTAAGAAAATCGTGAGGAAAATTTACTCTCATAAATGTATTCCAATTAGATTACAACTGGAACCTGGGGTCAATACTGACAGCAACAGCCAGGCATGGTGGGACATACTTGTAATTCCAGGAATCAAGAGTATCAGGAAAGAGGAGTAACATGAATTTGAGGCCATTCTATGCTTCATTTAGAGTACCAGGCCAGTTATGGCTATCTACTAAAACTTGTGTCAAATAAATAACAACCAAATAAACAAAATCAAGCAACAATTACAGCTTGTATTTACAGACTATGCATTTCACAGTAGAAAATGCATTTTATATAGCAATATTACATATACCTAGAGTAGATAAACACTTGAACATATAATCACACATACAAACCTCAGAAAGGTTTCATTAGCTAATAGTCACCTGTGCAATATGAATGCAATCCAATCTTCTCTTCTCTTCTGTTCTGTTCTATTCTATTCTTTCTATTCTCTCCCACCCTATCCTATCCTCTCTGTAAATTTTCATGTTAAATCCCAGGCTTTGCTGCCACTAAATTGATTTCATGACACCACTGTATGTTTTTAATTTGAAAAGTAATGTAGAATGTAGTAAATATGATAATAAAATTATAATTGGCAATAGGAGCAGACAAAGTTATATTAATAGCAATTGGAAGACTAAACAATTGCCTCAACAGTACAAAAGATAAATCAGTGTTGATACAAAGAGAAGAAATCCAGCCAGAGAAGGAATATTGGCTGAGGGAAGTTTGGCCTAGAGGAAGTAGTGCCCATGCTGATGGAGAAGCAAACAGGATGGAATAGAGAGCAGGATATGGCTTGTGTTGAACACATGAGTGAGGTGTTGATAGGATCTCAGTTCTGTTCTTTACATACGTGTTCACAGGTCTAAAAGCTGCTCTGAAGTCTCCCCCAAGAATGTTATAATGTAGTAAGTAGCTTTCATAAATACTAGTGATGCATCTCCATGATTGTTCAATGACTCCTCAGTACCAATGTGACCAAATCTAAATTCCTTAGTGTGTTATACATCCTCACCTGAGCCAGCAATGCTGGTAAGTTTGCTGCGTTCAAGTGGAGGAGCCCACTTTGCCCAAATTGTAAACTGACCAGTCCACGCCATTCCCTGGAAGAAAAGTCATTAAGATCATAGTTTTCTTGCAGATGTTGGGAATCTGTATCTCACTCAGTCTGATAAAAACATCTGGATACCTGGGCCATCCCCTGGACTGTGCGAATGATGATGACCAAAATCACCCCAAAGTCAGCAGCCAGTGGAGTAAACAGCGTGAGCAGGGATGAGATGAGCAAACCAGCACCAAGTATCTGCTTTGCTCCAAATATCCCTGCTAAATATCCACTTGGTATTAGAGTCAGTATGATTCCATAGCTGATAGAGCTAAAGATAATGCCCTGAGTCTCTGGGCTCCACTGATAAACAGCAGCCTGGAAAAAAAGAAAAAGGGTGAGGAGGGGAACCCTCTTTGCTAAAACATCCTGACTTGAAAATCTACTTTATGCTCACAGTTGTTTGGTATCTAAGAGATTCTGTTATAACAATACTTACTTTGGTTTAGGTTTTTTCCTCTTTCAAAATTTTACCTAACTTATTATTTTTGTTTGCTTGTTTTTACAAATAATCAACTCTATCCCTAATTTGTTTCCTTTAGAAAAGGAAAGCTTTAAACATAAGGAAAAAAAATGAGAGAAAGATACATAATGGTGTGGCTGAAGCGATGCCTTAACCATTAACTGTACTTCTGCTCCTGCAGAAGACCCAGACTGAGTTCCCAGAGCCCATGTGGTGGCTCACAACCGTAACTTAAGTTTCTGTTGATCTGATGTTCTTTTGGCTCCTGTGGATGCCAGGCACATAGGTGGAGGACATACATACATGCTGACAAAGGCCCACACACAGACAGTAAAAATAAATAAATCTTTAAGAAAAAGATGAATGGTTACAGAGGTGAGAGGATGGAAACAGTAACCAACCGCAGCAGGATGACTTTTTTTTCCCAAGAACTTCCTTAAAACCTGAGTACCATTGGCTCTCATTGAATAAAGTGAATACAATTTTGCTGATTTCTTATCAAAATTAACCCCTGATTGAAAAAAAAATCAAGTTTAGTTATGGACGGTCTGCCTGGAAGAGCCAAGTTACTAAGGTATACATTATGAATGAATAAATTCTTCTGACATATTTCAGTACTTAATTTTGATAGTCTCTGAATATCTAGATCTGGAATCATATTATAAATTAGATCACCAAAGAGTATAAAAACAAGAAATACTTTATTTACTTATGCTAATTCTTACCAGCCAGGCGTTGGTGGAACATGCCTTTAACCCCAGTACTAGGGAGGCAGAGGAAGGCAGATTTTTGTGAGTTCAAGGCCAGCCTGGTCTATATAATAAATACTAGGACAACCAGGCTATATAGAGGGGCCCTGTCTTGAAAGTTTCTTTCTTTCTTTCTTTCTTTCTTTCTTTCTTTCTTTCGAGGAAAAAAGAAAAAGGATTATAATTCAGAGTATGATTCATATTAGAATTAACATTTAAGGATGATCATAAATAGAACAGAAAATTTGAGGAAGGGAAGACAATTAGGGAAGGTCCAAGAGAGGGAACAATCTTGAGCCATCTTTTGAAGGATGCTTGCGATTTGTGTAAAGACAACAAGGAAGAAAGGAAATTGGACTTACGGCATCTGGGATCTAAACTGCTCCCATACTGATAGTGACAGGACTGGCTTGGAGCAGGGACTTTTATGGACCACTTATGGATGGTGTGTTCTGAGGAGGAGGACCAGGCTCTGGTGGAGCACAGCATGTCCAGACACATGTCAGTTAACTTGAAGGTGCCCTGAGTCCCCAAACCCAGGAGCGTGAATGGGTAGGTGAAATATAAAACAATCATAAGCCATGAATTATAGGGATGACATTAGGAATGTGTAGGAAATGAGGGGATAAAGAATGCCTGCAAAAATAGGCTATCTTTATGGCTCTTATATAGATGTGATGAACGTGTGATAGAGGTATTATTTAACTCACTGATTAATGAGGAAAACAGTAAAAATGTGGCAGCTTGTGAAAAAGAGAAGAAAAAGAACCACACATATCTAGGCTGGACAGAAAGCTGAGATGGAATTTAAGTAGATGACAAACTGCCTTATTCAGCCACAGTGGGGGAGCTGCTGACTGGAGAAGAGGGGAGACTGATTCTCCACGGGACTAGAATCATAAGCATTTCTACTCTTCACATAGAGTTTGAAGAGCTATAAATGGCTAAAAGTGATGAAAGCTACAGGGACTCAGAATTGGCTAACACAGAAGGGTTCCCCTAAACAGTAACAAGTTTTTCTCTGAAGATACCCAAGTTGTTTATTGGGCCTATTTTTAAATTGCTAACATTTTGTTACAACTTGTCTATAATATTATTTCAAAGAATAATTATTACTATCATAGCATCAAGCAAGGTCTCAGAAAATAATTTCGGTTCTTGCAGTTTATAGTTGAATTCCATACTCAGCAGAGCTAAGACTGAAACCTCCCTTTCAGGCTCTTCCTTTTTGTCACTGCTATTTTTTTTAAAATATCTATTTGTTTGTTTGTTTGTTTATTATGTATACAATATTCTGTCTGCCATGTATGCCTGCAGGCCAGAAGAGG
>LOEQ01000028.1:344685-363107 GCA_001685075.1 Bramus lutescens | reverse complement strand
TTTAAGAATGCTTTTGAGACTGGTCTCCTCAAGTTGCCCAGATTGGCTTTGGATTTACTCTGTAATCCATGAAGGCCATGAAGGTCTTGAACTTGCAGTCTCTCCAGCCTCAGCCTTCCATGATGCCAGAACTACAGACCAGTTGTCATCAGACCCAGCTAATCCTGATGACCCCTTTTCACCAAAATAATATTGCTTCCAAATTCCATTGCCATGTTGTTTTGCTAGCTTTATTACAATGAGTATGATGAGTTTGGAATCATGCAAATATGGCCTTCTTTCAGAAACAGATGATGAGTAAAGGGAAAACCTTAATGCAAGGGTCTCATGCTACACTGCTCCAAAATAAGAGACTGGAGGAAACAAGGCAGAGCCAACCATGAATGCCAGCTTCCTGCGTGGCAGGGAGTTACAAATGAGTGGTCCGTCTTATTTAGCATGTTCATTTCTCACAGGGCTTTGTGAGACCACACACTGACTGCTGCCTTTCAGAGATACTTTCCTGTCTGAGGATTCTCTTTTGAACTCTCAGAGAAATAATCCACTTCTCCTTTCCCATTCTGAACTCTCTCCCTCGCTATCCCAGTTTTCTGCTTCCTCTTTCCCTTGACACAAGGTTGCTGTTGCCCAAGCTAGTCTGGAGCTCCTAAGTTCAAGGGACGCCCCAGCTCAGCCTCTGGAACATCTGGGACTGTAGGTGTTCGTGACCACCATGCCCAGTTGAGAG
This sequence comes from Bramus lutescens, assembly GCA_001685075.1. Classification (NCBI taxonomy): domain Eukaryota; kingdom Metazoa; phylum Chordata; class Mammalia; order Rodentia; family Cricetidae; genus Bramus; species Bramus lutescens. The sequence continues at coordinate 362,380 of LOEQ01000028.1, read as the reverse complement.
CAGATGCTTCACAGTACGCTGAACACTCTATTGACTCCTCTTCCCCCCGTGTTACTAGACCCTGCCTTCGTGGCTCTTCAGCTTCTCAGACAAATATGCAGAAACAATTTTGCTAAACTTATAGGTGAAATTATACAGAGTAGTATTCACTGGCTGTATAACACACATGAATATATTTACACATTTAGCATATTTCCAGTATATGTAGATAGTGTGTGTGTACTGATATTCTATATCTATTCCCAATAAAATAAAGCAATGGGCCCATATTAGAAGTATTTCCAGGCAACTGATGGGTTAGGCTTTTTTCCCCCCTGCATATGTGGAAAACAGAGTTGTGGAACATAAACAGGGTCTGTGAAGAAATAGAAAAATACATGGATGAAATTTCCAAGTAGCCTGAGGGGTAGAACTGCAAATGAATTATTTCAATATCAATTTGAGTTTCCAAGCTCAGAGGAAGTGGCCAGCCGTTTGGCAAGAGTTCTGCAGGGATCTGTTCCTAAGTTGACAATTTGCTTTAAAATCACTTGCTCAAAACTCATTGCACTCATTACATACAGGATTTATTGATCATTTGGTTCCATTTCTGCCAGATTAATCCACAGTGTCTCCTAATAGTAAAGTAGAAGGTGACAGTTTGAGATGGAGACTTGATCTGTTTCGTTTAATTCAAGCCCTCAGGAGGCTGAAATGGAATCAGAAGTTCACTAAGAGCATCCGCAGGAGCAGCATAAGAAAAGGCAGGGAGAGGACAGCAGGGAGCCAGGCACCAGTGAGTCTTCTACAACCACCTGCAAACGAGGACAGTGGCCTTACCTTTCCCGGTGGTTGACTTCTCATTCATTTTGCTTCTCTGGCGGAATGATGTGCACTCTGTGGTGGAGTTCCCCACTGCTCCGAATCACTGTCGCCACGACAGGCTTTGACCTATGAGAAGAACATCAGGCAAGAAATGACACACGGCCTCCTCCTGCCAATGCTGCCTCCTCTAGGGACCAGGAAGAGGTGGGCATTTGTTGTTCATTTGTTTTTCTTTCTGACTCTTTTAGATTCTGACTATGCTTTCAGTAGACTGTGTTATGATAAGGAAATCTGACTGTAAATCCTTGAAGCAAGTTGTTTAAATTCCCTAGTCACCCATGTTTTCATCTCTTGAATACATTTGCTTTCTGTGTGGTGCTATAAAAACTGAAACAACGAAGCCGCAAAGGCTTTATCAAACCCCAGAGATCCCATGCAATGCTAGGAAGCATCATTACTTATAGCCGACTATAAAAAAGGACAGTTCAGTTCAAGAGCTGAAGATGAAGGCTCCAGAGCAGCCTTTACTCTCATCCTGACCATTTTCTTGGTCCCTCTAGACAAGCATGATGTTCTGCGGCATCTTCTTTGAAGATGCTGCATGACCTTCCCAGGCTGTGATGGTCGGCGCTAATCACCAACTTGTAGAATCTAGAATCACCTGGGAAGATGGACCTATGAGTTGCCTCGTGTGAGATTATCTTGATTATGTTAACTGAGATGAGAAGTTTCATCCAACGTGGGTGGCACCATTCCCTAGGCAGGGGACCCTGGACTGCATAAGAGTGGAAACAGAAAGTTGAGCTCTAGCATGCATGCATTACTCCCTTCTGACTGACGTAATCTGAGCAGCTGCTTCAGGCTCCCGAGGCCTTGACTTCCCTTCCATGATTAAAATATTCTTTATGGGAGGGGAATGGAGAAAATATATAGCTCAATAAAAACAATATTAAAAAAGAACTTAAAAATATTCTTTACTACACAATCAATGAGCATTTTATTGAGATAACAATATCCTTTTGTTTGTTTGTTTTGTTTGTTTGTTTTTGAGACAAGGTTTCTCTATAGTTTTGGTGCCTGTCCTGGAACAAGCTTGGAGAGCTGATAAGATCTTTAAAACACTAATAAAATTATGTTAAGTGGGGGGCTTCTGCTGTAATCATAAATTAATTTAGCTACATTGAAAAGAAAAGAAAATGTATGGCCCCAAATATGGGCATGTTTAATTCAGTATTTGTATATCTTTGAGAGGGATATTATTCATTTGTTTCTTTTACGGAAGAATACACATTCCAAGAATCTTGTAAATTATATCCATTTTAGGCTGTATCTTCAATGACTGTTAAAACCACTTGCATATTTGTGTTTCATAATTCAGGATTTTATATTTTCTGAACCCCACACTCTTAAAGATTCTAATAATCTGTGACCTTAGGACAGAGGACCATGATGGAAGATATTTATGAAGAATTTCATCCAAAATATCCATTGGAATATTTTTTATAATATCAAAATTTGGGGGACATAGTTCAGAGGGTCAGTTCTGAGAACTTCCTGTCATGAACTCTGTCAAAACAATGCCTTTAAATCTATTAGCTGAGCGGTGTTGGCACACACCTTTAATAACTATTAGACATCTCAATTTTGAGATTTTTTTTTCTTTTTTGAGACAGAGTCCACTATGTAGACCAAGTTGACCTCGAACTTCTGATCCTCCTATTTCAGTCTCCTGAGAGTTGGGATTAATTGAAACTTTATTACACTAGACCCACATCTAGGCTCAGCTGCTGTGAAGAACAGATGAGCAACAGGTCTGATGCTGGCTGGCTGCTCTGGCCTGAAAGGCTTCCAAGTCTCACTAGCGTCTGAATGATGCCAGGATTCACCCCACTGCTCTGTACACAGTGCTAGAGGCAAAGACAGGTCTTCTGCTGAATATGCACACTTCACTGGTGAGAAACCATGTGCAGAAGATTGGAAAGTTGTCTCCTCCTTACATTCACAGAGCCAGCACCTGGTCCTTCAAAGGCCAGACTGCTTTCATTTTCTTAACATTCTAATTAAGTTTAAAAAACATCCACAAGCTTCATTCTGAAGTATTCAAAGTTTTAACTATTTACTCCCAAAGCGCATTTGATGATAAAAAGTTTAAGCTGAACTTTGATTTGAATATTAAAGAAACACAATCCAATTATCTCTTGCCTTTTCTGTTAGTGGAACTGTATTATAAACCTATTCTGACCGTGGTTTCAGTCTAATCCTAAAAGGGACAAGAATAAACAGTCTTACAGCCTTTTGTTTCCCCAAGGACTGCCCCTAGGACCCCATGTGGGCCTGCCAAGCACTCTGCCTCTGAGCTACATCCACCACCCAGGCGGGCCCACATGCTTCTATTGCCTTCAAGTATTATTTTAAATTTTGTTTAAATAATTTTCTGTTGTTTTGCTGTCTGGTGTTTGTTTTTCCTAGGACAAATATAAAATTTGGCCTTTCCAAACTGTAGTCTTTCTATGACATAATAATGAAATATACTGATAGAATATATTTGAATATATAATGAATATATAATATAATATTCATGATTATAATAATAATGAAACCATGCTTCTCAAACAATCGCTAGGGTTTACAAAGTCGCAAGTCATTAGTGCGATTGAAAGACAGTCAATCATTCAAAGTCTAGCTGTAAACAATTGGTACCATGGAAACCGTTCAGGAAATGATAGTAAATCTTAGTGTCAAGGTTGCAAGTAGACCCATAAACACTGAAGTGAAATTAAGTTCAAGTAACATTTGTGTTTAAAAAGGTTTATGACAGTATGGGTTGTATTTAGGGGCAAAGGAAAATACAGGCATCAATGCATATAGGGTTTTATTTGAGGGGAATGGGGCTATAGACATTATGGTTGCATAAAGGCTTCATCCTAGTCCTCTCAGTATAGAACTCATCATTTGGTTGCAATGGTGTTTCTAATACTCTTTGATTTTTCCCTAACAATCTGCTTGTCTTACATAATTCTGTTAGCCCGTCTCCTGGTTTACTCAGAGCAAATGTTGCATATTGTTCAAATATCAGGAGCCAGCAGTTCAGAGCCCGAGTTCCGTTCCACGCAAATCATAGCAAGTTTCATAAACTCTCAGAGCCTTGTTTCAGAGGGAAAGAGGGGGCGATATTCCTTCACCGGACCGTTTGCGTGAAAACAAAATATGAGGTGTGCCTGGGTCACTCACTGCAAGGAGTTCTACATTGTCAAATGTCACTAGTATTAACAACATCAGTAACAGCCACTATGTCCCCTCTCAGACCGTGTTAGACCATCTCAGACCCATGAACAAATGCAGGCATATAGCAAATAAAAACACTCTGATAAAAGGTTTGGTTGATTTTAAACGTTTTTAAAATGTGAGTTCTTCTGCCTTGGAATCTACAACATGGATGAAGAGGGTGCTTATCTTGCCACAAACCTTAAAGAACATGAGGAAAACAATCCTCAGAGTGTTAGGCAAAATGAAGTCCTTGTGTTCTCTCTACTTTTCTGAGGGATTGAAACAAAATGAGCCATCCCATGTGTTATTACATTACTCAGGCAATGCATTTATTAGTTAGATCATGGCAAAAAGAAAAAAAATGTCCTAGGACCAAAGTAGAAAATTCTAGAAGTCAGTGTTACGGCAAAAAACCAAGCACACTTCAACTGTAGTGCTGTCCACAAGGGCTCACAACTCGGTCCCTCTTCCCAGGTTGGAGCTGCACTTCTGAACCAGTATTCCCTCTGGGTAGGATGAGAGAGGGATCCTCACTGAATAGTTTCTGCTATGGCTCCCACCCATGAACAGAAGGCACCCACCACAGTCTCTCTGGGGACCTCTTGACTGTACAAGACAGCAAGCCATCTAGAAGCATTCAAGGTGTCTTGATCTTCATCTTATTCAGACTTTTGTCAGTTTCATTTTTTGGAGAGCGAAGATCAAGTATATTGAACCCAGAAGAGACTAAACACAGTCCCAAATCTAAACCTCATCAGTTTTTTTGTTTTCATTCTACAGCCAAAGCCAAGTGAACTAACTCATTCACATACCGCAGCCAATACTCACGCGTTCCTCTGGCTATTGACCAATGACCACCTAAGCACCAATGGCCTCTCCAGCCTTGGGGTCTGGGTTGGATGATTATTTTGGAAGAAAGCCTCTTCTTCACTTTGGAACCGGACACCATTTCCAAATGGAGATCAGGCTGCAGTTGTGGTGTTTTTGAGTGCTCGTAAAATTAATGAATGCATCTCTCCTAGTTTAGTAATTAGCATCCTGTTTAAAAGAAGAAACACACTTACCTTCACCATTAAAACTAGTATTTGAAGCCCTAGACTAGAAAACTAAGTTGGGAAAAGAGGGCGTTCCTTTTCTCCTTCCCTTCAGGAAACATAGTGAGTCACGTGGGAACGGGACAACGCCAGGTTTGACCCTATGCCCTCAGGACAGGGAGTCTGCAATTGGTTTGGCCGCTTAATTTTTAACTTCACTTTCAAGTTCTCACTAATCTAGTGAATACTTCAAAGATGTAACTATGTTTTTCTGCTTTGAAGTGCACACACAGTCATTCAGTCAACAAGCCATTTAACTGAGCGGCGTGGTGGGGGAAGCAGGAGTGGTTTCTGTGTCCACAGACAAAGCACTCCACCTGTTGGAACTGGCTTTTGCATTAAGAAACTAGACTTTAAATGTTCATAATATTGAATTCTTGGACAAACGAGACAAAATCTGTTAACAGGTAGACAGCTTTAATGAGATGTTCCTGCCAAGGCATCAGCTGGATTGTCTTCCTGCCTATGGTGCCCACAGGGAATCAGTATGACCTGTGGCTCTGAGAATGTCCCTGTTTCCGCTCTCCTTTTTCTCTGTGTCCTCCTGAGATGCTTTTTCTTGGCTCCTGACTCCTGGGTTTGTTTTGTGCCTTTTAGGTTCTTGGATGTGGATGGCAGCAGGTCTTTCTAGTTTGCCTCTTGGACATCCTAAAACAAGGTGAGAACCTACCCTCTCTACTTTTGGTCACCCTAGCTGAGCTTCTGACCCCAGTCTTATCATCATAGCTCCCCAAAGAGCCTATATGACACAGCCCCTTAGCCAGTCTGAGTGGTCTCTACTGATTTTTCAAAATTATTTTTAAAAAATTTTAAACTATATTAGCCTCATTTTTATTGATGTGTGTGTGCTTGTGTGAATGTATAGCGTGTGTCTGAGTATGTAAAAAGGACTGAAAACCCCTGGAGCTGAAGTTACAGGTACCTGTGACCGACCCACCCGCCATGAGGGTCCTGGAAAACAAATTCAGGTCCTCTAGAAGAGCGGTGTGTGCTTTTAACTGCTGAGCCATCTGTTGTATGACACTTCTTCCTGGGGGAGACTCGGAAAAAGATCTGCTCACTGAGATAGGGAACAAACAACAGACCAAAGTAAGGAGCCCACTGAAGTCCAACTTGGTAAATGACTGAACTTTATTGGGGTTACTTACAGGAGTAGAGGTGAGGGAATTGCTTTTAAGAGCTGTACCATCAGAGGCCAACTCCAGAATGGCTGACAGCTCACAGAAAACTAGAAACTTGGAGTTCACTGCACAGGTGTCTCAGCTGGCCTGAGCTTCTTCCAGGCTTATCTTCTTATCTTGTCTGAATATATATACATGTGTGTGTGTGTGTGTGTGTGTGTGTGTGTGCTTAGAGAGGGTGGGACCTAATGTATCTGGTAAATTTCAGGGACTTCCTGAAGTCTTTGAGTTGTTTACTTCCTGAATTTAAGGAGGCCCCCTACAATACGGAATATTTCACTTCTCTGTGATCTTAAGGAGCTTCCCTCAAGATGGATGTTCATCTGGCAGGATATTGCTACACAACACCATCTCCCCAGCTGCCATAATTGCCTATTAGTACTGTATTTATAGATCACTTACAAACTTGGGGTATTTAAAGTAATCTATGTTTATTTCCTCAGTTCTAGAAGCCCCTACTCCAAAATGTGTTTAACTGATGTAGGTGGGTCTTCTGTCTATGTCTTACTTTNGTCTATGTGTTACTTTCATTGGTTAATAAAGAAACTGCCTTGGCCTTTTGACAGGACAGCAGCTTAGATAGGCAGAGTAGACCAAACAGAATTCTGGGAGAAAGAAATCAGAGTCAGGCAGACGCCATGCTTCTCCTACCCAAGACGGATGGTGGTTAGACTCATACTGGTAAGCCATAGTCAAGTGGCGATACTTATTAATAGAAATGGGTTAATCAAGATGTGAGAGTTAGCCAGTAAGAGGCTAGAGCTAATGGGCCAGGCAGTGTTTAAATGAATACAATTTGTGTGTTGTTATTTTGGGTATAAAGCTAGCCGTGTGGGAGCCGGGCAGGATAAAAAGCAGGCCTGCCCACTGCTCCTTTTACACAGTCTTAGAAGTTAGAATGATTGAAGAAACTTGAATTCCAGGCAAAGAGAATTTAAAGAAATAACCATCTCAGAGTAGCTGTCCAAGCAGAGACCAGCAGGCTTCCGTTCTTTCACAGCATTGTGGGACTGAGGAGTGACTCTCAATGCTTCAGTGTGTCCTGTATACTCCCGAGGCAGGACACCAGGCAGTGAACCTCGATGTTTTTGAAACATCTTATAGCTTCATACGTTTGTTTCAGTATGTGCTTTCTGTCCTATGTACTTCTACGGTATGTATGTATTCATCACCAGGGTAGTAGCATCAAGAGTGAGTATTTGGGGAGATACTCAGATTCTTGTCCTCAGGGAGGAATGATGAAATTATTGTAAGGTGTTACTTGGTAAATTTGCCTGTCTGCCACATAACAACATGGTGCTTATCTCTTATTTCTGTTCTATGGTTCATTATGTGAGATGTTTTTACATTGCCCATGCTACATGAAAGCCATGATGTTATCTTGACACAGTTGATTTGAGAACGTTGCCTGTGTTTGAAGACTGGAGGGTACAGCCAGCCCATAAGCCCTTGAGTTTAAGGAGGTGGATGTCCCTCATCTGATTTCCAATTCTTGTTAGAGTGCTTCCAGCTTTGTTGGAGCACTTGGTAGTGGCTAACTCACACTTAATCTCCTCAAGTTGACCTAGGGCCTGGGCATAGACATCTCCTGGGTGCAGCCCACACAACTCTCATGGTTTCTAGATTATTTGAAATCATTTCTGTCCTAGACACTATGAAGCCCAAGGTGTAGCCCTGGTTCTACTGCGGTGAGGATGAAAAGAGGTTATTGCCCACCCATCCTTATAGTTTAATGGATTCAGGCTACTTGGTGGTTGAAGAATTGTTGGAACTGTTGGGTTAGCATTGGCAGAGTTCATGGCCTATGGTCAGATGTCAATCATCAGTGCTAGAGAGGAGACTCAGTAGTTATGAGCACTGCTTACTCTTCTAGAGGACCCAGGTTCAATTCCCAGCACCTACTTGACAGTTCACAAATGTCTGTAGCTAATCCCATGGTATTTGGAATTCTCTTATGTCCACTGCAGGCCCTGCACATATGTAGTGCTCAGACATTCATGCAGATAAAACATCCATACACATAATAAAATGAAGTAAAATAACATATTTTTGACAAAGCACAAAAGCTGAATGGATGAAGAAATGGGTAAATCTGTTAAGAGTTGTGGGAGGAAGGCAAAAATGATTGAAACACATATGAAACTCTCAAAGAACCAGTAAAAGTAAAGCAAATTTGAGCTTGAAAAATGAGACTATAAAGCACACAGTTGTATGTAAATTTTAGATAAGTGACAGAATTTTTATGTAGTATAAGTATCCCAAATGTCACATAGGACATACATTGATTAATTTTTTGTTGATGTTCATCTAAAATACAAATTTAATTGGGCCTCTCATCCTTTTTTCTTTTTCCTATTCAAGACAGGGTTTCTCTGTGTATCCTTGATTGTCCTGGAACTCACTCTGTAGATCAGGCTGGCTTCGAACTCACAGAGGTCTGCTTGCCTCCTGAGTGCTGGGATTAATAGTGTGCACCACCACTCCCTGGGGGACCTCTCATCCCCTTCATTTCAATTCTTCTTCCTAGCAGAAATGCCTAGTAGATGAACTAGGATCCCAGGGAACTGCGACCACGTAAGTTAGTATCTAATACTGACTTAAACAAACAGCACCTTGATGTGCTTTCAAGTACCGAGCTCTCTCAGACACTCAAAATCATCTTATGCCCATAATATTCTTTGTCTTTATGTCTAAGTCTTCAGCTCATACATCTTTGAAAATGCTATCTCTTTGCCAGGAGTATGTAACTGGATCCAAACAAGCTCTGCCTTAATTACCACCTGTTTCTTTCACACAAGTGTTTTCTTCTCTATAATGATATTTCTATAGAGTGGACCATTGCAGGGTCAGCTGGGGATGGAATATGTGCAGCCTTGGTAATGATGTGTGCCTTAGTTACTTTTCTGTTTCTTTGATAAAGCACCATGACCAAGCCAACTTATAGAAGGAAGAGTTTATGCGTGCTTACAGTTCCAGAAGGCTAAGGTTCACAATGGCAGGGATAGCACGGCAGCAGGCAGCAGACATGGAGTTGGAGGCTGAGAGTACACATCCTGAACCATAAGCAGGAAGCAGAGATAGCGAAAGGGGGATGACAATTGGCTTTTGAAAACTTGAAGCCCACCCTCAAGAACATACTTCCCAGAGCAAAGCCACAGCTCTTACACCTAACCAAGGAGTACCATGAACTAAGGCCAAGTGTTCAAATGCCCAGGATTATAGAGGCCATTTATCATTCAAACCACTACAACGTGTATCTCTGCATATGAAGATTTATATTGTGCTCGTGGCTCTTAGGTTTGTAGTCAAAACAGTGGAAATCATTCCATAGTCCATTTTCCTCTTATTGTTTCATTTTATTTTAATCGTGTATTTTTCATTAAATTCTGCACGCCTTACATTTATTAATTTCACTTTGTGTTGTTTTTGTTCATAGACGTTGCTTCACAGATCTTCTTGTCCAGGACATTGTGCTTAACAATGTGCAGCCAGGAACTTCAGGCACAAGTCATGTAAGTCATATGGACAAAGACAGTTGACTACTCAGAATCTATCAGTATGTCTGTGCTCACTCATTCCACAGGTAACACTGATGTCCTAGGGATGAAGAGAGCAGCTGATGTATCTAGTTCTTACAGAGGGGAGCGATCATAAACTAATAGACAAGCAAAGGAATAATTGACAGAGGGATCAGTGTGCCCTGGGATGGGAAAGAGAGTGCATCTGAAACATAATGTCAGAGAAGAGTTGTGCAAATTGTGTGATTTGACAGAGACTTCATTGATGAAACTAAAACATTGTGAGACTTAGACAGAGGGATATGCTTATAAGGCTTAGACTCAAAAAAATCAGGAAGGTGGTAAGAACTGAGGGGGAGGAATGAGGAGAGCAGAAAGGGATCAGTCAGGACACCCCCACATACTTCACAGGTGCTCACATTCCCAGTCCAGTTATATCTGCACATTCCCTCTACTCCTTAGGCCCCCCTCTCTTCTCCATGGGTATTGTCTTCCTCCTTCACAGTGCTTTGCCAGTTTCATTAGGGCCCCATCACTATGACAATATCTCTCAGTTTGCTAGTGTGCTGACACCTCAAACTAGGGTGGTTATTTTACTTTTAGGTGTATGGGCATTTTCCTGGCATGCGTATCTGTGTACCATGTGCATCTATTGCCCATGGAGGCAAGAAGGGAGCATCAGATGCCCTAGGGCTGGAGTCAAATGTGGTTACGAGACACTGTGTGTATGCTTGGTGTCAAAACGAGGGTCCTCTGGTAGGGTAGTGAGAACTTTTAACCACAGAGACTTCTCCTCAGCCCCAGGTGTTTCTCTGTAACAAAGCTTTAATTCTCTCTCTATTTTTTTAAACGTTCATAAAGTAGCACCACACATGTTCTTTGTGAAAACAATCACTGAATGCCACAAAAACATCCCGTGAATACCAAGGGCATGCTTGCTATATGTGTCGATTAATGGTGTGACTGTGTGTGTGTGTGGTGTGAAAGTATGCTACAAAAGAAATGGGATACAACTATTCACTGACTGATGAGATGTGCATTCACGCTTAGGTTTTGTTTTTGGTATAATAATAAGTCTATTACAAATAATTTGGGTAAAAGAAAAATAATTACAAAAGAATAGTCTTACCATAGCATCAGACAGAAAGAAGAGAGGAAAAATACTGTCATACGAGTTTGGACTGGAATTCCACGTTTTTGAATGGCAATATACTTTTTACTAGAATACAAGGAAGCTCTTAAAGAGAATTTGTAATTGGGGATCTTCAAGCATCCAGAAGTGAGAGGGCTATGATACTTGATGGGAATGAATCCTGCAAAACTCGCTGTGGGTTATAAAGACAATTTCTTCAAGAGACACTGCAGCAGAACAAGATCTTTTCCCCCGTAGCCTGGGGAGGGTGGTAAGTGTTTGGCATTGAAGATGTATCTCCTGTTGAGAAGAACAAAAGAAAGTCAAAATAGCAAGAAATGTAGCAAGTTTTGCTGTCAGCCATCTTGTGCGTCTGCTGATCTTTTGTAGCCAAGTTCCAAGGGCAAAAATGAAGGGAAAAGAAACCCCCTCCCTTGACTGGAGTGCAAAGCTAGGTGTGAGCTCGTGATTGAGTACTGGTAAGGCGTTTTGAGTTGTAAGCTTGCTTTTCCACTAGAGATTTTCTAATTGGCACAAAATATACTGTAAAATAAGAACTCTTGGGGTTAGGGGGTAACTCAATAAGTAAAGTGCTTGCGCTTTAATGCCAAGGACCTGAGTTTGATCCCTGGAGCCCATATAAATAAAGTTGAGCTCGGTGGCACCCTTGCAATCTCAGTGCTGGGGATGCAGACAGGTAGATTCCTGGCTCCAGGTAAGAAAAACACCTTGTTTTTCTTTGCTTTTTTTTTTTTTTAAGATGAATGGCACCTGAGGAACACTGCCTGACGCTGAAGTTGTCCTGTTGCTTCTGCATACATGCATATAAGTGTGTGTGCACCTATCCATATGTGCACCCACACACACAAAGAAACAACCCTCCCCATTCATTCAGGTTCCCTTCAAACACAACGGCAGAACCAGAAAGAATAGATTTTCAGTTCCAGGATTCTCGTGGCAGTGTCCTGAGGCTCCGTCTCCTGCTACGTCCGGATGAAGCTATAGGATCTGCGGAAACAGAGGCAAGGAAAGCAGTTAAGGCACATGTCCTCCAACTGTGACTCACGTGGGAACTTAGAGGTCCACAGCCTCTGAGCCCACTTCAGACCCATAGAACCAGCAACACAGGAAGTTTCATTTAGCCATTTTGATGATGCTGGTGATGAGGTGCACTGAGTCAGACGAAGCTATTCTTGGCAAATGTTGGTCCAGCAAAATTGTAACTCCTTCATTCACTGTTTTGGGTGAGATTCTTTCCATAGCTTCTTGACAACACCTGGACATTTTGAAGGTGGAGGTCTCCCTAGTGATGTGTGGGGACTCACAGAAGTGGGTCCACTCCACCTTGACCAGAGGTCAGAGACTTAAGCCTGCTCTTGCTCTTTCAAAGTTATTGACAAGAAGTCTGACTTAAGGTGTGGCTACAAACACGATATCTTGACCTTGTGGTTACTTGGTGTTTTGGATATTACTGGATATTACGACAGCCCATAGAGGTGGATTCACTCCACCTTGACCATAGGTCAGAGAATTCAAGCCTGTTCATGCTCATTCGAGGATATGATAGGAGCTTTGACCCAGGGAGTGGCTGCCTACGGAATGCTTGGTCTAAGGTGTGGTTGTTAGATGTCCTGCCTAAACAACAGAACACTTAATTAAAGGATATAGTTGCTTGATATTTCAAGTATTAAATCAAGTAATTGTTCTGCTTGTTCTTTGTGTCATGTTAAAGCAGTCTTTTGTTTTCTTGCACCCTTTTCGAACTGGGTATATGAGCATATGGAAAATAAACGTGGGCATATTAAGTATTCAGTATTCATTGGATAGCCCCCCTCCCAGTTCTATCCTATGTCTCTGTATTTCTTTTCTATCTCTGTTCTTCCTACCTAGTTTTTCTGATCCACACGTTCCTATCCTGGGACATGTAAACCCCGTCGAGGCTGGACTCCAACAGTGATTGATTAAAGAATGCATTCTTGCTTTGTTCTTTTCTCAGCATAGACTGTATGCTGCTTAATTTAAGAACAGGTATGTAGGGACACTGCCTAGGTCACAGGGTCAGAGACGAGGTCAAGGTAAACGCTCTCTTCCCATCTCTTACTTCGCAGGCACTGGCTACAGTTCACTAGCCGAAGGAGGTGGAGATAAGTGTCTAGGACCCTAAAACACCTAAAGGTAGATTCGGAGAGCATCCCCACAAGCTATGTCCTTGTAATTAGTATTTCAAGCATGGGACTTCTCGGGTTTTTTTAATTTTTTTTGAGCTATATATTTTTCTCCATCTTCCCTCCCTTCCTCTACCGTCCCCTTCTACCCTCTCCCAAGGCCCCCCCCACTTCCAATTTACTCAGGAGATCTTGTCTTTTTCTACTTCCCATGTAGATTAGATCCATGTATGTCTCTCTCTCTTTGTTGTCTAGGTTCTCTGGGATTTTTTATTGTAAACTGGTTTTTCTTTGCTTTATGCCTAAAAGCCACTTATGAGTGAGTACTTGTGATATTTGTCTTTATGGGTCTGGGTTACATCACCCAATAGGATGTTTTCTAGATCTATCCATTTGTCAGCAAATTTCAAGATGGCATTATTTTTTTTTCCACTGAGTAGTACTCCATTCTATAAATGTACCACATTTTCCTTATCCATCCTTCAGTCAGGGAGCATTTAGATTGTTTCCAGGTTCTGGAAAAATAATGCTGCTATGAACATAGCTGAGCACATGTCCTTGTGATATGATTGAGCATCCTTTGGGTATATACCCAAAAGTGGTATTGCTGTGTCTTCAGGAAGGTTGTTTCCTAATTTTCTGAGAAATTGCCATACTAATATCCAAAGTGGCTGTACCAGTTTTCACTCCCACCAGCAGTGGAGGAGCATTCCCCTTACCCCATATCCTCTCCAGCATAAGTTGTCATCAGTGTTTTGATCTTGGCCATTCTTACAGGTGTAAGATGCAATCTCAGAGTTGTTTTGANAGCATAAGTTGTCATCAGTGTTTTGATCTTGGCCATTCTTACAGGTGTAAGATGCAATCTCAGAGTTGTTTTGATTTGCATTTCTCTGATGGCTAAGGATGTTGACCAACAAAGACCTCAACATAAAACCAACCACACTGAACCTTATGGAAGAGAAAGTGGGAAGTACACTTGAACACATTGGCACAGGAGACCACTTCCTCAATATAACCCCAGTGGCACAGGCACTAAGAGAAACAATTAATAAATAGGATCACCTGAAACTGAAAAGCTTCTGCAAAGCAAAGGACATGGTCAACAAGACAAAATGACAGCCTACAGAATGGGAAAAGATCTTCATGAGCTCCACATCGGACAGAGGGCTGATCTCCAAAATATACAAAGAATGCAAAAAAATTGGTCATTAAAAGAACAAATAATCCAATAAAAAATGGGGTATAGACCTAAACAGAGAACTCTCAACAGAGGAATCTAAAATGACTGAAAGACACTTAAGGAACTTTTAAAAGTAGTCTTTGTCTTTCTGAGCTAACACCCTATCTTACACATTAACAGTGATATAAAAAATTAAGATTACTTGGGACTGGAGAGATGGCTCAGAGGTGAAGAGTGCCACTGCAGAGGACCAGAGTTCAGTGTCCAACTCCCATGTTCAGTGGCTTGAAACCACCTGTAACTCCAGCCCCAAGGGATCTGATGCCTTATTCTGGTCTCATTTGACACCTGCCCTCATGGGCACATACCTGCAACAGGCAGACTCACAGATACACAGACACACAGACACACAGACACAGACATACACACACACAGAAATAAAATATTTGAAAATTTAGGATTACAAATACTTTCCAGTTCTAAAGATGGACGCTTAAAAGAAATCCCACACTCCCTCAGAATTGAGAATAATAGATGGTTATTTATTTAGGGGTAGACTCACAAATCAATATCTTCTGCTGGAATGGAGAACAACAACCAAATCCTGCAGCCGGAAAAGAGAGGCCTGATGCATGCTTTACATTGGCATAAATAGTATAATAGGCCATGCCACAGTGGGCTGTTAACTTAAAGGCTATTGGCTGTAGGATATCCTATAGCACAGTTCACTTATATTTTTGTATTTTTCTCCTAAAATCAAGAATTAGATGCATATATATATATACATGAATTTTTTTTTCACTAGAAAATATCCATATGAAGGCTATGGATAGCCATGGGATAGATCTCTTGAGTGCTATTATTTTAGGGTCTGCATGCTTTGAATATCTTTAATATAAGCCAAATATCAATAAGATGATATAGTCACATGTATGTGCTGGAGGAAGGAATCAGAGATAAATCAAAATATTACACTTTTTTCCTATTTCAAAAAATTTGAGTTGTTCTGGTGTTTTTCTTAGGATACCTAGAAGTAACTATCAGTTAGGTGCACCCAAAAATCAGTTTATTGTTTTTTCTTAACAATTCAGAATCTGATCACATGTCCACACTATCAATTCGGTGATCTTGAGTGGATCAAGAATGGAAAAGACATATTTTCAAACACCATCCAACCGTATGTTCAGGTGGGCAAAGAGCCATACACTGAGAAAAACAGAGGGATCATCCACTAGGAGTAACCTACCAGTGATCACACTCTTCCAAAAGTTATCTCTCCCTTCCCCAGTAGCCATCAGCTGCCGAAAGTTCTTCAATGAGGGATGGAACCTCAAGAGCCCCTCACTAATTTGTGCTGGCATTTTTAACTGGCTTGATCTTGCACAGATCTTGAGTAGGTGATTCTATGCAACTGATGTTTGGGGTTGGTACAACAAGGCTTATTATCAATGAAGATATACCTTGAGGTCCACCACAATTCAGACATTGCCTATGGAGCAGTTAGGGGGTGGAGAGTAAAAGGATCACATGGATGAGTGAGATGATGACGTTCTGCAGATGTACACAACTGTGTCGTTGTTACTAGTCCTCTGTATGCTGTGAATACCATCGGTTAATAAAGGGCTGTCTTGGGCCTGCTCAGGGCAGAATAGAAGTAGGCGGGGAAAACTAAACTGAATGCTGGAAGAAAGAAGGTGGAGTCAGAGAGAAGCCATGCAGCCCCACTGGAGACAGATGCTGGAACTTTACCTGGTAACCCACAGCCTTGTGGTGATACACAGATTAATGGAGATGGGTTAATTTAAGATATGAGTTATCCAGAAACATGCTTAAGCTATTGACCAAGCAGTATTGCAAATAATATGGTTTCTGTGTGATTATTTCTGGGTGAGCACTGGGAACAAAGAAGCGGGCTCCTACCTTTCTGGTCCTTACCTTTCTGGTACTCTGAGAAGCAGACTCTTTCTACTTTGAGGTCAGCATCTTTCCACCACCCTATCTGGGCCTCAGCTAACCACTGTTCTTTCTGTACTACAGAATAATTTTGCCTTTTCTACAGTGTCATGTAAATAGATTCATAATCTGGACCATTTAATATTTTCCTGCTTTAATTTCAGCATCACTGTCACTACTTACTTGTGTTAAAAAATTAGCACTTCCTTCCTTCTGATGAATATTACCCATTGCCTGTATAAACTAGAATTTTTACTGTATTCTGTTACTTATTCCTAGATTTTCTCCAGTTTGGGGTCCTTCTGAATAATAATAATAGGTGGCTGTAAGTTCTCAGCCATCTGTAGGACATCTCCATCATTTCCTCCTCTCCAAGACTCAGGGAGTATCTAGAAAGAGGAAGCAGAAAGAATGTAAGACCCAGAGGATGAGGAGGAGTAAAACGATGTTCTTTAGACATGGTTGTGAGGAAATCTTGTTGGGGGTCCCAGTGAAAACTGAAGGGAAAAGTGACGAGTAGATGTGAGTAAGATATGTTGCATGGATGTATGAAAATTTCAAAGGCTAAACATATTTTTAAAATGAATAAAAAGCTATGGAGGTTTTTTTTATACAATTTGTTGTGTGGGCATCTGCTGTCATTTTTTCTTGGGTAAATCTCATGGAAATGGAATTACAGGGTAAATATTTTTGTTTAAAATTTCTCTTCTGTGTTTGCTTTGTTTATTTTGCTTACTCTGGGTTTAATTAATTATCCTCTTATTTGTAATAGCACCACTTGATTAAAGTTTTTCTGCAGAAAAGAGCCACGGTCTAATTTCCTTTTTTATCTTATTTGGTGTTTAACTTGTTATACTCTGGCAGTAGTTCAGATCCATAGCGACTGCTTTTGCAATATTGTCTCTATTTCTGGGCCTGGGAACTTGTCCTAGCTTATCTGAAATGGAAGGAAATTATGCTCTGTTCAGAGGCAGAGAACTAGAGGCAGGAAGTGTCAAGATCATCAGCCTATGAACTGGGCAGAAAGCAGGGTTAGCCTAGGGAGATAAGCATAGGGGAGGTGAAAAAGCTTTTGAGTAATTGCCAAAGTGTGATTGTTGAGGCCAGAACTCACTTCAAAGTTATCAAGGTCTTTCCATGTTTTGGATTACAAACATGTCTTATTACTGTGGTTTCTGTAGAAACTCTAATAGATAAGATCTCTAGGTATTTCAGTATTTCTCATGAGAAGAAAACAGACAGGATTTTTCTCTTTGTATCCAACAGCGTGCTATGCTTGAGTGTATGTATTAGAGTTCTTCCAGGTCAGGATGTCTAGAAACGGTTTCCTCTTCTAAAACCAAGCAAGCAAGCAAGCAAGCAAGCAAGCAAGCAAGCAAGCAAGCAAGCAAGCAAGCA